>WKFP01014094.1:319703-373857 GCA_011057875.1 Pterocles orientalis
ATAGGAGGTTCCACTTGAATATGAGAAAAAACTTCTTTCCAGTGAGGGTGACAGAGCACTGGAACAGGCTGCCCAGAGAGGTTGTGGAGTCTCCTTCTCTGGAGACATTCAAAGCCCGCCTGGATGCGTTCCTGTGCGATCTGATCTAGGTGTTCCTGCTCCGGCAGGGGGATTGGACTGGATGATCTTTCGAGGTCCCTTCCAATCCCTAACATTCTGTAATTCTGTGTGATTCTGTGATGGGAATTAGGAAGCTCAGAGTCTGGCTCAGAGGCAGGTTGGCGTTGGAAAATGGAAACAGGCCCTTTGTGGATCCCAGTACACGGGCTCGAGGGGGACATCTTTGCACCTCTGTGCCAGGATGATCGCAGGAGCCAGGTTCCCCTCTCACGTGGGGCTGGAGCAGAGATCAGAGGACACTCAGCGCGAGGAGAGAGTGTGAGGGCTTTAACATCCAGTTGCACACAGCTGCCGCTGAGATTGCGGATCGCCTTGCTGAGGGCAAAGCATGCACAACCCCTCAGTGCCATCTGCTCCTCGGAACACAGCCTGCACGCAGCTCTGTGAGATTGCTGAGTCCTCACATCTGCTACGTAAGATAACTCCTAAGAGGACAATGTGGGCATCAGTGTCCCCAGACCCCCAGTCTGAGCTGCGAGGGGCTGGGGCTGGAAGCCCACGTTGGATCTGGCTGAGGGCTTTGGCACCCCACAGCTCCTTTCCCTGCTGCTACCAAATTTAACCTTTTACCACCATGTAGGAAGCTTGTACTTTCTTTTTTTGTCTCTTAGCAGGACTGTGAGCACAATTTTCCTTGCAGATCAGAGGAGTGACTCCCAGGCAGATTTAGAGACCACCTTCCAGGCTTCAGGCACTGCCACGCTGCAGGGCTCCAGCCTGTCTTCACCTTCATTGTTGGGCTCCCAGAGCTCTGGCTGGAGATGGAAACCACAAGCCACCTGCTGCAGAGAGGGCTGAAATGCCACCGACTCCTTCTGCTTTCCTTTGAGCCTGGCAGAGTGGATGATAGATGTCTGTTCTCCTTTCAGAAAACCTTTCTGTTCTCCTGTTCCCGCTTTCTTTCTCTCTCCACTTTCTTCCATACCTGCCTTTTGCAGCTTCTCATCTGGCTTCCCAGTTTGGCTTTCCACTTTCCAATCTCTTTGCACGCTGTCATCTCATCATCAGCTGCAGAATCTCCCCCAGCGTTAGCACACGCTCCAGCCGCTCCACTGGCTTTTATCTCCACTTTCTCCTTTTCATCTTTCCTGTGCCCTGGACTCTTCCCAGTCTGTTTCCTTAAGTGCAGCCATAGTATCGTCTCTGACCTCATTTTCCGTTTCCGTTAGTATTTCAGAAGCAAGCTAGGGACTGGCATGTATCACCTTTCGTTTTTTTCCTGCTGTAAGGAGATTTTGGTGAAGAGAAGGATGCAGGTGCGCTGGCGGCTTGGACACACTCAGCACCTGCTGGCGTCTGACCCCCGTGGGAATGGAGGCATGTGCTGGTTTTGGCTGGTTGATTTTCTTCATAGTAGCTAGTACCAGGCTATATTTTGGATTTGTGCTGAGAACAATGTTGATAACACATGTTTTGGTTGTTGCCAAGTGATGCTCTCCTTAAGCCAAGGACTTCTTCAGCTTCTGGTACTTCCCCTGCCCTCCCAGCTTCTCTACAGGAGCAATTCTGTACAAGAAGCTGGAAGGAGCCACAGCCAGGAGAGCTGATCCAAACTGGCCAGAGGGATATTCCATACCATAAGACGTCATGGTCAGTATATCAGCGAGGGGAGTTGGCCGGTGCATTCTCTTTTTGTTTGTTTTTCATTACAATTTATTATTAAATAGAATTCTAAGTTTGTACCTGTGCAACCCAGGGCATCGTGTGCGTGGCGGCTCCAGCCGAAGCACTGCCGTTGGCTTTGCACGGAGCAGCTGCCGTTGCAGAGCTGCAGACACGCCTGCGTTCGTGCGGGTGGCACAGCTTGAGCTGCTCCCCGTGTCCTTGCTTCAAAGGGAGCGGGAGAAAGGCAGAGAGGGCAGTGCAGAGCCTTGCTGGAAACCAGCCTCTTCTGCGAAGGGGTGGGTTCTTTTCTGTTCAGACATAAAATGGTCGGCTGCCTCAGGAAAACTGCCTTGCGAGCACAGGCTTAGGGCTGAGCTGTGATTTTCCCTCCCTGTGTGCCAGAGGAATCCCACTGCCTCCAAAGGTGGATCTAGTGCCGGTACGGACGATGCAGCCAGGTAGCACAGAGCTGATTTCTTCCTTAGGCAGTCTTTCCCTTGTGCAGCCACCAGCTCCTGGCTGAGTTACTATGGTAATAAGAGTATATCGTGTGCATTGCACTTACTGGCTGTCACCAGGGTCACAGGAGAGGAAAAATATCAGAGCAAGCTGCTTCACTTCTCAGTTTCCCGCACACCCATGCTAAGCATGTGCGAAAGAACGGGTGGAAAGGACTGGAAGCCCCACTCTTCCATGCCCCACTATCCACATTTCACTTGCAGTGCAGACGCAGAGCCAGGATGCTCCTTCCCGTGCCCTGCGGATGTCCCCTGTGCAGCCCGCTCGGCGCTCGGGGACTGATGTGCCCCACGAGCAGGATGTGGCGGTGCCGCGGGATTTCTCCAGCAGCAAGACAAGGGCCGTGCCGCGGGCTCTGGGAGTGCAGGAGGACAGTGCTTCGTGCTCAGAGTGCTGCTGGTGCATCTCAGAGTGCTGGAGGGAGAGGAGCGGAGCCGCAGGACCGGGAGCACTGACCCTGCCCGCAGGGTGCTGCGCTGCAGGTGCCTGGGGGGCTCGGTGCTCCCCGCCGTGGGACCGGGGCTCACCCACCTGCCAGCAGGCACCAGGGTGTCCTTGTCCAGGGAGAAGGAGGTGATACTGGTGTGGGAAAGCCGTGCTGGACCCAGTCGGACTGGCAGCCTGTGCGTGGGCACTGCTGGGGCCAAAAGCGTGGTGGGGATCCGGGCTGTGATGCCTGCTCCACGAACACTATCAAACCTGCCCTTTCTTCCAGGGCCTGGAAGGCTCATGGAAAAATCCTTCTGTGGGTGCAGAAACCCCCATTTCATATGGCAAGGGGTGTGAAATGGCACCTTTTGCAGAGACTGTAAATGCGTGTGGAGGAGGAGGAGGAGGGCTCAGGTCCTGCTCTTGCCGCCCCGAGCTCTGTTGTTTTCCAGCTCCACTGCTTCAGCCCAGCTATTTTTATCACTCAGGCTGCAGTTTTTTCTTACTATTCTTATCTTGTGTTACTGATTACTCCCAGTTATGAAGGAATTGAAACTTGCTCAACACGTTAATGATTCTGCGCGGCACAGGAGAGTACTGCACTGTTAGGACCGGGCGCTGTCAGTTTTTATAACAGAATACGTAAGGGTTTACGCTGGTTTTATTCTTCCTTTTTACTTGGCTGAACAGTCAATCAGGAAGAGTTTCTAAGTCACCATCACAAATAGCCAGAAGAGGCAAATCCAACAAGCTGTCAGGACTGATTTTCCTGGAAAGATGAACAAAACGCTGTTCTTATTTACATTATTCATGCTCATTTTTTCTAGTTCTAAAGGATTCACTAGGGCATCTAATGTACTATTTCCAAACAAATGAGCTAATTTCTCAGCAAATTGTTCTGCTTTGCCATAATCCGCTAGTGGGTTTTTTTTTCCTTGCATCTGTTGAAATTTTATTATTTAACCAATCTGCAAAAAATTAAGCTACATTGGTCTGGGAGAAGAGAAGAGACCCATGAGAATTAGCCACACTCACCAAGATCCTTAGCAGCCAGAAGACACAAGTCAGAATGCGACCTCCAGAGTGACATCTGCTCCTGTCCCCGAGGGAGACAAGAGTGATGCTTCCACAGTGAAGAGCCTTTTCCCCGCTCTGCCCCACCCAACAGGGCTCCTGCAAGGTCAGCCGGGGCACCTCCACGCTGTCCCCTCCAAAGAGCGTGAGACCATCAGAGGTACTCCAGGCTCCAAGGGAAGGACAGTCCAATTTCAGAGAGCCGATGGATGGCAAGCGAGCCCGAGGGAAGGGCTGGAGACCGTTTAAGCTGCACCGGCAGCCAGTAGTGGGTAGCTACAAGCTGTCAGTCCTGCCTCAGACAAGCGATCATTTACCCTCCAGTACAACCACATCTTGCTCCTTAATAGGTAGCTAAGAGAAAGAATTACTACAGTGGTAAGGACTGCATTTGCACTTAAATGAATTTTTAAACATCATCTTGTTTAACCTTCCTGACAGAATAGACATGTCTGCCTGCGGAAAAATGGAAAACCAATAAATAATACAGCCACGGAGTGCCTCGCCTTGGGAAAGGGCACATTTTGAAACATCTGTCTGCTTATCAAATTAAAATTTCTATTTGATGGAAAGGAGATTATTTGGATTCAAGGACTAGTAGCAGAACTGATTGCTTGATGGGTCTCTGACTCAAAACAATAGCATCTGAAGCCAAAGCAGTAATGCTGGAGCAATGCCCTCCTGCAGGGAACACGCAGAGTCTTACTGCTTCGATAATTATTAGGATATTTGCAATATGGCATGCTTATCAAACCTTTTTTAAACTCAGAAATTCTTGCTGGTTACAATGCTTTGGACTTGGGGACTGGTCTCCATGGGGGTTATGGCCCAGGTAGTCCGGCAAAGGAGAGCCCTAGCCCAGCAGAGCTGAGGTGCTGTGCCTGGATCCCTTCTGCCGTGCACGAGGAGTCAGGAAAGGCTGACGGAGCACAGAGTGCACCTTTTCCAGGCTGCCTGCCGCGGCACAGCACCGTGGGGTGCAGAAACGAGAGCCAGAAAGGGAAGGGGCTCTCCTGGGCCACGCTGGGAAGCTTCATTCTTCTTCATCAGGGCTTAGAAAGCCACCCAGTATCCGTGGGAGGCTGAGAGCTGGGTGGGGAGCGGAGGGGGAGGCTGGTGGGAGCAGCACGCAGGCAGCACAGTCGCTGGGGAGGCTTGTTGGGCTCCATGGCAGCGATGTGCTGCGGAGGAGTCCTGGGTGCGGGCTGCGGTGAAGCATCGCCTCTGCTTCCCTTGCGTTAGGGGGCATGGGGGGAAAGGAGAACGCTGCTGCATTTCCGATTTTATGGTTAGAACATTATCCCTTTATTAGAGCACAAACTGTCGTGTTCATGCTACTCTTGCCGTGTATTTTACGTGACCTGGGTGCTCTTTGCTGGCACCAGTGCATTCCAGTAAAGCAGGGCTGGGGACATCTGCTGTAACGGGGGCAGGACAACCTTCCTGCAAGGCTGCCAGGGTCAGGTTAGGGACACAAAATGAGAGCTTTTGGACAAAAGCACTGGACCCACACCTGGCTGGCTGTGAAACACGGTCTTTATCCTTTCTCTTCCCTTTTTCTTGCTTGGCCTGACCCTATTTGAGTGCAGCCGCCCTACGAGCTGCCTCAGCTACACGTGCAAGGACAGACAGACCAGCTCTCCTGGAAAACTACATACACACACCTATCAGTGGCAGAGCCAGGAAAGCAATCCCAGGGGAGATTTTATAGCCAGGCGCTGCTGCTGTTGTATGTGGCACAAACGTGTACGCACCATGGGTGTGCATTTTCTCAACGCATCCCTTTTTAGAGACAGCCCGTGATGACTTTATATAAGTTGCATTTCTGCCATACCTCTGCCATAAGAAGGCAAAGCTGGAATAACGAGGCCGGTGCCGACTCACAGCACAGCCGTAAATTCTAGGAATGCTTCCGAGGCAAGTTAAAACAAATTAGTAATTATCATGACTGACAGGTACTCTGCAGCGACCAGCGAGGAGCCTGCTGATGAATGCTAAAAATCTCTTAGCAGAGGAGTTACAACTGTGGCTGTCAACATGGCTATAATTAGGCAGCGCTAAGTGAAATGACTTCTTCTCAGATGTACTCCCTCGAGAATCCGCAGATCTGGATTGTCGTACAAAGGAAGGGGGCTAAAAAGGGCTGTTTGCTGTCTGAGGCCAGTCAAAACGGGACCCAAGTGGAGCGGGAGCCCAAGAGCAGGGTTAGGCTGCCTCTCAATCCAAACTGTCACGCTTGGCATTCCCCTTCTGCCTTCCTTTCCAGGGCCTCCAAGCACCTCACAAGTACCAGAGTTATGCCTCTCAAACACCCAGGAGTATTAATCACTTGAAAGATGAGTTAATAATCTCTGAATTGTTGAGACATGCTGAAGGACAAGCTGATAAATTTTCATTGCACAGTGGGGAAGTGTTCCTCTGGCTGGGAGATCAGGTTGATGACAAGTTCAGAAGTCCTCAGGGAAGCGTATGAAGAGACAGAAGTCCTCTGTGTGAGCAGGAACAGTCAATTATAAATATAAAACCTCCCGCGGAAAAGTCAAGCAGTGTTAAAAGAGACCCATACCTCCCTACTTAAGGATTAATTGTTGCCGCATAATTTCTCCAGTGCCTAAAAGAAGCAGGTCCTTCTTTTATTTTTACAGTTCAGAGAAAATAAACTCTCAGAGAAATAGCTCTCCAATTACCGTTGAGTTCTTGTGTATTTTTCATGCTGGATATCGCAGCCCTGGTCTTGCTCTGTACCTGTGACACCGCCTCTTGCAGTGGGTATGTGGGAAAGGGGCTCATCCCTCAGGGTACCGTGCTGGCCTGAGATGAACTGGACTGTGACATCCCTGCCAAGGTGAAACAACAGCAGTGACAACAGCAGCGGAGGAGGATATTAAACTGCCATTGATTAAGCCAGCTCTGAGGGTAAGGCTGAAATGAGCCTGACTCCATCCCGGGTGCTGCAGGCTATACTGCATTTCCACAGTAACAGAAAACATCACTTTTCAGCCTTGCTTAGTGCTGTTGTCCTGGGAACAGAAAATTTCCACTCACTCCTCAAAATGCTGATGTGTTGACTCATTTTTCAGGTGAGCGGTTGTTAAATCTCGCTGGGTGTGTTGCTGCCGCATCCTGTTTGTGCAGAGTGAAGGGCTGAGTTCTGTTATCAGCTCCCTGTGTGCCCGTTCTAACAGCAAATGGCCTTGGGTTAAGAAGCAGGAATTTGTGATTCCAGAGATGCTTTGAATCCCTGCTTCTAATCTTTGTACAGGATTCGATCCATCAAGGCTAAGCACCATTCCAAAATTTTCCGAGAGATGAGCTGATGCTTTACACCAAGGCTCTCCCTGCAAGTGACGTGCCCGCAGCCAGGATTTAGGACTCAGACCATTCACTCTGGGTAGCACCAGACTTGTCAAGTTGGGGCTTGGCCATCACGTTCATCTCTAAAACCAGACTGTTCCACTCCTGAGGAAGGCAATAAAGGACTGAATTAACCTAAGGGTAAGTCACTGCAGAATTCCAATTTCCACGTCTTTTTAATCCTCCCCTTCGTGTTTCAAAGAGCTGCCACCCACCTGGGGTGACAATACGTTGTCACTATCAGCACACCTGGATGGAAGACAGCAGAAAAGCAGCTCCCTCCTGTGAGCCAACGTGCTCCCATCTGAAACACTCAGTGTGATTAGAAAGGAGTCTTGGAAGTATGTCTTTTCCCTCCATCTGTCAGTTTGATCCGTGTTCCCCTGTCACCATTTTTGATGGGTTCATTTCACACGTAATCAAAGACTGTGTTTAAAAAGCAATAGCAAGGCACCCCTAGAGCAGAGACCTTCAACCGGTGGCTGCGCTGGCTGGTTTTAGTTACTGTGTGGTAGGAGGAGAACCTCACCATAGCCTTGATCCTTATGTTTGCTATGGTGGGAATATTTTTGACGGTATAAACGAAAGCATATTCAATGGTGACCACTATCAGAACAAAAGAGCAGGGCTGGGCACGCCCCAGGGTTTTCATGTGCAAAGCTAGCACCACCCACACGTGCTGGTGAGAGAAAGAGGTGCAGAGGTGACGCCAACACTGCTAGGGAGAACTAGAGTCAAGGGAGGGGAAGAGGTTCATTTTTAAATGGAAAGTGGGAGTACAGCTCTCGGATGAGGCAGTAAGGAAGAGCCCCTGCAGAGGAGTCTCGCACCTCTTACCGCTTTGCAGAACTGCTTGTCGCTGCCTCTTTGCTCCTTGTCCTACTTTCTAGGAAAGCTGCGAAATTTCACTGCATTCTCATAATGCCCCCAACAGCAATTCTGAGCAACCTGCACTATCACAGCACTCATTAACCCACCAGCCGTACAAAAAGAAACCTAAAGATGACAAACAAAGCTTTTCACTCCTTGCATGAGTAAGAGCTGAGCCCAGGCTGTGCGAGGTGGGGAAGGAGCATACCTGAGTATTGCTGTGAATCGCGCAAGAATATAAAAGGCAGAATGTTCTTTTATATTTCTGTACAGAAAATGACGGCACAGAGAGGGTGAAGAATTATCCTGAAAACTCCACTCTGGGTCTCCATTACTGCTCAGAGGCCAAGCTCTGTCACTGTGCCACCAGTTCTTACCCAGAGATGTTGGTATCAACAACAGACCCATCAAGAACAACACTTGAAAACCCAGCTTTTGTATGTCTGCATGGTCAAGAACTCTGTTGCATCCTCTTCTTTTCATGTAGCCAGACCCATAACTGCGATGTAAATAGCATTTTGGTGTCCTTACATGACCCAACCTGCGGACTTTCATCCTACAAGTGGCAAGACACACTTGTCTATGTCTCCGTGGTCCTTGGGGAACAGGGTGATGGGAAAACAACAGTGAACTGAGTGATTTGTTCTGCTGCATCCTGTCTGGTTCACCTTTCCTTTCAGAGCTACCTGGTCCTCAAACAAGAACTTTTAGTTATAGCAAAACAATACCATATCAGAATTTCAGAAAAAAAATCTATTGAAGACCCAACTCTTCTGCTCTTCCAGTCAGTCAGAGGCTCACTGGGCTGGGAAGGATTACTGGGACAAGAATTGAAGGATGAAAAAGCCTCTACTCCTACCCTTCCCACCAGCAAGGAACAGATGTGAAATGTAGACTGGTCTCACCAGTCTCTGCAGAAAAACCTGTCTCACTTGGGAATCTCGCTACCGAACAATGCAGGCTGGCAGGCACCTCTGGGGATTGGTGTCGATGCCCTGCTCAGGCAGGGTCAGCTAGAGCAGGCTGCTCGGGGCGGTGTCCCATTGGGTTTTGAGAATCTCCACGTATGGAGACTCCAGAATCTCCCTGGGCAATCTGTGTTGGCCTTTAGCTTTGTTCTTACCTTTAAGTGGAATCTTCTGTACGTCAATATATGCTCATTCCTTCTTGTCATTTCACTGAGTGCCACCGAAAAGAGTCTGGCTCCATCTTCTTCATCTTTACAAATCCTTGACCTACCCCATATCAGGAGAGAGGACCAACTGGAGTGTACTGCTGGGAGGACATAGTCCTCACTTCCCGATCGGTGGCAACCACTTGGAATTCACAACTCTAACCTTTCTGGATGTTAGATTTTAATCAAACATTAGGTACTACATGTACCACTGAAATTAAGGTCTTTAAAGGGTGAAAAGAACTCCATTGCAATTCTTTAAAGCAAATTTTTAATATGCTTCTGTTCTTCCCTGCACTCATTTGCACTTGCAACTTTCCATAAGAGGATGCTGTAAAAATGCCAGCACAATATGAAGTACTTCTTACACAGTGAAGCCAGGCTAACGACGTGGGGCCAATTCCTAACGACAGCCACAAGTCGGCATGTTTGCAACCAGTCAAGAAGCATCATTCACTCACTTCCAACACAGGCTGATTTGTAAAACATCTCCTGGCTGTTCGGGTAAAAGAGAATCTAAATGGACTGGAAGTTTACCCTTACGTTTATCTTGTCACAGGAAAATATCAGTTTACTGCCTACCAAGGATTTTGAATGTCTGTCACCTTGCTATTTGTGTAGCTCAAGTACCAGCACTCCCCTGTCATCCTGCCTCTTGTGCACAGGGGTTCCTGGGGGTAAGAGACTGGTACGTATTTCTCAGGCAAGACTGGCAGCTCAGCAAAACTCACCCATTATCAGAAAATAACCTTTACAATTAAATCTTCTTTAATAGGCTGATGTTGAGAACATGCTGGAGAATGTACAACATTGAAGCTCAAAACAGAAATACAGAGGAGACAGTAGGATCTCATTGTAAGGGTCTTAACCAATAGTGAAAAATTCTTGTTACTGTAGGACTCTTCATTATGATATTTAACTCGGAGAAAAACCCAAACCAGACAAACCCTGGATTACAAACATATCAAGCAACATTTTGAAAATGGCTGTTGGGCAATACGAACTGCCCTGATAGTTACAGAACTTTTTGAGTTCAAATTTATTCTTAACAATACTATTTTAAAGAATAAGACAAGAATTTTAAAAGCTCTTCCTTCGTTCTGATACATTTCAAAAAGCAACAGAGATCCCCTCAACCTTCACTTTGTGAGGCTACACAAGCCCAATTCCTGCAGGCACTGTTAATAAAATATATTTTCCATGCTCACATTGACGTTTGCAGCTTTCTCTGCACGTGGTCCACTCTCGAGTTCCTCTTCCTTGAGCACAGGTTGCCTGTGCACACAGATGAGTTCTGGGTGTGTGTGCCTGGGAATATGGCAATACTCTGCTTTAGAAAGACCTCTTTGGATGCATAGAGTATCTGTTTGCTTTTTCCATGACCATCCTAGTCATATGATCAACTTTGATTCCCAGTTCTAAGGGTATCTTGTCCAGTCCAAGACAAATATCAAAAGTGATCAAATCAACCTGGCTTAGCAAGTTAGCTCATCACTTTAGCATCCAGGTCAATGAGTTATGCCTGGAAAATCAACGCGAAATACCAGCTGAGTTTGCCCTAATCATTTTATCCATATCATTTTCTACTTACCTTCGGGTCTCAATTATTCCTTTTTTTCAGAATTTGTTCTAAAGATTGCCCACGACTGTAGAAAGACTGATAAGTCTCTGACTGCCAAGAAAATCTTTGTATTTTTAATGAGCATGAGTATGGTGCTTACTGTTCTGCTGTCAGATTGGAGCTCTCCTAAACTTCAAAATCTCTGTTCCTGGAAGAGCAGTTTTATACACCAATTCTTCAAAATTCTTGATGTAGATAATTTTATTTCTTTTCTCAATTTGAGCAGAATAAATGCTGTGATCTCTCCCACTTCACCTATGGTCACACCTGTGTCTCCACCTTTTTTCCAGCCAGCCAGCCTAGCCTTGTTTTCTGGTGTAGCCAGAGCAGGAAAGGAAGCGTTCCTTTGTTGTGTGGATTTACAACAGCTCCTGCAGGTTCCCTCTGAAAAGATAAACGTGATCGTATAGAGACAGCGTTACATACAAGACCACCTTCTGCTCTTCACTTTTTCACTTGCCTAAAGCAGCACAATGTTTTACAGATTGCATGGACCTCTCTGTTGATGAACTTGGGAAGAGAACTGAGGAGTCCTGCCAACGTGAGGCTGAACATGGTACAGTACACTCCAAGGAAGCTCCTGGCAAAGTACCTAAGCAGCAGTTATATCAGGGAATAAAGGTAAAACTCTTCAGTTAAAGCCTTGGCTTAGACAGAGGCTAAAACACACAAGTGAGCTTACCCACAGGAGGCAGCAGGAGGGACCCCAAGGCCTATTTCTTTTCACTGTGGAGTGAGTCTTTCATATAAAGGGTCTGCTCTTGTGCTCGTCACAGTCAACATCGAAACTCCCTTTGGTTTTAATAGCATCCTATGTTTGCAGAGTGCTTTTTGCTCGCTTGGAGCTGAGCGGAACTCCCTACGTGCTCTTTTGCACAGGCATGACTGTCCGTTTGGTGCCAAGAAAAGGGACTGGATTGTCACAAAGGACCTTATCCAGGTACTAATTGCACTGTAAAAGATTTCGAAAAGCACACAGTAGACTAACAATTTCCATGTTCTGTACTTACTGATCATTCTTACATTCTTCGTTTCACTTTGTTGACTCGCTGATAACCGTGAGGCAGCAGCGCTCCTCGGCTGCATGTTCTCTAGCATCCTTGCAATGTGTAAAGGTTCTTCCTTTCCTCAAGCACAGGTTTTATGTCAGACAAGACAGCAGAACCTTGGTAATTCATCTGCTGCTAATTTGCTGGAAAATTACATCATCTGGTGAACTGTTGTAAGAATTAATGTGATTCTAAGTTTGTACCTTAGCTTTATTACCTTTGGTTGTGCAGCCTGTGTCCTGTGAAGTCTTGTGTATCCAGACCAGCTGGACATCCTTATCAGTGCATCTGGGAACAAATGCATTTTGCAGAATGTTAAAACTTAACTCAGAGGTTCCTAAGCAAGTCCGTTAGTTACAGCAGTAAATAGCAGGTGGAACTCCCAAAGGCACCCAGACCGAAAAATATCTGGAGCTGGGGCAGTCACAATGGCTGGTGGAGATTTAGCCTGTCCCGCAAGAGGTCACAGCTTTGTGCCGGAACCCATGTCATACATCTGTCGGTGAGCCTGCTGGAGCTTGCAATGTCAAGTCTCCTGATTAAGATGCTGATTATGTAAAGGCTTTTTGCAATAATGGGTAAGGAAATCAAGGATACTTTTGAAAAGGCTCCCTAGAAGTTTTTTGAGATTCTACAAATGAGCAAATATGTTGGAATGTAAGAGTGAAATAGGTGTAAAATGATTTGTTTTCCTGTAAGGAAGATCACATGGCTCCTGCTCATGGAATAAGAAGACCATTTAACCATGGAGTATACTTAAACACTAGTTTGGCATGTTTGTAAACTACATAATAGAGGTGTTTTAGCCTGTTCTTAGAGCATATGAATGAGGACAGCATATATGTAAAGCTCATCTTTTACAACCCTAGAGTTCTAGTAATACTGTAATGTAAACAGCTTACCTAGCGTGAGAAGGTGCATTGTTTTGTGAAACTGAGCCACATACATGGTTTACAAATGCAAACACAAATTTTATACTTTCTCTAAATTATTAAAGCATGTATTTGGGGAGAGAAAAAAATAAGTCTGGTGTTTGTCATTTAGTTACTGCTATGGTTGTTATGTAAGAATTGCTAAGGCTCTGGCTTTGTCTGGGTAGGATCAAGCTTGTATCTTCCTGGTTTATACTGTGAAAGCAAATAGCATGTCCTTCATAGTTTTAATAGTGGTCCTGTGACTCTTTAAAAAGGACAAGCTAAATAAAAGTTCAGGTCTAGACACCAGGAAATGCTGAGGTCCTGCAGAAGATATTGGGAGGTCCTTTGGCTCTGAGGCCCCCCCCAGAATGGCTCACTCATGCTTGCACTGTTTATTGAAAGTCATTTCCCTGAACTCTGCAGCCAGATGATTGATTCTCAGATGGGGGATTTTTAAAATCATGTTAACTTAGCAACGGGAAGGTGCACTTAGATATGCATGCCAAACAATAAACATTTTATAGTGGGAGATTGAGTTTTCTACCAACTTGGCATCTCCTCCAGATTTCTTGCCAGAAACATAACACACTGTGAAAACTGCAAAGTTTGGCAGTTCAGAGAAATCTGTGTTTTATGCTGATTTCCAGACTTACTGAAGCCTGTTAAAAGTGTGCAGGAGTAACAATCAGGGCAGCTTACATCTGGAGCAAAGTGTTTGTCTTGGCTGTATTTTGGCACAGCCTATATGGCTGTCAGAGACAGAGAAGGGGAGACAGAAAACAGGCAATTCACATGACATCTGAGACGTTAACAAATGCATAGTTAGCTGAGATCATGAAATACCTGCATGCTAACTTCCAAAGCTAGCAGTATGAATTTCGAAGCACTAAAAGGAGCATACAGTGCTCAAGAATGGCATCATTCACTGCTTCCATAGCTTTTTTATCACTTACGGTGGAGATGGAACATAATTACTTCCAATTTACATGATAGCAGGACCCTGAAGCCTCAGCTGAAGGCTTGCTTCCATCCCACTGCGATATTATTGAACATTGCTCAATATCTGGCTCCTACCTATGTGCGTGCATCTCTAGTCTGAACTCTGTACTGGTTTGATTCTTGCTAGCTGTCCTGGTGGGAAGTAAGGTAGAATTCAATGTCTTGCTTTTAGTAAAAAATCACAGGTCTACATTGGTATTTATTTGAGTTGCCACCATTTATTTCTAGTTATAACTTCTGGTCTGCTTTGACCTTATTTTGGTTTAGTCGGTCAACTGAGGTTGAAACTTTATCACAGAAGGTGAACACTGCCACGCAAGCAAATCAGAAAATCTGGAAAGAACACTACAGACCTCCTGCCTGGATATGCAGTAGCAGGCTGGGGCTCAGATCATCCTGGCTCACCCTGTAATTTTGTGCCAATAAACCAGCCATCACATAGCCTGCGGGCTGTTTGGTAATGTAGCACTTCTCACACCAGTTTGGCTTGAAGGTTCCCGTCCAGTTATTCTAACGTGTTAATGAATCAAAAGCCCTTTTGTTTAAGCCCAGGGAGTGGGATTGCTTTGCTGTGGCCATGGGATGAACACCACACAAAAGTCAGCTCCTGCCCCAGAAGGACTACATTTGGATGAGCCAAAGGTGAAGAAGTAGAAGGTGAGACAAGCTTTGAAGGTAGAAGTTATTTGCTGCCAGCAGTTCAGGCTTCTAGGCACTGGACAGCAATGCCTGACACTGGAGCTCCCATCATTTATTGATTCATACTGAGACAGGGGTGTTTAAATTTAACAAGGGCTCAGAGAATAACTCTATTCAAAATAGCTGTTGGGACAATATATGATTAACATTTGCCGTGCTTGCGAAGGCAGGATGAGAGGATCAAAGCTGTGATGATAAGGGGAGGAACTGCTAACCCAAACGAGAGGAGAGAATGCAACACCTGCAAGGCCACGGAGATAGGGAGGGCTGCTTGGGCCTCAAGCAGGCCCCAAACAAGCTGGGCAGCATCCTGGTTCTTTGGACTGAGACCAAGAGACCAGGAGGTGAGAAGTTCAACTCCGATGAAGACTCATTTACTTCATCCTGTCGACCACCGGACAACCACCAGGGAGCACTACGCAGGCGCAGAAGGACTCTTTAGCTAATTATAATACGAAGCGGGGCTGGGCGGGGCTAGGTAATTAATATGAATGAATAGATTAATGTATATGCAACACTTTGGGGAATAAATAGAGGGATAGGTTTTGCGAAAAGGCGTGCATGTCTTTGGTGGAGCTATCCCCCATGCGCCCCAGCACTGAATAAACTACATACCTACTTTACAACTTTTCACGAGTTGTGGAGTTTTTCCGCTTCAATTCTGTAAAAAAGAAGAGGAAATAGTTTATTTTACTAGAAATTACAATCTACGGGTCTCAGAGACGCAGAAAGCCACCACTAAAATGCGCTGGCACGCAGGGAAGGCTACAGCTGACCAGAAATTATATCCTGTGCATCCAAGAAAGCGTCAGCACAAAATCAGTTCAAACTGACAGTGAAATCCTTGCAGGCCTTACTTTCAATGAGCCTTGGCAGAAACACGAGCGTTGCTGAATCTCACTGCAAACAGAAGTATAGCAGAAAGCCTCTGCCTGGACAGTTGATCTGTGGGACCTCCTGGAGCAGCAGTTTCTTCTGGAAGACTTGTGCGCTAGCCAATCTCAGGCTACGGTGGAAATGGTCTCCCCATCAGACACTCCCAGATCAATTTATTGCGCTATTGAATATATGCCCCACGAAGCATATTTGTATTATCTTCCCAAAGCCAACTTAATCTGGTCTTGAAACCCAAGCAGTTTTCATGTGCATCACAATTGTACATAAAGAAAAACCTGCAGCTCACTAAAAACTTTGGTTTCAGGGCTTGAAATTGTTCCTGTGTTCACAGGAAAAAAATCGATCCCAGAAGCCAAAACTATGCCAGCAAATGCTTTCCCCATCTGCTGTGTCTCCTCTGCACTGTGCTGGCCCTTACTGACAACCCACTCCAGAGGTTTTCCAGAGCTCTGCTATCATTTTCAGTTTGTCGAACTCTAACTTCACACAAACTGCAAATTCTTTTCTTTTTATCCATCTAGACAAGGCAGTCTCCCAAAAAACACAGCATAGTCACTTCCCAAACCTGTAAGATTTCCAGTGACAGAGCAGCTCATTTTCATTATGTTGGCACTCCCTCCTCACTGAAAGAAACCAGGGGAATCAGAAGCTGTGATTTTCCTGACCCTCCAGATAAGCTGCGTCCCTGCTGGAGCTATAGCAATGCTGTCTGGTACCCACACATCTTGAGTGAACTCCAAAACTGCAGCAGAAACATTTTTTAAAAAACCCCAAACAAACCAAAACCACAACTAAAAGCATATAACAAAGAACAAAAGTATAATTTTTATATTAATTCAGTCAAAAGTCCTCAAAATTAATTGCTTGAGGAGTAAGAAGGGGATGTAACAGCTCGTGTCTCTCCTTGATTCTTGCTGGAGACAGCAGCGCATGAGCAGGCATAGGAAAGCAGTGTGCTGTCAACTATAAACTGAGTATTTGTTAGCTCCAGAGAATTGCTTGCTGTGCAGACAGATGGAAATTGTGTGATGGGGATACAAATGCCCTGAGCCTGAAAAGAGACAGGCCAGACAGGAGGGCTTGTGGCTGCAGCGGCAGCGCTGGTGGAGCTGAGCCGAGCCCCCCAGCAGGTGGTGGTCTCCGACAGCGCAGGGGAAGGAGCTCCTCGGCGGCTGGGCTCCGGCAGAAGCAGGCTCTGCTGCCACGAAAGGGAAATTCCTGCTGGTGCCTCATTTATTTCCCAGTGGAAAAGAAGCGGGATGGATTGGCCCACATTTCTAAGGCTGTGCTGGTGTGTGCTTGCAGTGGGTGAAACCTGGCTTCCCTGATAGAATTCACATGTCCTAGGAGGTCTCAGCAGCAGAGCTCATTGCAAACTGAAAATAAAATGAATTTTGTATGAATTACAGTGACCTCTTTTATTTTGGAGATAGACTTTTTTTTTTTTTAACAGCAGAAAATATTAGGTTCTTAATGCCCACTTTAGGTTTGCAAACATCTGACCTCTCACAGACTGCAACTGCACAGTCTTGCTCATGCACATTAAGAATACAAGCCTCCCAAAACAGTGAGTAAAAAAAAGTGGCATGCTCAGCTATCGAAAGGCAGGACTGCGGTCTGGCTTGCACGCTGAGCTACTGATGCTCAGTCACGGAACAATACCAAGCTCTACGGCTCCCTGGCTTTGTCACTTCAGTTTCACTTGGACTGCTACGGAGCTGATCTTTACATGCCCAGGGTTTCTGTGATCATAATACAGAGGGCAGGCACCACAGAGACATCAACTCCATCCAACCGAAGCAAGAAGCCTGCGGTAAAGATGCACCTTAATGCACACGCACAAGGGGTGGAATGATGGTTGCATAGTCAGCCTCTGTGTTCTGGAGCGGTTTATGTGGCTTTGTGACCTTAACGTTAACTTCTGTGAATGTTTAACTGCCCAGGCTTTTTGAGAACAAATGGAAAACAAATCCACCACATGGCCTCATACCCACACACCTGTATGGGTCACGAGTGGGACTGAAACATCTACTGTATGATACCCACCTCTGCTCGAGTGGAGTGTGTAACGGACCCTGCGCTGATGGCACAGCGCTGCCACTCTCTGTGAACCCTCAGGAAGGGCAGTTAAGCACACAAACCGGAAGTGATTTGAAACACTCGACAATACAGCAGCAGCCTGCAGCAGCCACGGGCAGCACTGGCAGGGAAAGGCTCCTTTATCCATGGTGGTCCTACGTTGGAATTTAATGCATCTTCCAGGATTTCAGCTGCCAAATTCTGAGAAGTCCCTGCTGAGAAGAACATTTTCAACAGCTTTTTATGTTTTAATAGTTTGGGCTAAAGCTACACCCCTGGCTTCTTCCCAAATTCCTGCCTCAATGCAGGGAGGCAATCTAGTTTGCAAAAAATCTGTGGGTTTTGATGGTACAAAGCAACTGTACGTGATTTTAACATGGGCAGGAACAAGGGTTTCACCACTAACCGGTTCTGGTGCTGGCTGAACTATTTTTAGGAAAGTTTTAAGCAGAAATTCAGCCTGAGGCAGGCAAACGGTATGAGAAATTTCAAAGAAATGAAGTTTGGCAAGGAAACGGGGTGGAGCAGCCCTTTCTCTACACGCTGACATCCGCAGGCTCTGAAATAACAGAGGCCACGGGAGCCTTTCTTCCCATCAGACCCCTGTTTGCCTTTATGCTTTTGAATTTTCCCCTCGCCTTTTCTTAAAAAAAAAATTCAAGCCCCTTACTAATTTTTCCAGGAAGATGTTAATTTCTGCGGGGAAAGAAAAGCCGACCCGCGGGTCTGAGGTGAACGAGGAGCAGCCGGCAGCTCCCTCAGCCCGCCCTGGGCACCACCTGACATTTCTGCGCCGTTTTTGCGCCATTTTTGCGCCCTTTGTCCCTCCTTTCTTCCCGGCCGCTTTTCTCCCTCTCTCTGCTTAGCCCTCGCTCGCCCTGACCCGACGCTTCCTCACACACGCGGTGACCCGCCGGCCGAGGCGGGGGGCTGACGGCCCCGCGGGGGCCATTTTGCCGCCGGCGGCGTGTGCCGCGCTCCCAGCCGCGAGATGGCGGCCTTGCGCCGCCGCCCGCCCCGCTGCCGCGGGGGTAAAAGGCGAAGGCGAGGCGGACATCACGCTGCGAACCGCGTGGTGCGATCCGCCTCACGTCCCGCTCTGGAGTCACCCCGGAAAAAAAAAAATTACCGGGAGTCGCAGAGGACGCGGCCGTGAGGACAGGCAGCAGGCGGCGCGGCCAACATGGCGGCCCCGCGGCGCGGCTGGGCCCTGGTCCCTTCTCTGCTTCTCTGAGCGCTTCCTAGGCGGCTCCGGAGCTCTGTGCGGGCTCTCTGGAGCGGAGGTTGGGAAAGAATAGGAAATGGCCGCGTCTGGGGGGAGGAGAGCTCCTGAACACCCGGCAGGTGCGGCCTGGTGCTGCCTTGGCGGCCTGGGGCCCGGCGCCAGCGCTGGAGCAGGCAGGTGGGAATAGTCTGACCGTTAAAAACCAGGGACAAAAAGCTTCGTGGTTAATGAAGAGAGTGTGACTTGGAGCAAGTATCTCCCTTTTTCCATAAAAAATCAAAACACATTTTTGTTTCCCGTGCACCTACCTTCTCTCCTTCTCTTGAATCTCTTTCACAATGCGTTTGCCCTCAGCTCCCTGGCTTTCCTCCAAATGAGAGAGTCGCTTTGTTCCAACACACTGCCACTTGCTTCTCCTGCTCTGTGCATCTATTGCTTTCCTATAATTGTCATTCTTGACTCAGAGCTTGAGTCTGAATCTCTCGTGAGTGGTACCAAGTGGCATCGTTCCTGCTGACAGTGGCTCAGGAGTCAAATAAAGCCACACGGGATTGAAATCAGAACAAAAGAGGCGCTGAGTAGCGCAAAGCAGGGGTTCCTCTCCTTTGGGAAATGTAAACAGGAGGTTCCGTTAACTGCGGGAGTGAGCTAGTGCCCACTGGCCAGGTATTGAATGTGCCTGTGCACTGGTTTGCCTCTGGAAAGAGCTGAGCCAGGGATGCGGATTCGAGCTCTGTCAGTCAAAAGCAATTCCATCTGAGAGGTGGGAGAGGCTGTGCCTGGAGTCCTGTGAACATCTGAGACAGATGTTGCCTTGTGTATAGCTAAATTTGAGGGTAGTTCTGCTTTTCAGAGAAGTGCAGCTGTTAGTCAATGCTGTAGAAAGTTGCGGCTTTGGGAATAGTGAGCAAAAGAGGGTTTTGGAGTTGGACAATCCGTGGTAGTCTGCAGGGGCACTTGGCCAAAAGAACACTTTAAGAACTTCAGCATAGCAGCTAATAATCCATCTAATTTAATAATTGGAGAGCAATGAAGCATCCTTATTTTTTATACAAAGCTAATGCCAAAAGTAGGCTTTTCTATGGTCGTTATTACTTCTATATTGCCATCAGAAGAGAGAGAGGTGTCATGATGGAGTAACTTCTGCAGCTAGCCCATCAGTTCTCTAGTGGCTGAACCATTCTGTCTTCTCTGCAGCAGTGATGTTTCCTTGGAAGTTGGTCCTTCCAAGCGTACAAGTATATTTTTATTCCATTGTTCAGAAATGAAATGAGAGAGCAGTGGATGACGGAAATCACAGGATCATCTGTGCAGAGACGCATGATTTCAGGATGAGAGCCTCTTGCAAACGCTTCTCCTCTCTAAAACAGGCTAGTGAACACTTAGGCAACTGTTGACTGGGTGAAAACATAGCTGAGTGCCTCCCTTTGTCAGAGATTGGTTTCTTTCCAAAATCTTTGAAAAATAAGAACTGCTATAATAACTATTGCCAGTTCCATTTTCTGATTTTTTTTTTTTTTACACAGAAAGTATTACATATAAACCAGCTCCAGCTGTGAGCTATAGAGCACCTGCACACAGAGCATGCATAGAAGTGTGGGAGAACAGCTTTGAAGGAAATTGTATGTAAGCTGCTGCGAACAAAAGTCACATAATAGCCCATTTCCAAAATAGGATTATTTTCCATGAATGTATTGGCATTGTACGGTACAGCATGTTATTCTACATTAGTAAACAAATATGTGTATGCGTTTTTTATTAGAAAGACTACGTACATATAAAGTTGCACAAATTTAAATCAAGAGTAACCAATTCTATTCTGTTTGGCAGGAGTGGTGGAACCTGCTGCTTCAGGATGAGCAAACAAAAGAGGCTTAGATTAGGCAATAGTTTTTGTGTCCGTTTGGCCTAAAAGGTAGCCCTTGACTGTGGAGACTGGTAGTTAATGCCAGTAGGAGTTGTCACAAAGCTCCAGCGTCCCATTCCGTAAGTGACTTGGCAAGGATGAGGGGAGCCAGTGGCTCTAGAAGGAGGAGTGTGCTTTGTCTCTGCTTCTGTGTTCTTTCCATTCCTCTTGCGTTCCAGATTATTTGCTCACTGGCCTCTAAGCAGATCTGCAGCATCACCAGGTGCTCTCCAGTTGAACCCTTTTTGGCAGAGAGGATGCCTGGCTCCAAGCTGTTCCAGAGCTGAAAGTGCATCCACCTTGGGGTAGCTTGGCTCCTGTGGCCATGGCGAGATTGTCAGATGGGATAGAGAGTGTCAGCTAAAGCAAAGGATCTCTGGAGATGGACAGGGCCACCCTGCTCTCTCCCAGGGAGGGGAGCAATGCATAAACACGTTTTTTCCTGCACTTAGTAAGAACTTAGAAGCCTTACCCATAGGCCACCATGCTACTTTTTTTTTTTTTTTCTGGTAGGAATTATGTATAGGTGTGAACATGAGCTTCTTATAGAGTGGGTTTTCTGGCAGCTGTTCCCTATATGGTACCATGAGAGGGGACAGACACTCTTCCTTACTTTCAAATAATCTTGCGGGCATTCCAGTTACGTGTCTGCAATGATTATAGCGGTAGTTGCATCCTTAAATCGCAGAGCGCTTTACAAAGGAAATGGTACATTATCCCCGTTTTAGGTGCATGGGTTGTGTTTGTACTAGTCAACAAAACACGCCCAGGCTCGCTGTTGAGCACAGAGTCTGACTGGCGTGGAGCAGCCTGTGTTCACTGCATTCCCCTCCAAAACGGAGTGTCTGCCTTCTGCGTGTCTGCCGGGAATGGCCTTGCATTGCACTGACTCCTCAGCTTTGTGGGGAATTGTTTGGGATGCTGCCAGCTGGCTTCAGCAAAACTGATGCCAAGGATTATGTCAACAGTTTATAGAGGATTGAATTCCAATGCCCTGGAACAGCCCCTGGCAGGGTTTAATTTATACGGTAGACCTAGCCAGAGAAAGATGAAGTGCTTTTCCCAAGGTCACGTAATATGTTTTGAGCCTTAATCTTGGGAGATCCCTTGAAAGATACAGTTCCTGGGGCCACAGTACTCTAAGTACGCCACAGATCTTGTCTATAAGCCTATGCTTTAACATTGAGAGGTGCCATCCTATGGAAAGGCTTTTTTTCATATTGTTTTCCGAGTCTTTTCCCAGCTTGGAAACATGCAGCAAGCATAATAAACTCTTGGGATTCAAAGCAGCAGAATTATAGCAGGGCTAAATAAGGTTGTTATATGGAACCACCCTTTAGAAAAAGGGGTTTGCTGAACTCTCCTGGTGCAGTATATACCTTTGTCTCTAACACCTAAGCTCCAAGGCCTAAAACCAGGCACGAAACACATGATTTGAAGCACTCTAGAAGAATGACAATATTTGTCTTACCATGTTTAACTTGGGTTCATTTAAAATTCTGTTTAATGCCATTTCTAATTCCTATCCGAATAAACTGAGACACTTTACTGCTATTGGGACATAAAGCTCTCGGGTCTCTGTTTTACTAGCAACTTTCAGTGAGAGTCAGAGTGCTTGGAACTGGACTGTGGTGACCTGTAGGTGCCTTACCTCCAGAAAGCGATCCAAAATACCTTCTCTCCAGCACAGCCTAAGTCTAAAGTACCTATATTCCCTAGTTCCCTAGGCATGCAGGAAATGAAGGGAATGCACTGAGAAAGTAGGCACATGTAAACTCCATTTCAGCATGAGGAAACCTGAAATCCACCAGTTTCCATTCTATTTTTGCCTGTATGCGTAGCTCTGAGTTCACCACAGAGCACTGCAGCTGCCGTCGTAAGAATGTGACCCTTACCGGTGGCACTTCTGCTTGCTGCTGGGAATAATGGCTGGCGTTCTTGCCTAGAGTTGGGAAGCACCTGGATCCAGTGCTCTTCTCACCCTGAAGGCATCCAAACCCACAGTTTTCATTATTTTCTCTAACCACCAGGACTGGGGGTGGCAAAAGCAGAACTGGGCTGAGACAGGAAGGCAGATCTGGAGCAGGAAGAGAGAAAGCCCGAGGGTGTATGTAGGTGGGTGGAGGAAAGCCTGGATTATCATCATGCTGAGGAGGGGAAACTGGGAGGTAGGTTTCCATTTTGTGGGCAAGTGCTCTCCAGTCGCTAAATTATTATGTAACAGGGCGATGGTCACCTCTGCCTTCTCCTTTGGCTGTTTGGGGAAAAGCAGTGCTCAGCTCAGCAAAGTCTCCATTGGGAGAAGGCTGAACTTCAAGAGGATGAAGAAGCGCAGGAAAGAGGAGAGGGTCAGGATCTCAGCCTGTGCCTTGCAGTCCTCGCTCCGTGCATGGGAGCACTGTGGAGACACCCCCTTCCCTCCACTGACCCTGCCAGGGCCCCCCCCAGCTCTGGTCCCGTCCCTTGCTGTGGTGGCCCAGGGCACACGTGTTTCAGGGGATGCACTGTCCCTGGTGGGTGGCTTCTCAAGCTTTCCCCGTGCCCCCTGTCCTGCCATGCAGCCTTCTGGTGACAGCCAAGGCGCAGAGCCAGGGCTCCTCTTACAGAGCATTAATGTCACACGGTAGGGACAGGGGCCCGGCACCCAAGTTGTGCCCACAGCCCTTTATGAGCTGCTGCGGCAATAGTGATTGTACTTCTACAGAACCAAGGGAGGACTGGGGTACTTTGCAAGTAAAATACATAGTGGTGGTTCAGTTGAGATGTTCAGCTTACAGCTGACCCCTTGGAGAACAGAAACCCCTGTTTGCTCTGGTGTTACCCCATCAGGCAGCTGTCGACTCTTTTTCCTGACATGGGTCAGAGGTCTGGGGCTAGTTTAATTTAAGGCGTAAACTTCATGCAGTTGTTGGAAAAATTAATGAATGTCTTGAGACGTTACGTTGTTTTCTGACTTTATTTGCTTTCCCTTCTGCACACAAATGTATAAGCTCACACAAACCGTCCTCGGTGAGCCTCAGTAGGCTGCATCTCTGTATCAGAAATCCTGAAGAACAGCAATTGCACAGAAATCTCCCTGCCAAGCCCTTGGAGCAGTGGAGAACACACACCACCATCTCCCTGTGGATGCCTCAGAAAAATTTGACTCTGAATTTTTTTGGTCATGTCTTGTGCCCTTGCATATGTTGGGACAATGCCCAAGTCCGTGCATGCTGTGTCCTGATTGAAGTTACAGGGAGGCTCCAGCAGAAGTGACAGATAACATCATGTTCTTGAGAACTGCCAGGTGTTCTTCCCCATTCGGGTTTGCGGATGTGTTTATGTGTTTGGTGCTGTTGCAAGTTGGTTGATTTATTATGCTTATTGTGGTATCTGCCTTTTTAATTGGGTGTTAAAAAGCAAGCAAGATTAGATTAAACTAGAAATTACTGGAGGGTGATTTGCTGAATTTAAAGTGAATTAATAAGCATATGGTTGGTGGTTCTAATGGCAAGAAGGACTTCTTTTTCTGTCTCTTTGTCTCCAGCACAGTCAGCATATTCTATTTTTCAACTGTGGGTGTGTTACTGCACAGGATCAGGATGCTGGGTTTGGTGTCTTTGTATTGGTTTAGGCATGCAAACTGAGGCTGAACATAAGGTAAAAAAGTCAGCAGAACAAATGAAAAATAGCAATTATTTTCTTCTGTTCTGAAACACTCTCCCTGGAGGACTCTTTGCATTCAGTAATTCAGTTTCATGGGTTTTACTTGCAAGAAATGATCTTTCATAAATCTCAGACTCATACTTCTGGGTAGTTTGTGCTTGATAAATCATTGTATTAATTCATCAGGAACATATTGCCACATTTAAAAGGAAAGGTCTGGAGAGAGCGAAGAGACAGATGTGTGACAGCTGAAGTAACAATTTACAGCATGCACAGGAACAGAGAACGATCATTGAACTCCCACGCAGAGGGTGCTGGGGCGCACAGCTTCAGGGTGCTGCTGAGTCCTTGGGCCGTGCACATCAGCCGAACCCAAATAATCCTTTGTCCCAATCACACAGGATATCTTCTGCTTCTTCCAAGCTTCCTGAACATCCCTGACACTGACAGCCAGAGCCTGTTTGCTCCATGTGAAAATACGCTGTTGGTGGATCCCTGTGTTTGCAGTTTGGGCTCCCTGCTACGCTCCAGCCCAATCCCACTCTGACATCCTGGTGGGATCTTGGCAAGAAGCCCTCTAAACCTGCTCTACACCTACAGGGGTTCAGCTTCCCTCTGCTGTCTGTCTTGCTGTGGACAAAATTGCCCAGTCATTAAAAACAAACTGCCTGGAAATATCCATAGGCTGTGGGATCTGAACATATGGAACAAGTCCACAGTATAAGTACAGCTAATCCCGCTGCAGCGTAGAGGATGGGCTAGCTGATTTCCTCAGGATCCTGTCAGCTCTGTCTTCTGTGGCCGTTTGGTCAGATAGAAAACTATGTCTAGGGGAAAAAACACCATTCTGGGGCTTACATAATGATCATCAGATGCTCGTTCATCCAGCAAAGTGTAGGAAAATAAGTATCCCAGATGTAGTTTGCAGCAACCAGAGGTTAGGTTTTCAATCAGCTCCTAGTCTGGCTAGTTCAATTAATGAAGTTATGCCAATTTATACCAGCTGAGAATCTGGTCTCTTAAGTTTTCATCTGCATTAAGTCCTCAGGGACAGGATATGTTCTGGGAAGGGCATGTTCTCTACTCGAACAGTGGCAAGCCAGAGTGATCTGATTGGCCTCAGTCCACAGCCGTCTTTTCTTCCTTAAAGGTTTTTTGGTTTGTTTGTTTGGTTGGGTTTTTTTTGCACATGCTGAATTCCAGTTTTTATGCCACCAAATCCTGTACTGGGAGAAACTCCTATTTCTGTGATCAGCATAGACTGGGGATCACCCACCGAAATGAAGGCTGTAGGTTGGAGCCTAGTATCCAGGGTGGCCATTGTGTCACAGTCGCTTCTTGGAAAGTACAGAGCTAAGATCTCACCATAAAACATTTTCTTACACAAGAAGGCAGCTTTCCAGCTTGCCTGGGCAAAGCCAGAGGCAGTTGGGTTGGGACTTTGGACACTCCACACTGTTTTCCGTCCTTTTTCAATCTACAAAAGCTGACATACGTAAATATGAATTTTGTGAGAACTTTATTCTCATGCTCTTTTCTCTTTGCAAGGTCATTCCCAGCACATTAGCTAGCTGTTTAACTAGCTCTTTTTTCTCTGAAATGCCAAGCTGTGAAAATATTGAGAAAAACAGGATTGTCCCTTGCTCCCATATGCAGTATCTTCTGGGGCACGATCCTCTTAGCAATCTAGCTCCTGGGACTCATAGTTTATGTGGAGTGACTAAGTCCCGGTTGCTGAGGGACTACAACAAATGCAGAGAAAGTAAGGAAGCTCTCAGGATATTTTAGATGATCCTTTATAGATATTAATGCAGTTTATGTTCTTTTGCTAAAAGTCATAGTCAAAATGTCAGCAGTTTGGGGACTGTTTGTTCGTTGCTTTATTTAAAAGGTGGTAAACTGAGGTGGATTTCAATGCAGTTGTTTAAAGATAAATGTTGTTCAAGAAACCCAGAGTTTTATTAAGAGCTCTCCTGGTATTATTTTCCTACCTTATTTGAAGTCTGCATGTTCTGCCTCATTGTTGTTTGACATTATCTGAAGAGAACACCATGAGTGATGTATCTGCTCTACTTAAAATGCTACAGAGAAACCAGTATTTGGGCAAAATCACTTTTTTGTTTCTTTATCACTGGACCATGAGGGAGCCAGTACATTAATTTCACAGCAGGAAGGAAAATATCATCTTCTTAATATGTTCTAAGGTTTTTTTTTTGTCTAAAGAAAAGCTTTATAGATTATCCAATATCGAAAGTGCTCCAAAGTTCTGTTTTGTGCTAATCAGTTGTAGAATTCAAGCTCATAAAAAAATGAAGTGAGAATTTTTTTTTTTTTAGTTTGTTTTTCATATTGTTGGTGTTCAACAGAACAGGGCAGAGCGAGGGGGGCTTCCCCGGGTTGTGTGCTGCACCGGTGCTGTGCCGCGGTGCAGAGCTGCCTGTGTCCATCTGCCAGGTGCATTCTCACAAGCAAGCCGCTCCCAGTGAGCTGCAGATCCTTAAAGCCTGCTCCACGCCTGCAGCTCGTCTGCCTACATGCCCTAATCAATAGGCACCATCCTTTCGTGAAGCATCAACAAGTTGATACAGAGCCTCCTCGCTCACCGAACCCAGCGCCGTGCCATACAGGCATGCTCTTGCCTGGCATGGAGTTTACACAAGAACTTTCCCACGGCATCTACTTCCAAATGCAACGTGCGGAAAGAAAACCATATCCACACCCCCCCGCTCTCCCCAGAAACTGTGTCTCTGCAACGGAGATGTGCTGCGGAGGTTCCAGTGACGATGCAGCTGTGGTGCTGGTGGAGAAGAGCATCCTGCATCTGCAGCGGTGTCTCCTCTGGGACAGTGGCCAAACGGTACGGAGAGAGTTGGTAAATTTACATCGTGCACCTAACCCAGAGCTCTTCAACCAAGGAGTTCATGTCCTCCTAGCCCAGCTAGAGAACAGTTTATGGAGTATGAGGAAAGAGAATCCTTTTAATTGCCTTTTAATAATTGCTGTATCTCAGATATTTGACTAAGCCCCTCGGGCTCCGAGTTTCATGAGGCAACAGGTTCTATCAGGAAGGATGCACAGAGACCTTCATGGGAGAGCTCATGGTTGTATTCCTTGTTTTGTTCCTTCTGTTTTATGCGTGGACTCCAGCAGCTGCAATGTCACGGACACAGAGCAGAGTACAGAGGGGAATGGAGCACCAACTCTTTTTTTTCCTCCCCTCCTGTTCATGCATTAGATATGTGGATCAGCTGGACACAAAAACTATATGGAAAGAAAGAGACAGGAGATAACGGGGAATGGTATGAAATACAAAATCAAGGCAGATCATGCCAAATTAACATGGTGCCTTTCTTTTATGAGATAACTGACCTTTTCGGAGAAGGCAAATGCAGTCAATCTGCACTAAGAGGTTGAAATAAACCCAAGAAATTATTTCTTATACAGGAGAAGCATGAATTTTAAGATAAGGAAAGCACTGACAAACAGAAAGACCATGATGGGTTATGATGGAATGAGAAACATCCCAGAAGCAATTACTGGTGGAATTCCTCCAGGACTGGACTTGGAATGGACGTTATTTAATGTTTCATTTCCCGCTGTGGCACCAGAAGTCGAAAGGAGACAGTGACATGAGCTGATGACACAGTGCTGAGTACTGTCAGAAACAGGGCACATGAGATGCTGCCCACAGACATCTCGTTGGCTTGAGCAGTGAACAACGGAGGGCAGCGATGGCAATGAGGTGCAATATCATTGTGCGGGGCATAGGGCCTCATCTGAGAACTTCTAACGGGAAGCTCTGCCCTCAGCTAGGTGCTACCCCGCTGGGAACAGAGGCGGGTGGGCTGGGGGAGATCTACGCGTGTATTAGTTCAGGGCCCTTCAAACTCAGCTGCAACCCAACACTTGGGATGCTTTGTCCTTCCCCTCACTTCATAGGTTGTGACAGCAAGAGCTGTGGCTCACGCCTTTGCTGGCCACACCATGTCACCCCTCGCGCAGATACACGGGCTGTCCCCAGAGCACTCCTCTTCCCCGGGACAGGACACGACAGGAGCTGCGGTTTCTGTTGGATGCCCCTTCTCCCCCTAATAACGAGGCAGAAACTGTAGCCAGGCGCCACAAGAAGATCCTGCGCTTTCCCAGTTCCTTCTCCGATGCACAGGGATGGAGCAATAGCTGCGGGCTGTAAGCTGGCTGCTGAAGATGCAGGTCTTGGGCACCGTTTGCTACCAAACCAGCCGTTTCCCATGGGGGAAGACGACTAGCTGAACGGGAGCTGTGCTGGATGTGGTGCACAAGCTGCATCATGCTGCATTAGTCAGTCCCAGCGTGACTATGAGCCACCCATCTACGGGAAGTTCGAGTGCATGTCAAATCCACGACCAGCAGAGTGAGGGCAGGTTTAATGCCCTTGTACGGGGCTCTTTTGAGGGTCATCTGGAAAGCTGTGTTGGCCTCCATTCGCAAGGGATTTGTTGAAGGGGCAGAGAGGGGCATCACGGACGAGCAGGGGATGGAAAAGCGTATGTTATAAGAGGGGATTCGAGTGTCAGGCTGGTTTCAGCGAAGTGAAGGGGGATGTGACTGCTGCCCATCGCAGGGTCTGGGCATTTCCCTGTCTGGACAGAGGTGAGGCAAGAGCAAAGGTAAAGGAGAGAGCTGACCACAGAGAAATCAAGACAGCAGATTAGCACATGTAACCTAACAGGATAAGCAACCTAACAAGTTTTAAATGGAGCTTGATTTGTTTATGAGAGTTTGTGTTATGTATTTATCGATGATAGCTGACAACAGGGCTCAGGACAGACGTCCTTTCCTGCCATGCATCCTCTAGATCTTTGTGAGATGCTATTATTTCCAACTGGACATGTTTTGAAGATGTGAAATTTCAAGCAATCAAAGCTCACAGCTGTCCTCAAGTAAATTTGAGAAATATTGCTCCCTTCCTGAACCACCCACGTCCCTGTGAGTGTCACAATGGGAAGGAAGAAATGATGCATCTCCTGCTTTAATGCCATTGAAGTAGCCACATCCCAGTCCTCAGCCAGTGCTGTTTCCTGGGTACGTACACATCATGGGCAGGGTTGAAAAGGGCCCAATAGGCACTGGGATGCCGTACTAGCTGTAAAACTGGCATTGGAGAAATAGAAATGTATTTTTTCCGTACCCTATATTCACACTGGTGCTTCAGAAGTCCCATTTTGTCCAGAGAATGCACGTATCTTTGTGTACATACATGTGCCTGCACGTGTTTATATGTACAGGCATCCGAAATGAGTGCAGGGGTGCAGAGGAGAAGATGTCTCTTCAAATGTAGATACGCTGTTTTCACATGTCTAGTTTGGGAGAGTCCTGCGTGACTACGTCCTCGCAGGTATTGGTAAGACCCAACTTTCAGCTGAGCCTGTCAAATCCACAGTTCCCATGACACATGATTACACCAGCAAAAAAAATAAATAAAACAACTCTGTTGTTTTATTTAAGGAGTGTGCTTAAGCTGCACTGGTACCTGGCAAGTTAATTGTATCCACGCAGCCAGCTACAATTCTAGATGGCCAGCTTGTAGCGTGCACAAAGCAGAGATCCTTCTTCTCAGAGCTGGCATCAGTTCTGCCCAGATGGGAATATTCCCGCTGCTCTGGTCCAGACGCTTGTACAGCTGCCAGGCACATTTCTGCGAGCACCCGTCCTCTCCGGGATGTGCCAAAACGAAGATGAAATGTAACCAAAGACACTTGCCTGGGTGAGATGAGTTCAGATTTAATGTTCGTGAACTTTCAGACCTGCTGAAGCTGTAAAATTTCTACAGTTAACAAAATAAACTCATGTAGAGGATTTCAGCTGTGTGCTTAGGTGTATTCAATCCTTTTTCTAAGAGAGATGGGCCTTATATTGTTCTCTAAATCCTTTCGTGAGAAAGGTCTTCAGGTGCCTGAAATTTACCCTTGGTAATGCTGGTTTGGGTTAGTTATCCCTTGACAAATACATGGCTTTACATTTGAAATGGTTTATCCTGTATGTTGGCTTTTGTACGATTTTTAAAAAAAATTTGTTAAATGCAATTATTGAATTATTTGGAAGAAAAATCTGGAGAAAACCACATGTTTTCTGGCTCTGGGAGAGTATCAGAAATTCTGGTATTGGTGGGAAGGAGAAAGAAGAAAGGGAAGAAATCACATTTCTGGAAGTCATGTTAAAAAATCCGCCCACATTTACCAAATTTTTTGAAAAATGAAGGTAACTAACTTTTTTCCCTCTCCTCCTTCTGTCCTTCTTGGTAACACTTGATTTTTTTTTGGCTGAAAATATAAAACCCAGGTAAGCAGAAAAGCAAGTGAAACTGCCAGAGGCAGCACAGAACAATTTCAGCCCAAAGAGGCAGAGGCGGGCAGGGCTGCGAGGGAGCCGTGCAGGAGGAATTGTGGAGCAGCCTCCCGGGAGCAGGAGCTGCCAGCGCTGCTCATCGTGCATTTGGGTGCGTGCACGGGTGTCCAGCAGAGAGATGCTCGTTCGTGCCCTTGTAAGAACAGCTCGTGGGTCAAGGTTGGGATTAGCCCAGATTGGGCAAAACTCAAGGATATTGTTTACAAAGCTTAATTATTTTTCCAATACTTTCTGGAGCCTCGCAGCTGGGAAGGACATTTCCAGCTAGTGGAAGATAGTGACACACAGTAAATTTGTGACTCCTTTCTCTGGGATTTTAGGTAAGAAACACAGGCAGCTGACAGGTGAAGAGAGAAAAGATGAGAGACGCTTTCTCGCCTTTCTGAAACCCTCCTCGTGGGATGGGAGCTCTACAAGGCAGCTCAGACCTTTAATATCTAAGTTCAGCAGGACACAGTTGGATAATTTCAGTCCCCAGTTTCTTCTAGCACATATTAAAACCCTTCTCCCCAGACACTCAGCCGAATAAACGCCCATTTATCTCCTCCTGCTGCTGCTGGAGGTCTCCAGGCTGCCTCCACACGACTCCTACGCAGACCGCAGAGAATATTTCCAAGGAGTCTCTCTCACACGTCGTCGTGCGTGCACAGCGCTCATTTTATTTAGTGTAGGAGGTTTCTATTTTTGCATTCGTAGCTCCCAATAAGCTTTGCTCTAGCTCACGCTACATCATAGGTTTTATGTCTTGTGGACAGTGTTTAAACATAACAGGGGTGCAGCAGTGCCAAACGGCTTCAGACTTTCCATTCTGAAGAAGTAGCAGGAACCGTCTGCTTTTTCTCCTGTTTTTTCTGTGGGGGCTTCAAGTAGTTGGGCAGCTCTTGGATCAGGACGGTCCATGGAAGTCCCCTGTCTCTCACAGTAACCAGGGCTGTACATCTCCGAGCTGACTGTGGCAACAGCTTGGCCATACACATAATTTCTTGACACCCCAAGAAGTGAGTGGGGAGCTTTAACTGCTAAGTCTGAGAGTGTGTTTGCTAGGAATGGTGTTTCAGTGTGTAAGACATTAAACTTCTATTCAAGAGACACAAAATTTTTTTGTCTGAACTATAGATTGCAAAAAAACCCCCAACCCTTAGGCAATTCCCTTTCGCTGTCTCTTCATTTCCCATCTGTAAAATTCCTTGTCTCACTGGGGTCACTGGGACCTACTGGGATACTGTAGTGATGGTGCTCACGTAGCTCCCAGAAAGCTGTTGAGATGCCAAGACGAAATGCCACAACATTGTGTCCCCTGCTAGGACTTGGTGTGACGGGCAGGAGTAGCCGGGGCATGCCCTCGTTGTGTTTGCACTCTGCCAACGTCTTGGATTTATAGCTCCATCAGAATGGGCTCAGGTGACAGATTTGGCCGCACTCCTGTGTATATACACGCTTCGAGTAGAACTCCCAGTGATTAGGTAGAAAATTATCTCTCCACGCCCAGTGGAGTCTGGGCTGCTTCGTGGAAGCCACCGGTTGCTGCCTGTGTAGCTGGTGGTTGCGATGCGATGCTCCTCCCTGGGAGCTCTGTGCAGACACCACGTTTTACACAGGCCACCGAATCCGTGTCAAATGTGATGATTTACGGCCACTGCTCAGCCAGCCCGCACTCCTTAAGTGACCTTGAGTTAGTGGATTTTGGACTCTCTTGCCAATTCCTTGAGCTGTCCCCCAGATAAAGTTTATTGTGAGTATCGGTCTTACCCAACCCAACAGCAGGAAAAGGTGTTTAACTAACTGCAGCATATTCTCTGCATTTTTTTCAATGCTCGACTGAAGTAAAATATGACCTTAAAAGCGTCAGTAAATACTGGAGCTTTCATGTAAACACATCAGATACACATCTGCTGTTTCTTTGTTCTTCACCGATAATGGAGAGGCTGTAGGAGGAAGGCATGTGCATACCTTCCACTGGGTGGGCTCCAGGGCACCTGGGACCTCATGGGACAAGTACTGGAGAGGGGAGGAGGAGCGTGGAATTGTGCTGTTGAAGTCAACTCCAAGGATGAAGTTGAAATAAATCCTAAGTAAGCACTTTATTACAATGACTTGTTAAGTTCTGTATATTTTGGAGAACTGCTTAGCGCACAGTGCTTTGGCTACAGAAGAGGTGACTTTGGTATCATTGACCTTTTGTCTTCAACTGGCAACTCTATCGTCTGTGTTGTTTTGAAAACAGCAGATAAATTTTGAAAGAGATCTGCAAAATCAGTAACAGGTCTTAGTGACCCACTACAGCAATAGTCATGTAGCTTGTTTGACCAGATTTATCTGGATTCAGAGCAAGTAAGAAACATAGTATTTGACAGTGGATAGACATCCTTGGGCGTTGGGATTTGTCTTAATCTGAACAGAGGAGACGTGCTGGGTCTTAGCCAGACTGCAGAAGCAAATAAGCAGCAATGAGAGAAGGGTTTTCGTGGCAGGAGCACTGAAGGACAGTAACTTCATCTGAGTGACCCCACGTGAAGAAACATGCCCCGGAGCCGAAGGCCAAGTCCAACACCTTGCACTTACAGAAGCTACAATAAGTACAAAATTCAATCCTACGTCCTGTTCCTAATGTAATCATTGCGCTTTGAATGAAGCAGGATAACGTGATGTTCTGCAGGATAATCCCAAATGTGATAGTAATAGTGGAAAGTTAGCATCCCAGGGAAGTGGTGGGGAAGGAACAGGGGTTAGGCAAAAAATCCAAAGCTGGTACTTCATATAACTTTTAATTTTTACCCTAGAGCTAAATGCAAGGTAAGAGATGGCTTCAGCTGTTGATAAATCAGAGCCTCTAACACCACCAAACTCATGCTTTCAGGCAGACCGCACTGCTGAGACGGAAAGTGGGCAGCCTTCACTAAATCACCGTAGGGTTTGTCCCCAGGGTGCCACATGGATGCACAACCACCACGGTCCTGATCCTCAAAGCTTCCGCAACAGCTTGAGATCCAGCCCTCGGTTCGTGACCTAGCAGCCGATGCAGAGTGCTGTGGAGCAGCGTACGGAAAACACTGGCTTGGAGAGCGCATCCGTGAATGTGAAACTCAAACAACCTCTTGACCCACAATCCACCTATGGTTCAATCCACTCCACTCCATCAGATAGAAACCGCTTGCAGCTATGCAAATAGTCCATCCTACCTGTCTTGTTGGCCTTCCCTCCGCCTGACCTAATTAGTGTGGTGAGTAAATAACTGAATGAGGTCAAATATAGGGCTAGGTTTTCCTTGAAATGGCTCCAGACATGGCCAGGCTGCTCGATACTGCAGTGTCCAAAGAGCTTGCTCTGGGAGCAATAGCTGCAGCATCTGTCCGTCCAGAGTGGGGTGGCAGAGTTATCAGCCCCTGAAAATTTTGGGCTGAGAGTTAAAATAAAATACCATCTGTATCTACTGATCTGTGTAACAACCAGTATTTCCCCCGTTCGAGCTCCGGACTTGTGCTCACGTATTCATTTGCTTCAGATGCATTTCCAGGGCAAATTACAGCAGCGTCTGCCATGGTAGGGGCTTTCTGACACGGCATCAGGCGCCAGGTGATTTTTTTTTTTTAAAGTATTAAGTCAGTCTGCTAGGGAGGCAGGCAAGCCTGGTCAAGTTCTCACATACTCGGTCTGTGGTATGAAGCCAAACTGTGAAGTTTTACAAGTATTTTAATGAGCGTGTTTCAGCCTTTTTTATTAACTTTTAATGCCTCTTACTTTTGGCAACTTCCAACTGCTGGGCTACAGGAAAGGCCAAGCCACCCTCCAGTGATGTTCCAGATAAACAGGCCTTAACCACAAATTAACACGTGTGTCTTGTACGGCTTCTGACGTTAAAGGCCCCGTGATCTGCCTGGGAATTGCTATTTGCAGTTTCACGTTGTGGTTTTGCTCTGTGAAGCCCCAGCTGGCCGAGGATCGAGCAGAAAGGGTCCTTCCTCGGTGCCCCGGCACCATCGGCGACTTGGAGAGAAATGTGGGAACTGCAGCATCCTTGGTTGGGCTTGCTTGTAGGGATTTTGGGGGCAGAGTCCACTTTTGGGGGATGGAGCGGGGCGGCAGGATGGGGAGGGAAAGGGGCTCATCAGAGGAGCAGCCTGGAGGATGGGAGAGAGACACCAAGGGTCCTGCTCTGAGCCCTCTGCACGTGCCTTTGTGGGGAGCAATGCTGGAGGTGTTACATCTCCAGCCCTCTGCTCGATTTCTGAGTAAATCTCTTTTTCTTTACTTTGCCAATTTGCTTTTGGATTAAGAGGTGTGAGAAGGATTCAGCAGTCCTGAAGGTGGAAGGTGTCCATAAAGCACCGCCTTTCTTCTTTCAGAAACTTGTTTCCAGATCCCCTTTGGGGCTGAACTTCAAAATTGGGATCAGCATTTGTCCTTCTCTATAAAAGAGCCTGTTCCTATCCAAGCCTTTAATCACTCCCTCTTTACCTAGAAAGAAATAAGAATATAACATCTACCTCCCCAGAATGCCCCCAAGCCAGACCTCTAAACAGTATTTCAACAAGTTCTTCCAACAGAGACAGGCCAGCCTGGAACTACACACATCCTGGTAAGTCTTCTGTTATTTTGCCAAATCCAGGAGATTTCCAGTTACGAACAAGCTGGACACACGAGAATGCAGCTGAAATCCTTTGTTGTCACCTATTGGCTTGACTCCAATTTCCTCTGTCCGGCTTCCCCCGACGGGACGGCACGGGGCTCTTGGATGTAGCTGAGAAATGTAACTGCAACGAAGCAAAAAGTGATGCAAAGAAGCAGCTTGCTCAGTTACCCAGGGTACCGAGAACAATTCTGGATTTACACAGAAAAGTGTGCGCATTTGAACGTGTGCTGTGATAAAGCACCAGGAATCTCCCAGGTGTAATGGCCGGTATAAAGCTGTGCTTGTTCTGCTACAAACCCTTTCCGTATTGGAGGATAACTAAGGCAGGCATCCTTTTCCTGTGATCGCTTTATCTGCCCAAGGCTTACACCTACTTCAGCAAAGAAAATTCCCTGCTTCTCCTGAGATGGTTGCACAGACATCAAGTCTGTGAGCAGGATTTAGGAACAGCTTTTTGTGCTAACCCAGTCCGTGTGTGGCTCGGGCCAACAAAGTGCTCCTGTGCATTCTCAGGGTAACAGTACGAATGTCGACGGGACCTTTCCCCGGGTGGTCCAGCCCCTCACGCCCGATGACGGCACCTAAAGCAACTCTTGCCCCATCTTCTTTGGAGAGCTGCTTGGCAGCAGTGCGGGGCCGGCCACTTCTGCTGTGACCCTGCAGGGAACGCAGGCTTGGGACCAGGAACCAGCCGCGGTTCAGAAACCTGTTCCTCGCTGCCTGCCCAGAGGTGCTGGACCTGCTCTGGATTTGGACCTGCGCGGCTGAAAGGCAGAAGGGATCCACTACAGTTCCCAGCTCCTCATGTCTTAGATATCAAGTCTTCTCTCGGTGCTCCACACGTGGCAACCATCAAACAGAATGGATGTTCCTGGGGTTCCTGTTTTCTGCTAGTCCGTGATGGAGTGGCACAAAAATTAAGAGCTACCTCGATATGTGTGTGGCAATCAGTAGAGGTTCCTGGAGACTCAAGGAAAGCAAATGTCACTTCTATCTTCAAGAAGAGCGAGAAGGAGGAGCCAGGGAATTATGGGCTGGTCAGTGACCTTAATCCCTGGGATTGTGATGGAGCAACTAATCCCTGAAACTACTTCCAGACATATGAAGGACAGGAAGGTGACTGGGAGGAGTCAGCGTGGATTTATGAAGACAAAAATCACGCTTAACCAACCTGATAGCCTTCTGCAATGACGCAGGTTTGCAGATGATACAAAACTAGAAGTGGCTGATGCCCCAGGTGATTGTGCTGCCATTCAGAGGCGTGAAACACTCTCCAGGCTCCCCGTCTGTCCGTCTGTCCGATGGCTTTCTGTGTGTGCATCCCTCACTGCACAGTCACAGCTCGGGGCCGATCCCCACCGGTGCTGATTCACTGCTTGGATGTTTCAAAGACTCAGACACTGTCTCCTTTTCTCCCTGGTATTTCAAAACGCTTTCCCAGTTACATTTGTTTCTAGGTCATTACAATTTTTTAGGTAAGCTCTTCCCTAGCCTTGCAGAATCCTCCGCTGGGGCTCCCGAGCCAGCGGTGTCTGGGGCTCAGCCCCTGCTGCCCCGTCCTGGAGATGGCCAGTACGTGCAGTGCTGGCACACGGCTGCGCAGCTGGTGACAGCTTTCGTGTCAGCTTTTATTTAATGTTTAAAGCAGGGGACCGCCTGAGCAAAGAGCAGGGATGCCTGGCCAGCCGCGAGCACGGCTACCCTCTGGCTGGCACAGCAGGACAGCATCGTCAGCAGGACACGTGGACGAGGTGACTGTGCTTGCTGGTTTATAGGGTGCCACTGCCTAACGAGGTGGATGGAATTAATTTTAACATCGATACCGCATTTTTTTCCTCTAGTTAGATACGTTTGAAATGTTAGCACAGACGGAAGTTACAAGGCATTGTAGCAACACTGAGAATATAAGCAGCAGCATTTTAAGGAATTAAAACTCAATAGAAAAAAACACTACATGGAGAATAGAAAATAAACCAGGAGAAACTAGAGATTAGCTTTCTGTCACTTCCTGGGCATTGATCCTGGTGGGGAAGTTTAGATAGAAATGACAATATCACCTAGTTAAATATCTTATCAATATTAAAATACTTTTTAAAAAGGTTGTATTCCAGGTTTTCATGTCTATGTTACCTTTATCTGTGTATATTTCTATGATCAGTATTTTCTAGCTTTATTTTTATTAGTTAATAAAATGCATCTACTGTAATTAAAGCAATGTAAGCACACTGCTTCAGGACTGTTTGCAATCCCGCAAACTTTTGCTGTCTTCTTTGCATCATCTCTGCTGTCATCCAGGCAAAGACCACGGAGGTTTGTTTCCACATTTAGATAAACCCAACAGGGAGCATCAGCCCAACAATTCTGCATGGGCTGGACGTGTGTGGTTGTTTTTGTAAAGTTGTACATATGCAGTGTTACAATTTTTAAAATACCCTCAAACTGCTTTACAAAACCCTCAACGATCACACTTGGATTTGCCATGCAGTCTGTCCAGGGACTGAAGCTGGAAGGACAATTGCGACAAATTCATCTCAGTGAGTTTTTATCTGCCTGCATAGATCATCTGGTTTCTGCTCAGGTACCTCGCTCATTTTCTCTTTTTTAAGAAGAATTTTCAAGGCAGACATTGTTTCAGAAATTCTCGCCATGCGCTGCTGCTTTGTTCTGCTCTGCCAATAATAACATCAGTGAATTCAAGCAACTTACTGAGGTGCTCGGAGGCCCTTCTAAGTATTTCTCCAAATTGATCTTTAGAAGAGCTTTAAGACTTTCCAGCCATGGATTTCAAACCGACTAGATGTAGCCTTGATTTGCCCTCAGGCTGCTTTCCCTCAGCACTTGTTTTTCGTTCCATTTTCCAGTCCCAAGGGATTTCTCTTGCACTTCTGAAAAGGTTTGCTAAAGCGTCTCTAATTTCTTTCCCCATTTCCTTCAGCATGCCTGCCTATGGCCTTTCCCTTTTACTGGTTTTATGGATCCCAAGCTTTTTATTAACTATTCCTGATCTTATCTCCTGGTTTCTTAATTCCTCATCATCTGCTCTCGGTAATCAGATCCTTGCTTAAGAAAATACCTGTTCTCTTGCAACCAGAGACACAAAATAATATTTTCTTTGTCCGTTTCATTTCTCTCTGACTACTCTTTAACAGCCTTATGAAGGAAAATGCCATCTCTGTTCTTCTCCCTTGTTTGCTGTTTATGCTCTTTCAGATGATCCAGGCTGATCTAAATACAGTGAAACACTATAAGCTGAAAGAGGGCAGATTTAGACTAGACTTTAGGCAGAAATTTTTCACTATGAGGGTGGTGAGACACTGGAACAGGTTGCCCAGAGAAGCTGTGGATGCCCCATCCCTGGAGGGGTTCAAGGCCAGGCTGGATGAGGCTTTGGGCAACCTGGGCTAGTGGAGGGTGTCCCTGCCCATGGCAGGGGGGTTGGAACTCGATGATCTTTAAGGTCCCTTCCAACCCAAACCATTCTGTGATTCTATGAAACACATCCGTGTCTCCCCCATCAAGAGTGTTCAGCTGTGACTCACGTGTGGTTTTGCTCCACTGCCTTCTAAATGTGCAAGAGCATTACCGAGGGCTGCTTGCAGAACTTTCCTGTGCCTGTCCCCTTGGATGAAGTCAGCTAACCAAAACCCAGGCGCAAAGCCCGGCTCTGCAGGTAGTCTCGGCTCAGATTAACAGCAGATCCTTTGTGCCTCGCCGTAGAGGAGCAATGCCCTCTGGAGTACAAGCACCTCCAACCCCACTGCTGGAAATGACCAGCGCTGTCACACAGCACCAGCAGAGTAAGAAGCTTTGATTCATTCTTGCAAAAAATAATGTCTGCGTGTGGATCCTGTATTTTTGCTGCAATGCTCACTCGCTTAAGCTGTTGCTTGATCCACATTTCAGGTCTCACTGGCTGATGATTACTAGACTCTGCAATGAGAGGTTGACTGAAAGTAAATCCTCGAGTGTTTCGATTTGTTTCTCGACGGGCTGTGTTGAGATCAGCTTCTGGTTTAGCCCTGTGCAGACCGCTTTGGACACTTCTTGTTGCTCTAGAAGATGGTACCAGAGCTTTTTGACTCTCGCAGAAAGAGGACAGACACATTTGAATGAGATTTGCATAAACATTTCTTCTTGTATCTTGGTTGTGGGTGTTGGATGCCCACCAGCTGCTTGCTGCCAATGGCTGGTTGTTGTGGTTTTGACCCTGGCTAGCAGCGAAACACAACAGCCGCTTGCTCTCTCCAGCTTGCCAGCAGCTGTAGGGTCCAGAGGGACACCCACACCATGCCTCCTCCACATCACAAACCCCACTGTCTCGTGCTAAAATTAAACCCTTTGGTGCAAAGATCAGGAGGAAAACCAAGGAGAGAAAGTGAGCAGGTGAGAGAGAGGGATGCCGTGTGTGCGTGCCCGGCTGCGGGGTCGGCTGCTCCGCTGGGGCATTGTGGTCCGAATGCCAACACCACCGCTTGCAGGAGGAACTGGGGAAGGGGAAACGTCTCCCGGGGCGTGGGAGGGAGTGAGTGCCATGCTGCAGCATGCGAAATCCCACTCTGCATAATGAGGCCTGAGGAAAATTGGCAAGCGGGATGGAGCAGGAGTTAAAATGCGTGTGAACGGTGCAGGGAGGAGGGCTTAGCCAATTCTTTGGAGCATGAAGCAATGCAGAAATATTTCCAGAGAAGCCCTGATGCACTGTGTGCTGCTGCTGAGGTGCTTCCTAGGAAAGCACACGCCACGGCTCCACGCAAGGGCTGCCTGCTGCATTGTGCAGGGCGAGGCAGCGGCATGCACGCGATGGCCCTGCTGCCTGTGACATTACGGGAACCTGCAGAGCTCTGACACTTTGCTCCCTAGAAGCAGTTCCAGCAGTGGGACGTGAAATCTCACCTTGCTTCCTGGTGCCAAAAATATGTCTGAAGACTTAAAATCCTGGCAGGCTTTGTGCATCTCTATGTGCAAACACCAGCGGTTAATTGGACACAAAACACACCACGGCCCCGTGGGCTCTCAGACTGCGCCTGCAGGAGGAGGGGGGGATACACCCCACACCAGCTGGGTAGCTGATGCTCATCCAGTTCACATAACACGCTGCAGCCAAAGTCATCCTCCTCACCTCCGCCAGAGTCCAGAGGTGAAGAAAGGCACATTTTTATTGTTGGGAGGCCTGTGTTATTTGGCAGCAAGTGCAAGCTCCCTCTCCCCTTGCCAAGAGGAGCTTTGCAAACAAACGTCAACCGTTCCAGGATTCTGCTAACAGCTAACGCGTTATCTAAAAACCAGACACGGATGCGGTGGGTGAAGGAGCCTCAGGTACCCCAGACGAAGGGATGGGGAGAAGAGGCTGGAACTGTGTTAGTGCTTTTCAAACCAACTCAAACCCAGACACTCAGCATGCTCTGGACCATCAGGACCAGGCAGGAGTGTGTGAAAGGAAGGAAAAAAAAAGGATATTTGAAAGTCACTTCAGGACTGAGATAAATGCCAGTGGCGTTTCTCAGCAGCCTTGCACAGAAGCAGTGGGGAAAGCAGTGACACTTGCAGCGTGCACCTAAAACACGGGCGAAGCGAAGTGACAGAGCTCACCCTGGGAACAAGGGGAAATGAGGCTTCTGGAGGAACGGCAGAAGCAGATCTGGGTGAGCCAGCTGGGAAAAACATACAGTTGTTCCAGACAATTATTCACATGAGCATCATTTATGAGTCCACATGTTTGGTGTTGTAGTTTTACACAACACCATTCACTCACTCTCGGAGGGAATTAAAGGGGTAGAGGGAAAAGAGAATTGTGGGCTGAGAGAAGAACAATTTAATAACAAAACTACAATAATATTGGAACTAATAATTCTGATGTAACATATACAAATGAGTGATACACAGTGATACTGCTCACCACCCATGACCAAGGCTCAGCCTGTTCCCGGCTAACGATCCCAGAACATGGAGAGTCCCGAAACTGCAATCCCAGAAAGGAGATAAGAGCCTGAGTGTCTGAGAGACTGAGACAACCCTAAGAGAGGAGCAACCCAGAGGGAGACAACCCAGAGCAAGAGAGAGAACTTCTGGACAGAGCCTCATCTATACACTGGGCATGACGTGCATGATACGGAATATACCACTGGCCGATTTGGGTCTCAATCCTAAACCTAAAGTCAAATCCCAGGCTAGTAACTGGGCTGTGCTCCCTCCCAGCTTCTCCTGCCCCTGCAGACACTGGCACAGCAGAGAAGCTGGAAAGTCCTTCACTGTCCTGGCAGCAACTGTAAACATCAAGTGTGCGATCAGCTTCTGCTCAGCACAAATCCAAAACACAGCCTCTCACTAACTGCTATGAAGAAAATTAACCCTGTCCCAGCTGAAACCAGGACGTACTACAGCTAAAAAGGAGGTATGTGTACACAGTCCTCTTTAATCAGATGCAGCTACTTGACGTATCATGGCTGATAGCTGGCCGCAGAATGATGACTACGGGTTTAGACATGTAACTCCTCATCCCTCAACTGCTGGGAAAGAGTGACCGGAGAGATAAAATCCATGAGGGAAGATGCAGAGTCAGACTCTGATTTGAATTTCTGACTAGATGGCACTGGCAGAGCAAGAGCTCTCAGCAGTGACGCTGCTGCTCAAGAGAAAACTCAGAAGCAGTCTGCTCGGCTTGCTGCAGCCTGAAGTTGCAGTCCCTGGGGACGTACAGATGTGCAGAGGCAAGTCCTCCGGGTGTTCTCTCTTGACTCCAAGTAGTGGCCTCCCCATCAATGTGCTGGTCGGTGAGTCCCACTTCAACCCCAAATGCTCCCTGTGGCACCTCTGGGAGAGCTCAGCTGGGCTGGGGGCTGCTGATGGGCAAAAGCCCACGGCTGAGGATGGCACGGGCAGAGCTATCCATAGAGAATAATTTTGTAACATCTCATGAGACTGCTTTTATGACTTACGTTGCTTCACGGGAGATAAGGACCCAGCTGCAGACTGTGTCTGGCTGCCTCTGGCTCAAGCTCATGCAGGGGAGAGGGCAGCTGGAGCGTCACATCCTTGTCACTCCCGTCTTACGCATGTCAGGTGCCGGACAGAGCGGGAGCCGAGCTGGGTGCTGCTGGTAGCTTGGATGCCGGCTCTTTCCACGACTGTGGGAGAAGCCTGTGATAAGTGCATTTTCTCAGTGACAGCAACTCAAATCAAATCTCACCACCCTTTTACCTTGAGCAATTTAGTCATCCCGAAGCATTGTGTTAACACAACCTGCTGCCAGCAGCCAGCTCCTCCTCCCCTTCCCAGTGGGGAGAAACACATTCCAGCCGTTAGTCTCTACCCTTACATTCCCCTAAAAATTATCATTTCTCCACCGCTGGCTAAATCTATTCAGAGATGCCATTGTCCTGATCATGAACATAGCACTGCAGCAGCAAGATGGGACCAAGGGGCTCCTGCAGAGGCTCCAATGACTCCAGAGAGCCCTCTCCGAGCACAGATACTCTGGATAACTACAGAATTCTGATTTACACCATCTGTGGATCATGTCTGTTTGAAACGAGGCTGGTGAGAGATTTTACAGCTTTCAGATTGCTTCTGTGCCCTCATAAATAAGTGTCAGGTATGACATTAGTTGTTGGGGGCTGGTTTTATTTTTACACCATCATGAAGTTGTAACTTACGGTACTGCAGTCCTTTCTTCCGGGGTATCCCAGCATCCTGGCGATGCTCCTGGGGAAAGAGAAAGAAGGGTTGAAAAGATTTCGTTACAGATTATTTACAAAACTTGTCTGAAAAGATTTGACATTTCACTGAGGATTTTTTGAGTCACTAGAACATGAAGTAAAATCTACTGGGAAATTTCTCACACTGAAATAAAAACATTCCTTTAAAAAAATAAATCCAGTCTGTGAATTTGGGGAAAAAAATATTCTCGAAGTTACTTTCTTAGTTTATTTCAGTTCTTAGAAGAACATATTTCAGGGGCAGAAAGGTGAATTTCCTTTTGACTCCCTGCTTCATTCAGTCTTTCACAGAGAGCATTTTCCCAAGATATTAGGATAAATGGAATGGAAATGTTCTCTAGTTCATACATCATATGGTAGGGTTTACCCAGCAGCATCCGAGAAAGGGGAGGAGTGGACTATGGAGATGTCCTCCAGCATCACGTTGCCATTGGCTTTGGAGGGGAGATGACTGAACCTGATAACCCTGTATTGCGGGCTTTGCGGGGTGTCTAGTGACATCAGATACTCCTGGTTTATTTCCTAACGACTCTCAGCACATAACTGTCCTTTGCAGCCCCTGCCTTGGCCAAGACTTTGGGGCTTGGTGGGTGACAGAGAAGGAGGCTTAGAAGGGCTCCAAGGACAAGGCTCTGTAAAGAAACCCGCTCAGATTTTCCTTCTTGAAGTGTTTGTCATCTCCTGCGTGCGCTAACCTGAGCAAAACCACTCGTCCTCCAAAGCCAGACATCCTGGGCGAGTGTTCTCCTTCAATCGAGCGCAATGAGATATTCCAGGAGCAGGTTAAACTACTTCCCAGTCCCACAGTGGACCTCAGGTATCACTCCTGCCTATCCCATAGAGGCAATCGTCACCCGCTGTCGTTCCAGAGATAATTGCACATACTGAAGGAGATTTTATTTACATGTCTGCCATGACTTCTTTTAGTCATTGAAGGAAACAGGCCGGGACACGCCAGTTGTCTCTTCAAGCTTTGTAGGAGGCTTTCATCCTGCGCTACCCAACTAAGAAAAGCTGTGACATCACCGGTTGCTAAACACTTGCTGTGATTTCCCAAGGTTTGCCCCTGTGGTAAGCACCCTGGTAATATGGGTTGTGTTGACAGAAGCCCTGAACATTACCCAAAGCACTTGGTGATTATTTTTTTTTCTGCTCGCCCCAACAGCAAAGCACTAAGGAAATGCTTTTGAACTTGCCTTTCCATCGTGCTGGTCTGGAAGGTGCAGGTACTGATCTGGGATATTTGTGTCACACTCAGTGTCACATACACTGCCCACAGAGTAAAAGCTATGAGAGCATTGTCCCTCTGTTTAACAATGATATAACAATCAGATCTTCTTACAAAATGTTGGATTGAATGTTACTTCTGTGCAAAGCAAAGGTTGTGTTTGTCTGTGCTCTCTGTGTAAGGTGGGGAGAGGAGGGAAGGAGCATGGTGACAGTGCTGATCCCCTTAATTCTTACAAAGAGAGACATCAGCAGCAGTCCCAAGCGGTACAGCTATTATCATCGCCTACACAGATCTCAAAACAAGACGGGTCCATTAGCTTCCCTTCGATAACGTGTGACGCTAATAAGCACGCACGCCTTTGGAGGAAAACCCAGGGACCTGCCACTTTAAAAGGAAGCTCAGGCTGAGGTTACACTGAAGCGTTCTGCAGTGTGTCTGTCCTGGGATTTTGTTTAAATTAAGTCATTGCGGAAGTTGGCAAAAAGCAGCCACACAGGGGGTGGAGTTGCATTAGAACCCATCCGTGTGTTTACTTGGGTGTGGGGACTTGTGTTTGCTCTTTATTTCACAGAATTGAAAAGATTTAATAAACTACGTGTGTCACTTGAAGTAAAAAATCCAAATTCTTCTATTATAAAATATTCCTTGGGAAGGCATCACTCCATGCTGATCTCTCCCCAGCCTGAAGGAGAGACTATATGTTACAGTGGCTACCTAAGGGATGCTTCTTCTCGTCCTTCATGACTTTTGGCATCTCTGGCAGGGAAGGACTCCCCTGAGCTGTGATGGTTGCAGCTGATTTTCCACAAAGGCTGGGCTTTGTCCCAGCCAGCGTTGGGTAAGTCAAGGTCCGTGTGTCAGGACTTAAGCCCTGTTGGCAGCAGATCAGCTTTGTTAAATACAGATAGTTTCCTTTATCTGTTTCTCTTTTCCTACTACTAGTAATTAGGTCTATAGGAGAGCTACGTTATTCACTGAAATAAAATAGCTAGAGCTGCGGAAGCCTCAGGATGATGCTCGCCAAGTGCCCTGGAAGAGCGGTGACAACTCAGGAGATGCCAGAATGGAAGATGCTCAAGCAAGTGGTTTGGAAGGACTCCTGTGCCCCACTGAGCCCCACCTCCCAGTGGTCCTTGCAGGATCTCCCAACCAAACTGCATCCCAAGCCCCCGGGGCCCTTCTTCCCACTGCTCCTCCTGCGGGATCTCTTCTCACCTGGTTAGATGCCACTCTACCACCTGAAATATGTTAAAGTCTCTTTGCACTCTATTGTCCTTATGCCAACACTGACCTTTAATTTAAATCGTGTTTATTTCCTGCTAGTTACTTCCTGGAGGTATTAGCACCTCCTTGCAGCCTTTGCTTTCTGTGATGAACACCCCGGGAACACTCCTCCAGGGCACAACGAGGCAGGTCATGCCCATAGAGCCTCACCGCTCCCTTCCGCAATGGCCTCAGCACGGCGTTTGCTGGCTGGAGATGCCTTCCTGCAGCGGCACAGCAGTGGTTTGCTCATTGCCGTGCTATGGGCAAGGAAAGCTAGCTGGCCTCTCTGCCTGCTCCAGTTGATGATCTCCTGCATCTTGTACAAATACAGCACCAAGACATCCACTTACCGTTATTCCAATTCTCCAGTTTTTTGTTGTCCAACCCAAAGTGTCTAGTTCTACAGCCTTCCCATGGTAGAGTCCCCATCACTAGTGGTTTTCAATATGCAGCTGGAGAGGGTGCTAGAGAATCTCATCTAGGCTCCCTTTCATGGGAAATGTTGGACCACGTAATCTTTCAAGGTTCCTTCCAGCTGGGGCTGTTCTATGATTCTGTGATTCTACCATTCAAACCAGTGTTCATCCGTGCTCCAGCCTGGGAAGTGACTTTCCTGCACCTCCTGGTAGTGTGATTGGTGTCGGTAATGTTGAGAACTCTGGGCAATCCAGCGCTAAGGGTCGAAAATGTGGTGGCTGAGCCAGAAGGCCACCCGCAGTCGTTGGTCTTGTTCAGACTGGGTCCCCACCGCAACACTCAGCTATCATAGCCCTTGTTCTTCAAACACCAGCCCCACCGCTTTTCCCTGTACATCTGTTAGTTCTCAGATTCTTTCTCATTCATAGAATCATTAAGGTTGGAAAAGACCTCAAGGATCATCAAGTCCAACCCAACACCCCCTAACCCACTAACCCATGTCCCTGAGAAGAGGCATTCTCTTGACACAAATGAGTCAGGCAACGCTGAGGTCCTCTGTTCCAGGATCACTCAGTTTAACCTGTGTCAAACCAGACACTGGACATTGCCCCTGTTTTCATATCACAGAATCATAGAATCATAGAATGGCCTGGGCTGAAAAGGACCTTAAAGATCATCTAATTTCAACCCCCTGCTGGGAGCAGGGTTGCCAACCCCTAGAGCAGCTGCCCAGGGCCCCATCCAGCCTGGCCTTGAACCCCTCCAGGGATGGGGCATCCACAGCTTCTCTGGGCAACCTGTTCCAGTGTCTCACCACCCTCACAGTGAAAAATTTCCACCTCATATCCAACCTATTTGGACAGTCCTAGTCCTTCCTATGCCCCCATGTCCATCTGCTGTAACTGCTGTGCCCAGAGGTCCCCTCTCCTTGCTCCAGTCTCATCCAAGTGCTCCCCATGCTCTGGTTCCCGGTCACACCCTGTCTGCCCACCTTCCCAGCCTCCAGCCCCTGTCTTCCCCTCCTGTGCTCCTTGTCATTGTCCACTCCTCTGCCCCAGCTCCAGAAAGTTTCCCTTTCAGGGCAGTTTGTGTGCACAGGGGACTTCTGCTCCAGGGTGGTCATCCCAGCAGGAGAGTCCTGGAGAGGTAGAGCCATCTGCTCGTAAGCCACATGTAGCCTGGCGGGTGCTTGGTGTGGATGGAAACCCAGATATATTCATCTGCTGACATTAGCAGCACTACTGCTAAGCAAATGGGAATTTCAGAGGGATTTCCAGACTCCTGAACTAGTATTTTTTTTCCCTTCTGCCTCTCTTGATGTCATGCTGACTTTCAACATCTTTCTCAGAAGCATGGAAATTGTGGAACTGTTCGCAAATATGAAAACAACTAAATCAGAGAAAATTTTTCTTTATCCTTACGTGCAGCAGAACCCTTTTGGCTAAAGATTTCTTAATACTAGGTTATCAGCCTCAAGCCGATAACTATTTGAGAAAACTTCTTCCCAAACAGATTGGTGATGGACAGCTGAACCCAAGGTCTGTTTCATGAGTCCTTACCCTGGTAACAGCGGGTGACACCTATGAGATGATCCACACAGCTATCTGCTCTTTTCACCTGCCCAGAAGACCTCAGAGTTGCTGGGTGTACTGATCTGCCTGCAACGTGCTGGGAGGATGGAGATGCCTGGGTCCAGCATTGCTCCATTCAGCGGTTACACACCGGGCAGAGCCAGAAGGACTCCGACACACAGCAACAGCCACTACGGGTTCAGCTACGAACTACGGGAGGGACCTTGCTGTATTTGGTGCTATGGTGACAAAAACTCCACAAACACTTCACAGAGAACAAGGCCACGTGTTCTCCATTCCTCCTTATGGTGCTGCTTGGGAATAACCTGTGGTGGTGAGTTCCTTTCAGCTGGTCCTTTTCCTGTGTTGCCATCCTGGAATATCCTTTTCTGGGGTGAAAAATGATTTCAGATGCCATTTATGATCCACTTCACCTAGTGGAATCTTTATTGGTGGTTACCAGTGAACAACAGAGCCCTTGTGGTACTCTCCAGAGCTCCTGTGTTCAGCCTGAAGTACTTTCAGCCTTGTGTACGTAACCCGAATAGCAGGTGGAGTCATCCTGCCTCTGAACACGCTGTGGGTCATTCCTTCTCAGCTTCACCCAGTGATGGCTGGAAGTCTCTTCAGCACAGTGTGTGCTCCCAAAGGGTGTGTTTCATCACCATCTCCCAAACCATCCTCTCCGTGGCTTCATCCCTGCAGGTGCCCATTTCGAAAAGCGTTTGGTACCATAGCTATTCTTCCAGTCTTTCCAAGTTCTTCATATCAGATTCGTTCACTTTTAATCGATGCCACTCTGTCAATGTTTATGTTCTAGTTAAGGTGCTGATACAGCGGAAAGCAGCAGTCGACAAGCCGAAAGGCTGAACCCCTTGTGTTCACAGAACGCAGTTGGTAAAGTGAATGGTGAGGCAAAGCTCTCTCCCAAGGCGGCCACAGGTACTGCATTTCTTTTCTCCTCTGACTTCGGGAGCCTGCTCTCCCTGCCAGCGTGAAATTTCCTGTTCCCCAGGACCAGGAGAGCGCATCACTCAGCACTGACCACGGCTCAGCTGCTCCAGGCAGCTCCCCTTGACATCAACAAGAGACGCTCCCGGGACTTGCAGTCGTGCTGAAGTCAGGGGAACTCTTTCCACTCTCTCCAAGTGACAGGGCGATCAGGCACACAGGGACACAAAACCTACAGGCGGGGAGAAAGCTGCAGGAGGGAGGAAAGTTCTTCCCTTGACTCTGAAACATTTGTGCTTATTGTACAGCGTGACTATGCAGCGCGACCGTGACAATGAAGTCGGGTGACAGTGCTGCTCAGCGTGCTAAGGGTGCTCCCGTGCTCAGCGGGGCCAAAGCGACATCAGGAATGTAAGGCAGAGAAAGCATTGCTGCACCAGGGCGAGTCTGAAGAACCAGGTCTTGAGCAGCTCGTGTCCTCCGTGCCCAAAGGGGAAGCAGTCAGAAATGTTAAGGTCACAACAGCCGTTGTAGGAAGAAACACCAAAATGTGCAGGACTCTGCAGGCTGCGGAGGTCAGCAGTAAAGGGGAGACAGAAGGAACAGTTTGCCTGCTGTTTCACACATACCGTAGATGCCAAATGCCACGATCAGAAAAGTGTTTTACAACAAACAAAATGATTATTTGAAGTACCTTATATCCTCATGGCTGCATGACGTTATGGAGGTCAAAAGCATACAGGCGTTCAAACAGCGGTCTGACAGATTCACGAAGCGTTGACGCAGAGATGCGAAATGCAGAGATGTAGATCTGAGCTCCAGCGGAGGTGCAGAGTGCAGGATGCTCGGAAGGGGAAGGGTGCTGCTCACTGCTTCCCAAAGTGCTGGGGGTGGGGGCTCTTGGAAGCGTGCAGTGCACTGGATGAGCCTCTTGTCCAGCCCAGGACGGATAACAGCATCTCCTTATGCAGTGGCTGTGGGCTGGGGAAGGGGCTTGCCATGCGTTTCGCAGCACTTTCTGAGAAAGGATTATATATTCACTTCGGTTTGGTCCACAGCGCAGAGATGACTCCGTGCTTCTTGCTTGTAGCTTGTGAAGAGCTTGTGAGAATGAATATAAACCCCTAAACCTCGCTGTTGTGTCAGCTGGTAGTCAGGCTTAAGGACCATTTATTGGCTCACACACTGTTGAGCAAAGAGACTCTCTTTTAATGAAGCTCTTACTAAATAACAGTGTACAAATAATGCGTAATGCTTCGAAGTGATGCTGGGTCCTTTAAGATCAAGGAAAGGATTTCTCCTTCCTCAAATGACATCAACTAGTACACCAAGGATAAAGTCCTTTCAGCTAGGGAAGCATTTATAAATAAAAAAGACATTATTTTTATTAAAAATAGAAAATGTGTTGTCATCTTAGTGAAATTAGGTTCAAAAGAATTACTATATGATATAAATAAATATGTATCTACAATAGCATACACATCTGTAACTGGCAGAACTTATCATCCGTGTCTCTCGTGGTTAATAACAAGGGACTCGCTGCTCCAGCTCTGCAGGTGAAAATACAGAAACCAGGAAAGAGGATGTGGCTTCTCCAAAGTCACACAATAGCTCAATTGTCAGGTATGAAACATGGAAATGGAAACACACAAACACAGCAGCCTGTTCACAAACGGGAATAAAATATGAAAAGAATGAGCAAACCTTTCGGTTCCTAAAACAGAAGGGTTGCCTGATGCGGTAAAAAAAATATCGAACATGTTAGAAATATCTGCATAATTTATACCAGATTCCCTTTAGGGACTTGACCATCAGGGAGGGGCTGAGGCAGGCACCTTCCCCACTGCTGCAGGAGCTGGAAGTGGGGCCGTTTGCCACAGATAAGTGGTTTTATTCAATAAACTAACAAGGCTTGGATTCCTGGTCATGGCACAGTTAAGAGCAACTGCAGACAAGCTGTTTAACCGTTTCTAAATCAGCTGATGCAAGATTTCCCCACTTCATGTTTATACGGTGCCAAGTGAGCTGCTGTGCTTGTGCTGGGCTGCTGCTGGGGAGCAATGCACCTGAAATCCCTACAGACAGTTCCTGAGCCACTCGTGAAATCCCTACAGACAGTTCCTGAGCCACTCGTGAAATCCCTACAGACAGTTCCTGAGCCACTCGTGAAATCCCTACAGACAGTTCCTGAGCCACTGGTGAAATCCCTACAGACAGTTCCTGAGCCACTCGTGAAATCCCTACAGACAGCTCCTGAGCCACTGGTGAAATCCCTACAGACAGTTCCTGAGCCACTCGTGAAATCCCTACAGACAGCTCCTGAGCCACTGGTGAAATCCCTACAGACAGTTCCTGAGCCACTGGTGAAATCCCTACAGACAGCTCCTGAGCCACGCTGGCCACCCATCCATGTAACTTTTAGACAGACGCGCATTTCTCAAATCAGCTCTACTCTATCTCAGCTTTTCCCTTCTTTTTTTATCTCCCGTGACACTGTAATCACACTGAATTCTCTGTTTCTGAGATTTTCAGGGAAAAATCAAAACTCTCTCTAGGCAAGGCAAAAAAAGAGGCAGCTGCTTCTCACAACCCTCCCCTCAGCTCTTCCTCTTTTCCACTATTTACTTTACTTCTTTACCTTGCAAACAGCTTAACGTCTTCGAGCCTGGGCTAAGCCCGGCCCTTTTGTGCCCTGCAGTCATCGCTGCATCTTTAAGGGAAAACTGATTCCCAGGAATGCTGTGCATGCACATACCTATCTGGGCGCTGCACCCACACCTGCCCACCAGGTAACCCAGCGCCCGCTGGCCCTCGCAGCCGCATTCCAGCCAGCAGAGCTATTACTTGCTAATTGTTACCTGTCAAACAGGTAAACGAAGCTCTTGGGCCAAGTCCAAACAAGCGTATATTCCCACGAAATCCTAAACCAGCAAACCTTTGACCTTTCTGCAGCCCCACTGATGATTTTTTTGCTGCGACTGATTTAAAAGTACGATGGTATCTTTGATGGACGGAAAAAAAAAAAAGTGGCATGTTTGGCTATTGTTTATTGTGACGAAACTTTCTTGTACGTGTTCATACCTGCAGGAGAGCAGAGGATTACCAAAACAGGAGAGCAGAGCAGCAGCCCAGTAAGCATGGCACAGCTCATGTCTCCAGAATCAGGCTTTCCAAGATCTCCGCAGTGCAGTCCTGATCCAAAAGCAGTTCGGGGATGGTGAGGAATTAATATGCAAAACATCCCGAGGCTGAAAAAGTTAGTGTACGAAGTAGCCCGGAGCCATCTGGGAGGGCTGGAACTGGCATTTCCTGTTCATTTCACCCCGTTCAGACTTGCTCCACCGAGCGTAACAGGATCAGCTCTGGTGGAGCAGAAGGGTCCTTGCCCACAGCCACAGGCAGCATCCTGTCACTGTCACCCAGCGAGGCTGTGACGGCTGGCTTTGCCCTCATTAGTGCTTTCCGAAGCGGCTCAGACCAAACTACTTCATCGTAAAGCTTGATCCTCCCATCTAATTGCATAGAAAAGTCATTCCCCCGCAGAAGCATACACGGCAAGGCAGCCTGCTCTTACTGCAACACCTGTAGGATTTCATATGATTCTACATCAAAATTTAATAAAATAAAAAAATGGCTTTATTGAAAAAATATAGCTATAAATCACAACATCCAAAATAGCGCAGAGGTCCCTACTTTACCATGACCCTCTTCCTTAGGAGCTCTCTGGCTTGGACTTGGGGACGAAGGGGACGAAGACCGTGGTACCTCCACATTCTCGCAGCGTGTGATGTGACCCGATGACACTTCTGATCCAATAACATGATTCAGTCTCATCACAGCTTCACCCTGCATGTTGCATCGGGTCCCCCAGCTGTCAGAGGTGATAACCTAACAAAGAGGGGAGAGTAAATGGTATAAACCAGATTGTTATTGATAATAACAGAAACATGATCTCCCCAGCAAGATGGTAATCTTTCTCCACAAAGGCTGCAGACAGCCTCCATGGTGAGCTTGATTTTGACCTGTCTCTCACCTTAGCTTTACCCCAGGTAAACCAGACTTCTGTAGATCTCCTGGATGTCATCTTAGACATTGAATTTTATTTTGGAATAGGCGATTTTTAATTTTTTTATATGTTAGTTTTATTCTGGAAGTTACCTGGAGGAAACAATTCCTAGAGAGATCACTGGCAAAGCAAACTGGCTTTTATACGTTATTTGAAGAAGCATTTCTGGTTTTTGACTTAACAGGCTGAGGTTTGGCACTTTTCTCTGGAACAGGCTAGCGCTTTAAGCTGATTTTAGGGGTTTTTAGCTGATGTGAGATCAGATGTGTTTTCACAACTTCGGCTCAGTCTAGTACCTTCTCTAAATGCTGAGGGATTGGCTCAGAAACGAGAAGAAATCCTGGGATTTACAGCTGAGCTACCAGGTTTCACGGGGCTAAGCATTGCTTTGGTCTCCTGCAGACCCACCATGCTATGAAAAGATTCCTGCAGGAATTAGAAACTCCTCTGCAGCTCCTTCCCTTTAGCTCCTTCCTCCTTTTTCTTCTCTTTCCTGTGCAGGAAACATGAAAAGAGAAAGGCTGTCCTGCAAGGGAATGAAAGGTGCCTGCTGAGGGGTGGGAGTGGTAGGTGGTGGGACAGTTGGCTGACTTTCTGCATAGGAGGAACAAATAAGAAAAGTCTTCTCCCCTTGCATGCAGCGCACTGCACTCCCACAAAACTCCTCAGCAAAGCAGGAACCGATCAGACCCAGCAGCTGGAGGTCATTACATGGCTGATGCCCTCTCCCAGATCCTCCTCCATGCTCGGGGGAGATAGCTGATGGCTCCACGCTTGGGAGAGATGCTGACACCCACCTGCATTACCTGAGATGCCCGTATGACAGGGCCATTCCCCCACGCGAAGAGGGGGAGCCCAAGGACCAACAACCACCATCACGCCTTGACTTCAACCAGACGCTGGGAAGAAGTAGTCAGTGTTGGCCCTGCTGCCCCTGACCTGCGAGCAAGAGACACCCCGAGCTCAGCAGGGAGTGCGAGGGAGGGCTGTTTCAGTTTGGCCAGGGAAAAGGGGAAAATGTTTTCTCTCGTGGCTCTTGGCATCTTGGCATCTTGGCAGCGGCAACCTGCCCACCTGGCCAGAGAGTCCTTTAAGATTCCTTTCAAAAGCTCTTCAAGCAAACAACGGTCTCTTCACAAGCTCCAGTCAGCTGGCTGTACTTGATTCGGGATTCTTCCTCCTTTTCACCTCACAGTGAGATTAAAAAGATGTCTTATCTGCTCCGAGCTCCTTGCCAGGCTCCAGCGTGTTGTGTCTTTCAGTCTGCAGCACTGTCACCAAATTCCAGTGCTGCACCGGTTGCCACACTGCCCGGCTTCCACTTAACGCTACTGTCCAGTAGTATCTGAAACCATCAGTAATGGTCCTCACGGGTATTTTGCTTAAGATAAAAGAGAATATATCCTAAAAGATGACTAATACAAAGGATGTCTGTTTAAAAACCATGATAAAGAGGGTAAATTTAGACTAGACATTAGGAAGAAATTTTTCACTATGAGGGTGGTGAGACACTGGAACAGGTTGCCCAGAGAAGCTGTGGATGCCCCATCCCTGGAGGGGTTCAAGGCCAGGCTGGATGAGGCTTTGAGCAACCTGGGCTAGTGGAGGGTGTCCCTGCCCATGGCAGGGGGGTTGGAACTTGATGATCTTTAAGGTCCTTTCCAACCCAAACCATTCT
>WKFP01014094.1:373877-404876 GCA_011057875.1 Pterocles orientalis
CAGGCCATTGCCTGGGAGCATGGGCTGCTTCTGTTATCCCACTTCTGACTCCAGTTGGAGCAAAACTGGGTTGGGTGGGGGCAGGGACTGTGTGAGCGGGTGTGTGTGGCTTGGCCCCCAGCCAAGTGCCAACCCGCCACACTCAGCTGGTGACATAGAGAGTTTTCTAGCTTCTGTACTGTTCAGAAGTGAACCATCCCGATGCTGCTACCCGATGCCTGTGAGCTTCAATACTGGTTAGTTCAATCAAGAGGGTGTGTAACAGTTTAAAGCTGTATTTACACTTGTTTAAGATTCGGAACAGCAGAAGTGGGGAAAAGAAGAAAACATGTAACCCATCAGAGTTACAAAACAGCCTTCGTGGTGTCAGTGATGCATCAGTGACACCAATTCCTACACTTTTTCATGTCTTTTCCAAAGGCCAACCTCTTAGATTCATGTCAGAAGTGTATTATTTAAATCTCTGATGCTTCTATTTCATTTGTACACCAGGGAAAAGCTTAAGAGGGAAATACCGGGACACTTGACAGACAGCTGAAACCTCTCTTTTTAAAATGTCATGATTCTAAAACACGATGCAAGGAAGGGGGTGCCACCACCTGTATGCATTCCCTTCGGAGCCTAAAGCAGGGTTTGATGCTGGGGGCCTCTGGAGCATGTTCTGTCATCTGCTGCAAACACGACATGAAAGAGACAGAAAGTAAGATAACAAGATTTGTGCATCTGTTAAAATGAAAAAAAAAAAAAAAGACCTCAGTTCTCAAATGCCTGTATCTTTGCTGTGGCGCAGGGCACAGCAAGCCACCTAGACAGCAGTACCTCTGACAGGGCTTCTGTGCACATTAAGAGCCTGCTACAGCACTGGCACTGTATCTCCCCATCATCACACCCTCCGTCGCCCACAATAGGTGCTTCATCGATGGTGTGGGGGCAGGAAGGGATTGCATGGTCCAAGCTGCCTGTGTGATAGCTGGGAGGAGTGCACTCCGGCTCCCAGCCGCTAATTAGCCACTAATCTCATGCACTAAGATTCCCACACACACTATGCAGGTTTCCTTTGGTGACTTTTTCAATTAGCATCACAACACCCCAAGCTTTGAACTGCTTTGTGTATATTTATCTTTTCTACCAATTGTCAGGGCCAGCAGACATAAATTAAACCAATTTAAGAGTATCTGTGTGTCTGTTATTTGGCAGCTATTAGCCTAAATTGACATAATCATCTCCCTGCTGAGAGTCAGACACATTTATGTTAACCTGGACATCACTTACTTGTTACTCTTTCACAGAAAATGCGAGAAAGCATGTAGGTACTGCTCAAAAACTGGAATTCACTTCTGCCCATACAGGAGAAATGTTCTGCCCTTCTTGCACTGATGTGTCATGTCTGGAGATAGATGACGCAGCTCCGTTGAGCGTAAGAGGGCAAAACCAGCTCTTCGATCCCAGGGGCACTGAATGTTAAAGGAACTTAAAAGCAGGCATGTGGCAGGGGGAGAAGAGCCTGTGAAGAAATAATTGTGTTTCATTCCTCTTCTAGGACTAGAGACCAGGGCTGAGGACCTGCTGCAGCCCTCGGCATTATGCAGGCAGCAGTATCCACCTGCGAACAGACTGAATTCTGCCCTGTAGGGCCTGATCAGCAGCTCACTGGATTAGAAAGAATCTCAGTGGACTCCATCCACTGCAGGACCAGGGCTTCTGAACAAGCGGTAGAGTGCTTTGAAGGAAAAAAATGAGACCTGGGACACAGAGTGACGTAAAGCCAAGGAAGCTGCAGACTTACTGTGAAAGCGACTGGTCAGTATGGTGCAGGTCAAGCAGCTTCCTGGACACAGAGTCAATGACTACACCTACACGTAACAAAATTCCCATGGCGAGCCTACAGTCAGGTTGCCACTGGCTACTGCCTCACCACTATTGGAATTTTAACTACTGTATTGTCATATTGTGGCATCCAGCTCCCAGTCCACCCAGCTCCATTGTCATTGCCACCAAACTCTACCCGCTGGAGCCAACAGCTGCTGGGGGTGCAATTCTCTGCATTAATAGGCAATCTCTGAGCAGAGGCACTTCAAAGCACCCTCCTCAGGCTCAAAAGGTTCTCCCCATTATAGTGTGATTGGTTGTTTACACTGAGGTAATTGGCGTGTGTATAATTGGCTTTGTTTACACTGAAGATTTTCAGATATCCTGGTCTCCCTTCCCCCTCCCTGCCCTGATGGAAGCTCTGAAACCCAAAGGGAACTGCACAGATCAAGAGGAAATTCCCCCTCCCCACCCCCTATCTTGCAATGGGTTTAGAGGGCCAAAGTATTGAATTTAACCCCAGGCATCTGCTGCCTAAAGCTAACAGAATTTGAGCGCTAGCCAGCTGTGCAGTCACTTCCAAAGCAAAAAACGGAGATGCACTGCAAAGGACAACTTGAACGATGGACACTCTTCATAGTACTGGCTATAAAAACCAAGCACACACACATCTTTCAAAGAAAAGACGGTCATTTCACCTGTGACTTCCTGATCAGACAGCTGTACTCATCCCTACACTTCGGTGAATTTGGGAAGCTTCACCAGCTCTACAGTGATGCTGCAGAAATTCTTGCAGAAATTCACCACCGCTCCAGCCACTGGAGGAGGCTAAAAGGTTCAAGAAAAAAGATGCTGCCAGAGCTGCCGGTGATGCCATAGCTCTCTGCTGCTGAGACATCATGTTGGCCAGCCATGTGTGAGGCTCAGGAGAACTGGGCTGTGCAAACACTGTAATTAATTCCCCATGCTCACACCTGGAAGGCTTTCATTCACCCTGAACAGAAAAGACTGCTTTGCATGCACTTTCACAATCACTTTAACTCAAAGCTAAAACCAAGCTGCTGCCAAAAGAGGTGGGCCTGCCTTACAACTACCGTCCCCTTCCTTTTGTTGGCTCCTGCACTCCCACAGTTTGGGAATGGAGTTTTTAGGGGGTCAAAGCAGCCTGCTTACCTGCCTGAAAACTAACCCTATTAAAAACCAAAAATAAAAGAGTTTTCAGGAAGGTTAAACAGCAAGACTGCTTGCTGTGACACAAGAGGGTAGAAATGCATGACCTAGGGTAAAAAAGAGAGAAATCCCCTTCCAGGCAGCCCCATGCTCATGGGCTAAGCCAACCAGTGGTGACTCTAGTGAGTTTATCTGTTAGGGATGTCAACAAAATATATTTTACTCAACGTCACTGTAAGAAAGAGGGTTGAAGCATGCAGTTATCCCCCCTCACCTTATAAACAAGATCCCAGAAGAGCCAGGGTGACAGGACCTTCTCTAGCGTGCTGCTTTTTACTCAAGTTGCTGCCTGCTCATCACTGGGGATGACACCACGGGAATCCCTGCTACAGGAGTACTTCCTGTTCCACTGCATTGTGGAACCAAGCTCAGTGTCTACCACCTGCACTTCATACTGAGAAAGATTTTATCAAGATTTATAGAACTCTGGTGAGGATGGACTCCACTATGCCCAAGGTAAGACCTGTCCTTGCAGACAAACATGACACCGCATCATCAGTTGTCCTGTCTAGATATTGATGTCAGCTTAGAGTTACCTGTGCAACATTTAAAATTCAACCCATGCTGCACACAAGCTGAACCAATTAGCTCTGATAAAAATAAGATAAAGACATTTGGGTTTAAAATCCTACATTTCAAATGCAGTTTGTGAGTGCGATTCACCCCGAATTGTTTTCCCTCTGTAAACCCTACCTTCACCTTTGCTGGTGATTTAAACAAAAAAAGGGCAAGGCTAGGCTGAGAAAGGCATCTTGCACTCTCTCAGGCACTGCCTGGGAGCCCACAGGAGGGCTGAGGGATTCTGCCAGGCAGCAGGTTTAACGAGCAGTTAGGCATGATGATATTTCAGGGGCTAAGAATCCACAAGGCACTCAGCGCTCCAGCATGAGTTTGTCAAAACATGTAAACGCTGCCTGTGCAGTTTAAAAATAATTGTATTCTAAACTGCGGAACTCACTGATTTCACTGGGAATGCAAGAGTACCTTCTAGGAGTCAGGCTGGAGCATTCAGCAAACTACCTGCCTGCATCTGGCACCAGCCTGAGATTTAGGCAAGGGGTAATAAATTCCTGGCTCTGCACAGGTTCCCCATATAACCTTTGGCAAGTCTGTTACTCAAAAACCTCACGTATAAAATGGAGAGGTGCTGCACCTACCTCCTCACCTCTGCCTCACGCACCTCCTTTGAAAGCCTCGCAGGTCAGGAACTATCCCGTCAGCTGGTGCCTGGGCTGTGAGAGCTGGAGCAACCTCCCCGCGATACCAAACAACATCTTTGCCTTAGGGCTAGGAGACTGCAGAGTGTCAGTCTGGCCTCCCTCTCACAGAGGTTTCCTGAACCTTTCAATGTGTCCTCCTGCACCTAGTTCACTCTGGAATGATGCAGCCCGAGTATATGGTTTTGCTTCCCTCCCTGTGGTATTGATTATGCAGGGGAGTGATTTATACCCCCAGTGATGGTAAAGGGGAGTTTGCCTTCTCCTGAGAAGTCCTAGTACTCAGAGCAAAGTTTATGGTGAAATAAGAAGCAAGGTACACATCTCGCCCCCACCCTTCCCTGCAGGGCTATTGCTCATGTGTGGGAGCTAGAGAAAAAAAGCGGTAAAGAAATGTAAATGTAAATCTGCCTGCTTTACCCCTCACACTCAAACACTCCATATAAACAAACAGCTATATCCAGGTACTGTTTTTAAGCCAGAGACAAGAAAATACTCAACATCTCTCTTTCCTGGAGACACTTCTTCACTGCAGAATACTTTCACCTTGCTTCTTCCTGAACCTAAGATTTCCAGTTACTTGGGAAAAAGGAAAGGAAACAAAAATGTAAGGGAAAAGCACAGATGTTGTAAATACGTTTATTCTGAGACATTTGCTTTCTGTACTGAAACAAAGGAAGAAAAATCTGCAGTGCAACTTCTATTTACATGCAATGTCTAGGGCATGACAAGGTAAGAAGTTTCTGCATCCTGAATGAATTGAGAAAATACATATGTTTTATTTGATCCTTAAACAAGGGACTCAGAAAAACAAAGGCAGAGTTATAAAGCAGCATATGCCACAGCCATGGAACACAGCTAAAGGAGTTGGAATTACCTGAGTAACTCCAATCTGCGTTAAAAAAAAACAAAGGAAAAATCAATACTGGATTAGGCAGTGTAGTAATGCACACAGGTAATAGAGATACTGCAGAAGAAAAAAGAGGTGTAAAGGAACTTGGTACCAGCATGTCAAAGTGACATACTGAGAGCCCAGTTCCTGCACCTGGCTATCCCACACCACCGGGGCGGAATGAGAAAGAGTAGTTATCACATCTCCCTGGGTGTCAGGGAAGTCCTTCCAGCAGCAGAGGAATAGCAAAATCTACTTTCACAGCAGTCTGAGTAGAGATAAAGAAGGCTTGTAGGTGCATGCAGGGCATGTGCATTGTATAAACATGGTATTGCTGAGATGGTGAACCTGATAGGACAGGCTGATGAAGCAGCTGCCGGGGATCTAGAACTGGGGTCTTCCCCAAGCCATGGACTAAACGATCCTGAGCACTGAGGAACCAAACCCAGGCAATAAGAAGGGCCAAAGATTATGTCAACAGTGCCCAAAAAGCCTGATAAAGTAATATTATTATATACTGCATTTATGTTTATGAATTAAACCAGTTGGAGGCTTTCTTCTGAAATACTCCTCTATTTCAAAAGAGAATAACAACAAATAGTAGAAAGTGACACCACTACACCTGTCTGTAAAGGTACTAAAAGCAGAGCTGACAAAGCTTTAACAGAAGCACAGAGACACATGGTCTAGTGACCTTTCCATAGAACAAGGCAACGCTGAGATCTCATGGCTCCAACAGTGGTTCCTTTTGTGCCACCAGACAATCCTCTTTATCCTTTGCCCTTCAAATAAAATAACATTTGCCTACTCCTGAGGGCAGCCACAAGGATAAATAAGCAACAGCCCAGGGGCTATCAACTCCACCTCTTATTCAGTGCATTCTGAAAGCAGCTTTTTCCATTTGCTGTGATTTCTTAAGTACCTTGCTATTTGATTATAGTACTGACCTATTTTGAGGGAAAAGCGCATTCATTTTAAGAGAACAGGATGATAGGTCCACAGCTTGTTTCCCAGCTCCTGCTGCTCCAACTGGAAAGTATTTCTGTGGATTCTTTGAGCTGCATTTACTCTAGTTCCCAGGTGTGGGAAAAGTAAACAAGCAATTGTTTATATGCTATCCTTCACCTCCTGCATGCTGGAACACTTCACCTATTTTAGGACAGAGCAAAAAGAGACACGTTTGTCATTCAGAATGCTTATTATTGCAGTGCAATACTATAGACCTGTGGAACTTTAATTTTTTTTTAAACCCTCAACATGCTTCTAACCAATGCAATGTTTGAAGCTCTTAGGTTTTCCACACGTTGATCACATCCCTATTTCAGGTTACTTTAAAACGATGCTCTGTAAGTCATAATGGTTCAAGAACAGATGAGAGCTGGGAGCAGAACTTAGAAAGCCAGCCCACCTCCCCCAGGCACCCACTCCAGTAGCGAGAACAACTGTGGGTTCATTTTGTACAACTGAGGGAATTCCATGTTATCAAGAAGAAGGAAAGAGGGAAAGACAGAAAACTGATTTTGAGAAAAAGTTTATTTTAAAACTACTACTGGCGATTAAAAAAAAGTTCTATTAATTAAAGATAAAAAGGGATACATAAGTATTAGAACAATTTTCTATTTACAATTCCCAGGAACTGGGGACAACTTAAGCAAACATTTTACCTTCATCCCAAAGTAGCTCAAAGTAGAATTACTCAAAATGTGTCTACGAATTTGCAGTTTTGTTCTATGATCACACAGAGATCCCATTAATACAGGAAGCTGGACAAAGCTTCAGCAAGATACACTTGTAACATTTTTCTCACAGGTCAGGTTATTTAGGTTGTCTAGCTCTGCCCCATAATGACATCACACAATTTTAATGTCAGCTTAATGAACACATTTCCAGAGTCCCGGATCCCATATCGCACTCAGTTGTCTTTCAGATAACTTTTTCACACTACGGTTTTACACTAAATGCAAAATTACCATCATTAGGTGACCTAACTGTATTTTCCCAGTGTTTCAAAATGCTTGAGTGAATCACTAAAAAACGCTATCAGGTAGATCAAAGCATCTGCAGAAAAGCTATCCTTCTATATTAACTTCTATTGAATTGGTTCCAAAACTGTGAGTCATCTTTATGAAACGGATTGGTACTTTAATGTCTGCTAATCAAGTATGATCCTAATATTCCAATCTATTGTCAGCCTTTGCTGCCTTCTTTGCTCTTTCAATGTCTAAATCCTGAAAGGATTTCCATGCTGTGAGCTATTTTCATCATTAAAAACGACTTCTCCTGTTTGAAGCTGAAACAATACTGAGCGTGCCACACTAAGTTCAGCATTGCAGATGTACAGGATAGTCACATTAGAACTTTGACATCTTTCAGAACCAGGAATTCTACACTCATAATGAGCATAACTAATACAAATAAAGCCCCTCCTTTTTTTTCTTACATGTTTCCATACTGCTTTGATGAATCTAAAACAAATGCAAAGCAGCATTTTAAATAGAAAGCGCCGGGCTTGTCTCCACACCTTACCCTGTGGCTAGGAAATGCTTGATGCACGGTCCTCTACGCTGCTGAACCGCTGCTGTCAGACATGATGTGGAGGCACTCGAGAGCTCCAAGTTGCTAAAGGGTTCCCATCAGACCCATTTGGGGAGCACAAACTGCACTTTCCAGCCAGCACAGCAAAAATCCACAAGTACTTGCCATTAATCACAAAATCTTCCATTCTAATAGAGCTTTTACAGTTTCATTGTGAAGCATTAGCAGTAAACTGTTATCAGGATCTTGGTTTCTTAGAATTACTTTCTTAAAGATAACAGTGCAGAGTAATTCATTCTTAGAGCATAAGAATGATCTATTTGGTGTATAGGAGGGTTGCCCTGAGTTCTGTTAAGCTTATTTTGGTGTACATGATGGCTTCATTGAAGTCAGTTGAGGATCAAGGTCTGCACAAATTCCAATAAATATAGTTGCATACAGAAGGTGACTACAAAGGAAAGGCTACGGGGAGGATTAACAGTAAATGTTGCATATCACAAAATTAGTAGGTAGGTGGTTGGCTTTGAACTTACTGTGAGAGAGTACATTTTATATCAACAGCCATCAATGACATAAAGACACAAATAAAAACACGTGGTAATCGCTGCCTACTGAAAACAGTTGTTTTCAAACATCTGCTCTCTCACTGAACTGCTTTACAACACTGTTTTGATATAAATATCTCTCTTAACATCTTTTATCACAGAGACTTCTTTTAATAGTTTTCTGAAAGATATTTTAGGTACTTGGTGCAATTAGTAAGCCTAGTTAAGCCTTATTTGTACACTCTATTTCCTTTACCCAGCACTGGCAAGTCCAAACAACATTGATGCTAACTGCTATGCAGTAAATAGTGTAAACGGGAGGTAAAGCTTTAGACAGTTGAATTCTACACTGAATCCTTACAATGCCATAAAAAAACTAGCAGCTGCTGCGCAAACAAATAAGCAAGCACAGTATGAAAAACAGTACTTTACTATTCTAAATTTTCCCTGTACACTGCAAAGACAAGCCTTAGATTTTCAATAATGTATTGCATGACTATATCATTTTTGCTCTATACAGCCTTTTTCCTACAGGAAGCGAGACTAGTCTGGCCAGAAATCACATTAGCTGATTTTTCAATGACAAACAGATTAGTTTATAATAATCTTGTAGATCATGAAGAATGTGCATCAGGCTGGATTAGTAGGACTTGTTTGACCTGCTCAGCTAGAGATGGACTCCAACACTTTCAATTTGATTCCAGTCTGCAGTCTGAAGCAAAAGGCTCATCCAGAAAACAATGAGCCCTGTGACTACCTACCCAGTTAAAATAATTTTCAGGGTGTATTTTTCCATCTAAGCAAGTCTCAACTAAATAAGAGCTGTCATCTCCAACAACCTCAAATCAAGAGTTCATTACTGCGTTCTCCACTTCTCTTCCTAACTTTGACCTTGGAACACCACTTAAGACAGTGAGCAGTAATTCAGTCTCCGGACTACCTCATTCTAAGAGGATCTCTCCTGAGAGCAGGCTGCTAAAGGCAGTTTTGTATTTGACCCAGTACTGGAACAACAAACTCCATTTCAGTTTGAGTTACAGTTTGGGTTTGATCCAGGACTGCAGATGGCATCAAATGCAGTTTTCTTTCTTGTAAAAATCACACATCAGCAGCATTTCTACCTTGGGGAAGGTGGCATTTTCAAAAGTGCTCAGCACTGATCTTCCTCTCCTTCTTCCTATACATTTCATACAGGAAAAAAAAAAGAGGGAAAAATGGCATCCAAATGTTTCTCAAAATTGAAAAATTAAAAAAGAGAAAGAGATACCCGAATTGGCGTTAATCCTCTTGATCCTGCTGGAACAGGTAACCTTTTCAGGTCTCAAAGTTTCTTTCAGCATCCCAAATATTTGGGAAAGAAAACTTATAATTTCTGCAGTTAACAGGGGGAGGGCTTCATTAAATTAAACTGTTACAGATTCTACCACTATTTCTCTAAAACAACTCAAAGTACCTCACAGTAATGAGAGGCTCAACTTGTAAGTTCACACAGTAATTCTGTATTCAAAATGACTGCACTATTTGTAATAAATAATTTACTGTTTCTCTTCTGTGTTTTATAAAGCTTTATAGCTTCCTCAAAATGTATTATACAGAATAATTAATACAAACATGGTTATGAATAACAGCCTACAACTTCAATACCGGTATTTGTTATTCAAAATTCAGGCCACATTAGCAACTCCTGATTGTATTTACAGATTGTATAAAAAGGTTTCTTTCCTATCACTGATGAATGGAGGAAGAGAAAGGCTAACTAATATCTTGTGCTTAATCAAAGTGTCATTAATCTAGCTAAAGTACTTTTCTAATTCTGTTTAGTTAAAGTGAGGGAAATCTTTGTGGGGCTATGTTTAAGCTGATTTAAAACTGATTTATACTGAATTGGCTTAATTTGGTTAGTTACTGTGAATACAGATAAAGCCTGAGACCCTGTAATAGATATTTGTGCCTGACAGCAATCCCATAATACTAAAGACATTATAGAGCCAAGTTTGATTTCAACTGCAGGAGTAGGTGGAAGAAGAAGTTGAGGCCCTGGATTGCAGTACTGCATTTTTTTTTATAGATATATTTATATTTTTATATATGTATACATATACATACATATTTGGTTATGCAAATATATGTTTCTGTGAATATCCCTCCTACATTCCCGTCAGGTGAAACCAGAGGTTGAAAATGGAAAATGCCTCCACCTAAGACAATATAAATTTGACTGTTTTGGCACAATTCAGCTAATTTTCTTGCAAAGATCACCAAGTAATACAATGGTCTACCTCATATAATGGCGCATTCCTTACATATACAGCACTTTTTGTACAGCAGAGATTATCAGCAGTCCTTGGATGCCTAGTACAGGAAGAGGTCTCCAGGAGGACAGGTAGTAGCAGGAAAAATTAGTGTGCTCCTGACACGTCTCTGGTGGAAAAATGGGGTCTAAGAAGGGATGAGAGCAGATGTAAAAGTCTCTCCAATACCTTTCCACTTCCCCTTCTCAAACTGACCCAGGGAGAGGTCCTCTTCCTCCCCTTCCCCATCAGAGGCAAAGCTGTTGCCCACACGGACTCATCCTGTGCCTTACAAGCCCATTTAGGTCTCTGGGCAAAGCCCACAGCAGGATGTACTGGACTGAGGGGTGACCGACAGTTTGATGGTACAGTCCTCTCTGTCCTCCTCACCCTGCATAGCAGAGCCTTCCTCAACAAACAGCCCGTTCCAGCTTTCCCAAATCCTCTCCAGCTTTCTCCTGACAAAACAGACCCTCCAGCCACCCCCTCCCCGAGCTGCACTGCTGGCTCTCAGATCCACGTGGTGGGTCCCATCTCCCGGCACCGCTTCATCCCTCTGCAAGGAGTCGCCTTCTGCACCAAGCCATTCACCAACGTCAAACCTGCCCGGTCCCGACAATGGGTAAGATCCAAAAAAGAAAAAAAAAATTGTAAAAGAGCCCCAAAACCCAACTAAAGTACGGAACTGTCGTGTGAAGGCCGACGCCTCTCTGGGGACCGTCCAGCCACAGCCACAGGACGGCAGCGGGGTATTCTGGGCGCGGCGACTCCTTTCCGCCGCCGCCGGCCCCGCGGATGGAGCAGGCGGGCCGGGGCGCGGCCGGCTGGCCGAGGAGCAGCCCCGCCGTGGCCCGCTCCGTCGCGTCTCAGGGGCCTCTCCTCACGGCCAACCGCCGCCGCGCGAGGCACCAGCGGCCCCCTCGCCTCACCGCGCCTCGCCTCCTCAGTGCGGCCCGCCGCCGGCCCGCTCCGTCCGTGAGGCGGTGTCACGGCGGAGCTGCCTGCCGCCTCAGCGCCCGCTCCCCCTTTCCTCCCTCCCTTCCCCTCAGCGGCGGCCCCCGCGGCTGCCTCCCGGCGCGGCGCGGGCGCGGGGTGCGTTACCTGGAGCTCGGCGGCAGCCTTACCTGTGCGCGCCTCTTCCAATGGCAGCGCACCTGCCGGCCCGCGCCGCCCAATCAGCTGGCGGCTCGTCCCTCTGCCCCGCTCCTTTAGTGAAAGAATCCAGCGCCGCTCGGGAAAGTTACCTGTGCGCGCCCGGCCCGGCCGCTTTCCGCGCCGAGCCGTGCCGAGCCTCGCCGGCGCCCCAGCCCCAGCCCCGCCGCTCCCCACATGCGAGGGGGAGGGGGCTCTACCTGTCCTACCTCGGCGGCTGGCTGCGGAGCGGGGAGAGGGGGGGAAGGAAAGCAGAATTACCAGTAGCTCTGGTTCTGCCGTCCCGGGCGTTCACACACACCTTCACCTGCACAGACCTGAAAGTCCAGTTCCGCCAGGGAGACGGAGGCACCGGGAAAAGGGGAGAGAGTTCATTGGATCAAACATGTCACAAGAGACGGACAAGTAAGTGATCGCAGGCACGCCGCTGCTCCCGCTGCGCGGGGCCGGCCGGCCCGGCTGGCTGGCTGCCTTTCCCCCTCGCCGGTGGCGGACGCGGACCTGCCGGGACGGCGTTTCTCCCTCCGTTTGGCGACGCCGGACCGGGCGGCACAGCAACTCCCAGAGCGCCCGAGGACAAGGCTGTGGCTTGCCGCCCCCCACCTGGCTTTCCATCTGGTTGTTGGGCTTCGCGATTTTTTTTTTTAATTCCCTTTTTTATTTTATTTTTTTTTTCCCCTCACCTCGAGGGTCACTTTTCGGTAGGGAGCTCTCCTCGCCCTAGAAGAGCGGAGCGGCCTCCGCCCGCCGAAGGCCCCGGACGGAAAGTGTTTCTTGGCTTTTGTGTTGGCGCAACAAAGGGCTTTTATCCCGGACCGGACACGGCCATCTTCCTCCCCGGGCGGGCAGGGCAGAGGGCTGGCGGTGCCCCGGGCCCGTCCCGCGGGCGGCAGGAAGAAGGGCCTCGGCGCTGCCCCGGTGCTCCAGCCTCGCCGCCGTGACCTTGTTTTGCCGGCGGGCCTGCGGCTGCCCGAAGACCGGCGCCCCTGTCCGGGGTTAAAAAGTAACTTTTCTAGTAGCGGCGCCGGAGGAGGAGGAGGTGGAAACGGCCCGCTCCCGCCGGTCGTGGGCCCGCCACAGCCCTTCTCCCGCCCGGGCGGGCGCACGGCGGCGGGGGCTGCAGGCCGCGGCAGCAGCCCGGCCCGTGCGTGGCGGCAGCGAGGCGGACGGAGCAGCCTGTTCCGGGGCGGGCGAGGCCGGGGGAACAGCGGCGGTGAAGTGGGGAGCTCCCCGTGGCGTTGGGGGACGCTGGCCGTCGTGCCGGCCGCCCCCCGGGGCAGGCAGCAGGGCCGAGACGGTGGGCTCGGCGGGAGACGGGCCTGTCCCGGGGCGGCGAGAGGCTTGGCGTGCAGGCCGCGGCTTGCTCGTGTGTCCGGTTCTACCAACGCTTCGTGCCGATCGCCCCCAAAACCAGGGGTTGTTTTTATTTATCCCCTTCCCCGCCCGCCCCGGTTCGCCGCGGGGTGAAGCCGATGTGTCTGTTCCCGCGATGGCGGCCAGGCGGCGGGGCGTGAGGGAGGGCCGGGGCCTGGCTGGCAGCGTGGCGGCGGCCTGGTGCTGCGCGGCGCCGAGGCGCTGCCGTGAGGCGGCCGGGCGGGAAGGGCCTTTTATCTGCTCGGGTGGGTAGTGTTTCTGCAGGAGGCGGCTGGGGAGAGGAACGGGGCAAGGAAGATGGAGGGCTGAAGGTGGCAGAGGCCGAGCAGCAGACGGCAGGTTTGTTTTACTGCTGCTTTAGGTAGGAGCGCCCCAGTCATGAGCGAGGTCTACGCTTGGCGCTGCTCAGATGCAAGCCCTTGTTGGGCTCCCCAGGAGCCTTTGTGGCAAAGGAGGTGGAGAGGAGGAGCCTGGTGTTGGAGAGGTAGGACTGAGAGAGGCTTGGTGACAGCCTGCCTGTCAAGTAGTGAAAGAAGGAGATTATCTGACAAAAGAAAACAGCAGGGTTGGCTGCCCTGATAGGGAAGAGACAGGACAGTTCAGAGCAGAAAAATCAAAAAAAAAAATTTTTAGTCATCCAAGTATGGGATAGTGCAAAGGTAGTTACTGAGATAAAATTAAACGGATTGTGGTAGGAGCTGGGACAAAGTGGAGTTTGGGAATTCCTCTGAGTGGGGATGGGAACTAATGCCTTAGGTGTCCAGATAAGAGCAGTAAATGATTTAAGTGCAAGCAAGGGACTAAGGACAGAGCCCCGAGGGATGAGGAGCAGCCGAAAGAGCAGTCATTGAGTTGGGAGGGAAACCAGATTAACTGTGAAGGAGCTGAGAGCTGACAAGAAGCAGTGATCCAGGGTGTCCCGGAGCAACGGGCAGTTCCAGAACTGCACAAAGGTGAAAAGGGTCCGTAAGTTACTCCCTGTCTGAGCCCAGTTGCCAGTAGTTTCAGCAAAGGGTCAGAAACTAGGCAGTAGCAGATCAAGCACAGTTAATGGGAGCAGGAGGGGAATATGGGGGGGGGGGGAGAAGGGCAACTTCTGACCACAGTGGCTTTGAAACGAAAACAGTGTAGTGGAAACCTAAGTCATGTAAGAAACTAGAGGAAAAGTGGTTCCACTCTGGGCCTAGGACGCTACAAAGCTACAGGACTGTCCTTCCTTTCCAATAGGGACAGTATGGCATAGGTGTAAGCTACCGAGACTGGGGCATTAATGCCCTTCATCCACTGCTCTGTGTAGTGCTGCTACTGTTACCATTGTGACAGAGCATGTACCCTCAAGTAACAGCATTTCCCCGTTGCAGGTATGCCTGTGATCTCTTTCTGGTTAAGGTGTTTGGAAAATTCATAGGTGGTAGGTAAGGAAAGGGCTGCCCAGAGTATCCCTCTTTAGAGGGAGGAGCAGGGACAGGGATGCTGCAGTGCCACCTGCACCATCAGCTTTAAGGGACTAAGGTGGACAGTTGGGTGAAAATGCTAAAGAGCAAGTCGTTTGATTCTAATGCTAATTGAGGAGCTTGGAAGGGGAGATTATCCTTAAGATAGTGTGCATGTCTCCCTGTCTTTTCCTTTAGTCTTTCTGCCTAAGCTGGGTTTTGGCTGCTTGCTTCCACAAACTCAGGTCAGAAGAGATAAGGCATGATTTCACATGCATTTTTCAGAGGTAGTACCGACTTAAGCAGGCTGTGGCTACTTGTTCCTGCCTCCATTCCACCCTCTCAAGTGTGTCTGTCAGTAGAGCTGTTTGTGCAGCTAGGGAGCTGGCTCAGAGGATTGTTGAGAGTAGCCTGATCCCCTCTTGGAGGTTATTTTTAACATCCAATTTTCATTTGTCTGGGTTCTTTGTATGCAGAGGGGTGCAAGAAAACGGCAGGTGTTAAAGGCAGAACTGCCCAAACTAGAACCTTTGTGGGAGGAGATGTGTGTCTCTGCCTCTCTGTGAACGTTTTGGAGGTCCATGCAGCTGCTTCTGTCACCATCCAATTCCCAGAGCAATCACAAGGGGACCCTGGGGTTTGAGTGGAAGTTGGGGGGCACAAGGTGGGGAAGAGGGAGCATCCCCTTTGCAGGATTAAAGGTGATTCCAGGGTTCACTTCTGCATTTATGTACTGAAAAGTTGTTCTTACTGTAGTATACAGAAAAAAAATTATCACCGCAGAACTCCAGATTGATGCCTCTAGTGCATTAGTGAAGCTAATCAGTGACCTCAATACTTGGAGACTTCACAGGGTTTTAGAGGTTGCTAGTACTGCTGTGAATGAGGAGTAGCAGTTGTACAACCACTTGGGACTTGCCTGGTAAATGCCACCTCTGTGTCCCTGATGCTCCTGGTTTGTGGAGTCATGAGTCCCGCATAAGCTGGGACTGCAGTTGCACAAAGAGCAGGCTTGGGAGCAGGCCCGAACGTGCTGGTCGCTGTGGCTCTCTTGCTAGCTGGCCAGCCGCATGACTGCCCGTCCGTCAGGCTGGTCAGGTTCCCAACACCCCCAGTGTGTGCAAGAGCTACTCAGGACACCAGATAGACGGGGCTGGGGCATGCTCAGACTGACCACATAAAGGAGGACGTGGGGCAGCCTGGCTCTGCAGCTGAGCATGTGCTTGTGGGTAAATAACTGAGGGGAGAGCGAGCCTGGAGGTGGGAATGGGTTCAGACCTGCTCCTCTGTGTCAGTGGAGGCACGTTCACATCCAGCTTGCTACTTGGTACTGTGTGTGGCAGAAGCTGATCTTGGATTCTTCACAGAGTAACTTTGCCCTGGTTTCCTATTTCTTCCTCAGTGTGTAAATGTAGATGCTGCCTTAATAATATTTAACTGAAGCATCTAGTACTGAAACAACAAAGGACAGGATACCTGTGGTTTACAGGGTGATTCTGTGAATTGTTCTTAATTTTTTCTTTGAAGGCCAAACATGTTTCCCATCAGAATATGTTGAGTGGCGATCAGGTCCCGGACTACTCAAATTTTTTTTTTTTTTTTTCCCCACTGTTGGATGTCTGGAGAGGGCATTCATGGAGATGAGTTTTCCAAAGTGTTACTCATCTGGGAATGAACAGAGAAACAGGAATTAGAGGTGTTTAGTGCTTGCACTTTTCAGACGTCAGACACATGCTGTCATGGATGTTCCCCAGAAAACCATCTCTGTGCAAGGAAGGTGGAGAATTGGTGTGCAGGCACTCATAGAACTTGCAACCATAAGCTTAACTGAGAGGAGTATCAAATGGTTACGTCTCGCTGTAACACTGCTGTCTCTCTGGTGCTGAAGTCTGAGACCAGACTGAAGATCAAAGCAGAACGGGAGGGAGGGGATTTTCCCAGGTTACCTACTTGATTGTAATGATCACGTAACTTCTTCCCTGTGGAAGGGTCAGCAGGGACATTGTAATTCTCGTTCTGGCAGGGACATCTGAAGGGGAAATTATATTACACCAGTTGACATTTGTTGTCAGATATTTTCACAAATATTAATCCAGTACAGACCATTAATGGTTACCTTAAATATTTGTTTCCCCATGATTATGGAGCAGACAGTGAAGCTGCCCTTTTTTTACACACACACACACACACACACACACAATATTGGACTTTCAAATCCTGATCTAGGAATTCATCCTGGTATAAATCTTCATTAGCTTTTTAATCGGTGGTTGGAACAGTAGTAGCTAATTAAAAGAAGATAAGTAATTATTTCAGACATCCCAATGTACTGGGACACTGTCCTATTCTTTGATAATACTAACTTCATAAAGAAGAGAACTGTTGCTTACGAAATATTTAACCAAGGAAACCACATTAAGTGTATGTGAACTGTGGAGAAGTCAAATATTGCAACATGCCTGTAGCTTGAGAATATGTCTCCAACTTTGGAGGTTACGTATATTCATAGATTTGTTAGTTTTCCTGATGGGGGAGATAATGGCATCTGCCATAATTCTGTATTTTAGTTGTTCTGTAAAGTATGTTTTTGCTCCTGTGTGCTTTTTAAAATATTAGTGGGAAATTTTGACTTGCGGGATTGCTCAGTTGCTGAATTCTTTTTTTTCTTTTGATGGTGTAGAAGATTTTGTATTCTGAAAAAACAGCAATTATTGCTACCAGTGCAGTAACTATTCCATCTCCATTAACTCTGTGGAAGCAATGAATGAACAAGGGCTACAGGGCCAAGGGTCAGGTTAAACTGCAGCAGGTCTGGGAAGCCTCGTCATGACCTGTTTTTAATTTTAGAGCCTACTACTGGCTGCTTCAAGTCAGCTAAAACAACCGTGGGTGCTGTGTACGCTGGAGGTATGCATCTTGGTGAAACAGAGCATGGCCTGGTACGAAGCTCTTGAGTAATTGCTAATTCTGATCAACTGTTAGCTGCTGCAGTAATGTTGAGAGCTCCAGCGTATCCTGATTTTTTTAAGGTGTCTGTTTTTTTACAAATATGCTGAAACCTGCTTTTTATGAGACTGTTTCTGGTTGGCTTTAAAAAAAAAATACAACAGGCTACTTAGTACACTAATAAAAACAGATTGTCTGGTAGAAATAGTATTTAATTAAGAGTGAAACAAAAATGTCTCTGAAATCATAGGTATAAAAAGTCTTTCTCAGGGTGAGCAATTGCTTACTGGAACCAGTGCTCAGTAGGCATTTACTGTGTGTATTTAATCCTTGTGTCAGATTTCTTTTTCATACCTCCACTTTAACATACTTAATAATAATTTCTTGTCGATGTTAATGAATCACTTATTTGTTTTAATAATTTTAATCACTATTACATGCTCAAGTTATTTTGGTTCTGAGTGAAAACAAATAAAACTGCTAGTAAGCACCTAATTGTTGAACTAGTCTGTCTTGCCATTTGCTCTTTCTGCTCTTGGTATATTATTTTACTTCCTCTCAGAGTGTTTTGTAAAGGTAAAATAATTTCTTTTAATCATTTAACATGTGTAATCTTGTTCAGATTTGTCTTGTACTCAAAAAGAATAATTGTCCCAAAATTACAAGAGTCCCAAACCTGCGTTTGTTAGGAGGCAAAATTACTCAGCCTCTTTAATGGGAGTTTTTTCCTTGGTGGGGACTGCTGGCTGGGCCAGAGGGCATCTTATCTTCTGGTTTCTTGGTGGTCTAAATGCTTTGATTTCCTTCACTCTCAAGTAATTTGGGTATTTGTATGCTCACTGGGTTGTGCTAAGTGCATTTTGGAGACCTGTTCATACTTCTGGGAATGATGGGATTGTTGGCTATGAAAGACAAAATACCAGGACACGTGGGCTATAATTTTCCTGTTCGTTAAACATTTGTAGTTTTAACGGAATACTATTATCTAATTGAAACAACTGTGTTGCTGACTTCTTATTTATACTTTTGTCAATAAATCCTGGGGAGTCTAAACTTTTTTTTAACTAAATAAATCAAAACTTTCAGTGAGTCACCCATTTTTGTTTTGTTTTTAGATTTGGTGTCTAGGCAAAGGGGTATTCTGAGGGTAGTAAATCTGGGCTAACCTTAGGATCTTTAAAACAAATGATCTCAAGCACTGGGGCTGGCTTCGATTTATACTTTGTATAACGAGCACAGATAAAAATTTATGATCTGGAGTCTAAAGTTTGTTAACTTACCCACCTTCTGTGGGATCTGTCCTTAGCTGCCTTAGTAGTTCAGTTTGTGAGTTCCTATGTAAGTGCATTAGTTGTAAGACAAATTGTATGCAGGTCTGTTCTGAACCTTTCTGGTAGCCTTAGAGCTGAACTGAGACCTGCGTAAACTAAATTTACAAAGGGCTTTAGAGTTACTGAAATGCTTCTAAGTGATCACACTCTGCCCTCCTTAACTACGTCAAAAGTTGGAGCTTTAGCTCTTTTTCCAGCTGTTGGGTGTGGGTGGAGCATGCCCTTGTCCCTTTTGTCATAACCAAATGAAACGTGGAAGTTCTTGAAGTTCCCAATTTCTAACACTTTAGCCAGGTCTCTGATCTGGACAATTAAGGAATCAGAAACCTGGGATGCAACATGGCGTGTGGTGCACGTCTGAACGCAACATAAAAAGCAGTTTGTATTTCTCCCAGGGTTTCCCGATTGCAGACAGTTGTCCTGTGCACTTTCTTATCATCCAATAAAAAAAAGGAGCTTAGACTGTAAACATCCTATGGCCTTGGCATGCTGGGCTGAGAGCCAGGGTGACATGAGTCTCTCTTGCCTTTTCCAGTAGTTTGGTGCTAAAATTTCTGTGTGCTTTACAGCAGCTGTATGGAAATCTCCTCTCCTGAAGGGACAGTTTGCAGAGGATGCTGTGCAGGTGTGCTTGGTGCTCCTGTCTCACAGGCATACGAACAGGCAGGTTCAGGCCTGGGCTGAAACCTGGGAACAGTTCCTCCCATTCTCCTGTTGCCTGACACACATTGCTTGCTGTGTCCCCAGCTGGCACCTAGTCTTTGCCGGCAGTGGGAAGCCCTAATGCATTATCAATGGGCAAAGAAATCTCCAGTGATATGCATGGAGCATCTTGAGACTTTTTAAAAGTTTTTTGAAAAAACAAATGCAACATCTGGAAAAGCAATAGAAAACCCCAGGAAATGCCTGGGCTGAGTGCTCACCTTGGCACTTTTAGCAGTCTGCTTTGTATGTCAGGGGTGAATTTCCTGGGCAAGACTAAAGTTGGGGGACAGGCAGGATGAGAGTTTCTTCCCCACTAGCACCAGCTGCATCAGGATGTAATGCTGAGCGTATGGTGGAGGAGAGTAGGATGCAGCCGTACTTGATGGCTGCATTGCCCTGTCTTATGTTCAGTGGCAAATTCAGCAAAGAGATGGACACCTGCATGAACTTTGCAAATTCAACAGAAAGCTCTCGAACATCAAAATTGGCTGAGAGAGACTGCCAGGCAGGAAATCTCGTTTCTGAATAAAAAGCAAGTTCTGATCACAAAGCTGCCGCCTTTCACCATTGTTCGTGAATGTGATAATGGGCATTTCTGATTCTGTAAGCTAATTCACGAATTGCATCAAGTTGGGTGAGAATTTGCCTGTAGTAGGATTTTGTATCCCCCAGTGCTGGCTGTTGAAAGTTCGTTATCTGTAATCTGAAGAAGAGCTTGAAAGGCCAGCCCTTTCCATTCAGCTAATTTATTGACATTAAGTACCAGGCATCTCTCCAGTTTATGTTTACTGCAGTAACTGACATGAAGTGAGCACAATTTTGGACATCTCTGTTTATACACTACACTTGTATAGGCTTTTATAAAATTCCATAATCTTCATTTTTAAATAAGTTCAAAAATATCAGTTTGCCAGATGCAGAAATTGCCATAGCTGGTATAAATATGGAAAACTTACGTATGTATTTTCTTAAGAGGAAAGCACACAACTTGTGTAAGAGGGTACAAACAAGAAAATCTCTACTAAGCAGTTGGGGAAAAGAAAGATAAAGGCCATCTGAAATTTAGTCTTGACATAAACATTCAAGTGGCAGGGCAGTCTAGCTCCTAAGCTAGACCATTCTCAGAAAATACTTTTCATTCGCACATGCCTATAAATTAAGATACATAACCACTTACTACTGTGTCCTGGATTCGTCTGGGATAGCGTTAACTCTGTTTAATATAAACAGTTAATTCTGTTTAACAGAAAACAACGGAAACATTTGCATTCACTAACTCAACTGATAGCTTGAAAGGAAAAATGTACTTTTTTTGCTCACAAAGTATCCTCAGTTGTTAATCTGTATCTCCATGGTAAAATAATGGCGTGTGCTTTCCGCTTGTACAGGCACGTCCCTCCTCACTGTGTTCTGGTTAGAACACATCTGGATTACCACGTAGACAGGGGGGCGGTGGGCTAGCCCCAGTGAGGAATGGGCACAGGCAGGGTTGGGCTTGTTCTCCACCCTTGTGCCTGGGGCTACAGCGGACATTTGCTGGTATTGCTGGCCAGGTTGAATGGGAGTCTTCCACTTGCAATCTCAGCCCATCTTCCTTCCTTAAGTGAGAGGCTCTCCCGGAATGTGGTCACTGATGGATTTGCAGCTTTTGACAAGATCCCTACGCAGATGTGTTGCTAATTGCAGTTGTGTTGCTCCAGCTGAGGCTTTTCTCCCAGGTGGGGCATTCCGAGCAGCTCTCTCCAGTGGCAGTGCCGTTAAGTTTCTTGTAGGTGTCACCCTTTGTCTTCCCATGGTCTAGGTGCCACCAGAGTCACAGCTCGGGGTGCCCTGGCGTGAAAGGGTGCCTGACGGGACCAGGGGAGCTTACCTGTGCAGAGCCTCACTCAGGAGGTTGGGTTTTCTTGGCATATATTAAAATATAAACTATTCATCTCCTCTGGTTATGGAGGACTTTGCTTTCCGTCACATTTGGCTGAAATGTTGGAGGTTCAGCAGTCATGGAAAAGGAACGGGAATGTGCGTGCATACGCAAGTCTCATTTCTTAAGAGAAACCTTCCCTCCCACCCAAACGACCTTAACTGAGAGAGAAGTTTTCTTAAAGCGAGGTCTGTTGTTGTGGCTGACTGCTTTGGATATAATCTTTGAAATGATTGACTATGTTAAATCATGATAATTAGATCTGACCATTAACCTCCCACAGAGCTTATTATAGGGATGGGGGTGATGAGGAAGTTTTTTATTTTTCTTAGTGCTATTGTTTCGGTCTGTTTGCAGAGTAAACACAAAGAGTGTGTTGGTTGATTATGCTGCAGACCATCTCTCAAGCCACAGGAGATGGATATTTAGTTTTTAAATGTGAAAACCTGGATTTTAGAGATAATGTGCTCTGAGGAGATGTTGGAAAGGCTCTGTGTCTATGCACCTGTGCCTTTCCAGCCATCCCAAGTGTTTACTTACTGGGTGGCTGTTCCTAGAGCATTTATCTACTTTAGCTTCTCCCCAACACAGTTTTACACAACACCTCTGAGGAAACACACTCTCTTCATTGCTTTAGGATTATCTTGACTAAGTTAGAGCAGCAGAGATTGACTCTTCCCTTCCAGCATTTCTGCCGACAAGCAGAGCCCAACTCTTAAAAGATGTGTTTTTAAAGGGCATCTCAGTGTCTGCCTGTAGTTCTCATAAATCAGTTATGACTATTGCATGGCTATGAGAGCTCCGAGTAACAAAAGGAGGTTATTGATTGTAAGGGGAGATTGCTACAGGAAGGCGAGCGAGCGGTATTTTGTGCATTGCAATGGGCAGCCGCCCGTGTAGTGAAAGCCTGGGTTTAGCTGAAGAGGAGCTTTGTTAAGGAAAGGAGAATCCTTGCCTGAAATAATTGCCTCTGAGCCAGGGAGAATTGGCTACTCCAGAGTGGGAACAGGCCCCCAGCTACCTCTGGCACAAACAGCAGGGCTGTTGGAAATCTGATTTGAGTCACTAACAATAAGGTATTGAAAAGACAAGCAAGCCTAGCAGTTCTCTGCCTTTCCTTGGGCTCCTAGTTTATGCTTCAGCTTCATTTGCTGAAGCAAGCCTGTAACAACACAAATGTATATGGGGAAACAAGAGGGACGGAAATCTTTAGGAGAGACAGCAAAAGGCCAGGCAGAAAGGCCCTAGGAAAAAAAAGGAAGCTTCTAAAAATCCAGATATTTTAGATGAAAGGCAAATATAAACTGAACTGTAATTGCTGGCTGTATGTTGTGATGCAAAGCTACAAAATGCTCTCTTCTCCCACAGAGCTCATAAAACTGTGCTCTCTGTACCAGATGGATTATTTTGTGTTTTTCATTAAATAAAGAAACTTGTAAACAGTGCTCTGTACCATAGAGATCATTATCTCCACCATTCCCCTCCTTTTCCTTCAACACTGGAGCACACACTTTGCAGGCTGCGCTCAGGCAGTGGCAGAGCTTCACCTGAGCCTGCTGTTCACTGCGGCTCTGGGGCTGCAGGCAGGACACGCGGCGTCCGAGAGTGTTTACCGCATGGGTTTGCTTGTGCTTTTATCAAATCCTATTTCTGAAATCAAATAAAAGGCTCAGTTGCCCGGCGTCTGAATGCCGCTCTCTGTGTGACGGTGGAAGTTGGTTGGGTTACGTCTGTGGAGCTGGCACTGCTGCAGGTAGGGGAGAGCAAAAAGAGGAGGCAGAATAGTGAATAGTTTTTACGTTTTCTGAAGGTCCCCAGGAATAACTGGTAGTTTCGCCAGTTAGGTCAGTATTTTCTGTTGTTCCGCCATTTTTGCAGCTTTCGGGTTTGTAAGGTGTAATGTGTGAAACGTTTCATTGAGATCCTTGTAACTTGAGCCACAATTCCTGACAGTGCTCTTGCAACGTCAAGCAGCAAACCCTTCACTCCACTAGTTCCCTGCCTAATCTGTTTGCCTACTGTCTTGTGTAATAGGAATGCAGTTTTTTTTTTCACTTTTTTTTTTTCCTAGCTCTTTTATCCATGAGCTTATTGAACTTTTCACAAAAGCAGGTACTATTATCTTCATTTATGTTTTCATTGTACTGGAAATTTCAGCTGTAGCTGCGATGCAGGCACCGGTCAGTTTGTACCACTTTCAGTCTGGAGAAAACTGCTCTGCTGCAAATCCCACTTACTCATGGTCTTGTGTGTATTGCCATGGGTCTGTAACTAGATGTGGTGAGTCATAAAGTGGGAACTGAGACCAAATATGTTGAATTTTTCTGCTGTATCCACTGGACCCATTGCTCATGTCCTGTTACAGAAAACCTCTCTGATATTACTGACAAATTGCATTCCAAAAGCAGATAATAGCTCAATTATAAATTGTACCCTGTTATTAAATATGAAGTATACTCAGTTTAGGTGAACACTAGATTAATATTGGATGCTTTTTTTTTTTTTTGAATTCATGTCGTCTTATTATACCAGATTTCAGTTAAATGTATTTTTCCCTAATCAAGTGTACATCTGGCGAAAATCCTGGGTCAAAATGTTCTTATATTGTTGCTTCCTTTTTTCCAAATAGTTTTAAAATACTTTGATATTACTAAAAATACATTTGAATTATTATCACAAGATCTGCACACATTTTTTTTTTTTGTTAAGTACTGAGAAGATGCCCCATACTCATAAATATTTATGTCACCAAGTTTAATGTAGAGATGCTTTCTTGATGTATTCATATCACTTTAACTGAGCTATGTGATGTTCTTTAACATGCCTTGTTAATAAAATAATCCCTTCTGGATCACCATTTTATTCTTCCTGTCTATGCAGTAACAAGCGACTTGTGGCCTTAGTGCCAAATGACACTTCATTCAACACCAGACGTGCCTACACCAGTGAAGATGAAGCCTGGAAATCGTATTTGGAGAATCCCCTAACAGCAGCTACCAAGGCTATGATGAGCATAAATGGTGATGAGGACAGTGCTGCTGCTCTTGGCCTATTGTATGACTATTATAAAGTAGGTAACTCCATCGTTATTTCTCCCTGCTGCACTAGCAGGGGACCACTCTAAGAGCATCAAAAGAGCCAGTTTTCAAAGACTGAAGTCACTGCAACTTGTTTTCTCTCTGATACTTGCATCAAGCACCCTTTCCGTTTTAGGAAGCCTGACTGAGGCTGTGTTTGTGTGTTTAGTTCTGGAGAGAAAAAATCTGAATTCCCATATTAAATTTGTAACCGATTTCTTTTTGAGCATAGTGTTTATCCTCCTCACTTGCAAGAGGACTGGATGAATTAGCCCCTTTTTGTTTCTGCTCAGATACTTGCAGTATTCTTTAAAAAGTGGAAAAGGGGAGGCCTTGTCCATCTGTAGCTTTGTCTGCTTTTCTGGTTCATTCCACACGTTTTAGTTTGCTCTTTGACTGGAGTATCTCTCATCTGACGGTTTCCCATGTTATTTTTATTTGTATAATGATTGCAGTAGGCTGTATACAAGTGTACAGTGAGGTCTAGCCCTTGCACTGGAAGTTCGCAGTCTAAATAGAAAGGTGGAGGACAGAAATGGAGCTGAACACAGAGATCCAAGACAATTGACAGGGAAAGCACTGACACGCAGTTTCAGTTTGTGTAAGGTTTTAAGCCCAGGGTTTTACCTACCATTTTGGTACCACCTTTCTTTTTCATATATTTCATAGTGTTTAAGCAGATCTATGTTCAAGATTTCTGCTGAAATCACAGGAGAGTCCTACAGGGTGCACCTCTGTGTAATGCAGAAATTTCACTTTGAAACCCAGGCTTACCCCTTTGTACTCTGCAAATGGTGTTGCCTACCGAGCACTAAAATATGAAATTGTTCATTTCACTTAAACTATCTCAGTATTCCTGAAGCCACCTATGCCTGCATTGGACAGGTTATCTTCTATGAAAGCCAGCAGAACAATGCCAGCTCCTCTCGTAATTCATGAAGAAGTTGCAGGAATGGAAACTTTAAATTAAAAAAAAACCCTTTGCTTTTAGTATTTATTAGTATAAATGCTTTTAGAGAATGAGCTGCTCTTAGTCTCTGCTGTGATCATTAAATGAGTGTTCAGGAGAAGGGGTTGTAGGCAAGATGCCATATACCAACCTTATGGTTAAATGTTGTTTTAATTTCTTTGCTGGTTATATTTCAAGAGGTGTTCTTTGATTTTGTGTGTTGTTGTCAGCAGAGAAAAGCTTTTCCCAGTGAGAAAGAAGAAAGGTCCTTCTCTCGACGTAACAGAGTTACCACAGTGCTGGAGTCTGTGAAGTTAATGTGGATTCATAACATTCAGGATGTGTATGAGCATCTGGAGTGTTCGCTTCTGTCTTAGCAATACTTTGTATGTCGCAGTTCATTCTGCTGAATTTTTGAAATAAAAACAGAGAACAGCCCTTTTCCTTCTCAAACCTATATTCTAAGAGGCATGACTGTTCCTTGTTCCAGGCAGTTGCAAAAGACTTGGTGTTCAGAGGGAATAAGCTGTGTTAATCTCAAAGCCATTTCCAGTGTTCAACCATAACTATTTCTGTCTTAAACTGAGAGAAAAGGATAGCTCTTGTTGATGCTCTCGAACAGGAACTTAAAACCAAACTTAAATCTCAGTGCTGCAATGTGGAAGTGTACCAGACTCTCTCAAATTACTCTTATTTATCATCTGGCTCGTTGGTTCTGACATGCTGAATATTTTTTTTGAAGTACTTTTTCCAGCCAATAGGAATTATTTGAACTTAACTGTTTTTTTGGGGTTTTTTTTCCTTCTCCCTTTTCTTGTAGTGATATTTACCTAAACAGAGACCCTCCTTCAGGGATAAATACATCGTCTTAACAGGGGAATCAAGATGTGCAAACTGTGGCTTGGATCCCACTACTGAAATATATGAAAGAGGTTTTTTAACCAGCAGGACACTTAATAGGGAGAGAAGATGCCCCTAAGAGAAGAAAGGGCTCTGGCTAGCGCTCTCTGAATCTGCTGCTGTCTTGCAGATACAGCTGATGTTAACCTTGGCTACTGCAGTGCACTGTAGTATTACTTTTCTTCTAAGTCCAGATGTTTTTCTCGTATTTCTCTAAAGTATTAAAAGCCACAGCTTTAGCCCATTCTTAGGTTTATTCTTGCTCTTTAATCCTGAGTTAACTGCTGTGATGGAGTGGATATATACCTCCTTTTTGTAAACAGTACGTTAGAAATTTCAGCTCCCAAATTGCTGGTTCAGCAAGAAAAGAAAAATACGGTCATGGCAGCAACTTTGCCCTTGGTGATTTTGTATCTATGCTGGTGACAGGAAACTGGTATGTGGGCAGACAAATCTTATGACTCTCTTGGTGTCAATTCTGAGTCTGTCTAGGGGCTCGATTTGACTGGATTTTATTTCTCATGACTGTTATTGCACTCAGCAAAGCATAAGTCAGTGTTCTCCGATGACATGCCAGCATGCCCTGACCTGTCCCCGTGCTAGGAAGGGGAAGGATGCACAAGCTTGCCCTAGGTACAAGTCCTGCCCCCTCCAGACTGCTCTGTAACAGGACTTTGCTGACGCTTGTGGTTTAATTGAAAACCCTTTTCCCTCTGAGCTAAAAGGCTAAAGCATCATGTCTTCCTTCTCATCTTTTACTATTCAGTGAAAAGTGTGCGTGTGTTTGGGAATATAAACTTGGGTTTTGAGATATCTTGACCTAGCTTGATATTCCAAAGATAAGGACGTGTAGAGGAGTGCTTTGCTCCAGCCTTGTGTGCCCACGAACTAGAAAAGAAAACAATCCCTGCATTTTTTCCCCTTTGGAAATTATGTTTCTGTTCACAATCATTATCCTAAATAAAAATGGCTCTTGGCCTCTGTGAACTAGACGACACTGATACCGTTACATTTTTCTAGGTTACATTTTTCTAGTTGTTGCAGTAGAGCGCTCTGAAGCTGCAAATACCTGACAGTTGCATTTACCTGACCCCATGCCTGGTATTGTTCTCAGGTTCCCAGAGATAAAAGGCTGTTGTCTGTTAACAAAGTGAGTGATAATCAAGAAGACCAAGATAAAAGGTACAGTATTATTCAAATCATGCATCTAGCTACTAACAGTGTTGATCAGGAACTGAAGGAGCCTGAAAGTTTATGGTTTTCTTCCAACAGATAAAAGAATGAAGACTATTTTGGGAAGCAAACATTACTCCTTTTTACTTTTAATTTATTAGAAAAAATTGAACAGTATTATTAAACATGCAATTTACAAAGTAGCAGAAAATTTCATGATTTGTTTAAGGTTCATTTTGTTGTTTTGCTGCTGCTGAGATTAGTAAAATCAGATTATATTGACAATTGGCTTGTTGGCTGCTTTTCTTTTAGTTTTCTTCTAGAGCAAAAAAAGTGAGTAGTTTGGCCTCAATAGCCTGATGTGTACAGTTTTATTTAACATAACTCAGGGACTGCCCAAAAGCAAATAAGTAACTCTCTTAAAATCATTAGCTCAAAATGTTTTTCTCACTCCTCTCAGATTAAAGCCCTCCTCTGTAGGCTAAAAGTGACTTGAAGAGCCAGAGGAAGCTGACTCCTGCCTTTATTAAGACTTATGGACAAGAGAGGGTGTATATTTATGTGGAAAGAACTAAGTTTTTACGTATAGGAAGGTATCTACATGTAAAATTACAGTGGAGTGAAGCTGCACAAGGTTTATTTTAATGTAGCTAATTTGAAACAGATACCCAGAATTTATTGTAACAAGTCATACCAATTATAGGTCAAATCAGATGTATTATCTTTCCCTAGCTGTTAAAGAGCTCTGGACCTCTCTGCTTGCCTCGTAATGTCTTTTGCTCAGTATTTGTTAATGTACTACTTCTTGTGGTAATGACTTCTCAGAGCTGAAAGATCTCTTTCACTGCCATCTAAGAACATTAAGTTATTTAAAGAGGAGATTTACTCTGTTAGGACAGTTCATAACATTTTTTGGTTTTGTCTCACAGAAATTGTCTTAATACCTCGGAACCTCAGAGTAATTTAAGTGGGGGAGAGAACCGCGTGCAAGTCCTGAAGACGGTGCCGGTTAACCTTTCCTTGAACCAAGATCCTTTGGAGTCATCCAAAAGGGAATACAGCACCAACGTGTCTGGGAGCTCAACGCCCATCACGGGGACTGGAGTGACTGTGGTTAAAGCAGAGGAGTTCACACCTGTTTTTATGACCCCACAAGCGCACTATGCAAGAGGAGAAAATGAGGAGCACCGAGGGGTTATCTTTGAACCATATGAAGTGTCCAACATTGCTCCCCACACAAATTATCTCAAAGATGACCAGCGGAGTACTCCTGACAGTACATACAGTGACACCTTCAAAGACGGAGGAACAGAAGTAAGTTTTTCACCTCAAATGAGCATCTAAGAACTCAATAAAAAGCTGTAAACAAGATAAGGCGATTTGAGCTTGTAAACAAGATAAGGAGATTTGAGCTGTGCACAAGAGCCGCTAGAAGAACAGTGATGCTTGTTTAAACAAATTTATCTCTCGCTCCTTGCCACGTTCCTGTCAGTCTGTTCTCTGATTAGAGGGGAGCATCATGAGGCGTTTCAGAAGACAGTTTTAAAGTTGTTTATTGGAAACTCTGAGAATAACAGATGCTTTTGTCTTCTGGGATATTGTGTCAAGTAGAGGACAGGCTGCCGTCTGAAAGCAGATCTGTTAGCCTTCAGGTCTATTCATAACAGTAAGAAATAGCAGCCATGTGGTAACTGGGAAATTCGTAATGTCCTGAAAATGCAAATGGGCAGTGTCAGCCTCTGCTGCTAGATAAACCCAAGCAATTTATTCAGAAGCTCTCTGTTGCACTGAGAAAAAGTAGTAGAATTAGGTGACTAGAGGGGAATGGAGAAGTTAACAGGCAGGGAAACACTGGAATGGGTGTATGTGCAGGCAAATGAGGAGGAGAAGAGAGACAAGGAGCAACCTTGTAACTATTTCACAGTTATGCTGAGGCAAAGTAATCATACAATCAGCTTTAGGGGTAAGTACCCTCTGCCTGTATTTGCCTGCTGCAGAATAATGAACAAGCCAGAAATGTAGAAAGTTAACAGTTATTTAACATTGACAATACCTCTGCATTAAGGCTGAGTTACTCTGAATATATAAGAAATTTACTCTGTGTATATGTATTATAGAAATGTAAATTGTCTCCACACACGCATCATAGATCAGGACGTCTGGAGGTGAAATCCATTTTCAGCTATAGAACACATTTAGGTCAACTATATGAATAATTAATGAAGAAATCTGGCTTGCCATTGAAAAATCAGTAAGATCAAACCTTGGATTAGAAACACTGCTCTGCATTATCAAATCACATCATTTCAGCTATTTTTCATTGTAATTGCTAAATGGCTTTTTATGGGAGTCCAGTGGTGCCACACCATTGGGTGCTGTAGCTGAATGATTCTGTTAACGCTGTTTTTTTTCTGCTGAGAGCTACCCAGTCAGTCTGTGCTGTGCAAAGTGCTGTTGAATGTGCAAAGTTGTTTAACTTGGAGGTAAAAAGAGTATTTACATCGGTACATTGGCCTTGCATCCCAAACTCCATGGTATGGTAATCTTGTTACATATTTTGTTACATGTTTTTTAAAATGATTGGTTAATGACACGGTATGATGCTTGTCATCGAGACTTTCTCTGCAGTCTGTGGTGAAGGAAACAGTTCAAACCCGATTACCAAAAGTGGGTGGAATGGTTTGCTGGGTGCACTCCTCTCCATCTTCATCTCTCTTGTTAACTGTACATGGTGACTGAACAACTGACTTTAACTAGTCCCCCACTGGTAGCTTTCAGGTGAGGTGTGTGCCACTGTTAGCATGCTTGTGGCATGGGAGCAGAAAGAGCTTTCGCACCCTGCTGCAGGCTCACTCAACACTTAGCCTGTCCCTTTGTTTTTTCTCAACTACTGAAATCCCAGGATGTGCTCCACCCCTGCCGTGCTCTGAATGCTTCTCTAGCCACATGCTGGTGTGTAGGGACAGCTGTATGAAGCGGGTGTGGGGAGAGCATAAGGTAAAATGTCAAAACATACCAAATGATAAACTTGTGCTAAATTAGTGTTTAAAGTAGGAATACAGGTGTTCTTACTACTTTTCCTATTCACTTGGTAAGAATGGCTGGGTTTGGCTGCAGTAGATTTTCTCTAATACCTGCTAAATTTTTAGAAACATTATGAAGATGTGTTTAGAAATTGTTTCAAAACATGTATTGAGTGACTTAGCTCTGTTATACTGAAGGAGAGCTGAGTTTTTATAGATACCTGTGGTAGTGGACACTTCAGTCAATCACTTGCTATGTTCTTGGGATACAATTTTAGCAATTATATAATTACACCTTTTAATCTCTTTCATATTCTTATTTAGCTGTGCTGAATCATAGAATCGTAGAATGGTTTGGGTTGGAAAGGACCTTAAAGATCATCAAGTTCCAACCCCCCTGCCATGGGCAGGGACACCCTCCACTAGCCCAGGTTGCTCAAAGCCTCATCCAGCCTGGCCTTGAACCCCTCCAGGGATGGGGCATCCACAGCTTCTC
>WKFP01014095.1:0-15427 GCA_011057875.1 Pterocles orientalis
CTTAAATATTGGTATTGTGGCCATTCACTTTAAATCTCTGCTGGTAGTCCAGTTGTTTAAGAGTGTGATTCTACAGGGGCACTTTAACTTTAGGAGTCAATATTGGCTTCTAGAGGGAATGACACAATGTGTGGAGGAGACAGCCAGGGGTGAGGGTAAGTGAGCTGGAAGAACTGTGTCTCGAGAGACTGCCAGCACTTCTTTCAATCTTGCAGGTATGTACTGCATTTTTTCTAGCCTACTCTATCAAAACTACTTGATGACAGAAGTAGCAAGTGGAGTGGTAGCAGTAATTTCCCCTGGAGACTGTGAAGGATGAGGAGAAAGTTTGTCTCTTAAAAAAGAAGGAGGAAAATAGAGAACTTTAATGGAAGACCATTAATTCCCATGTACTAGTCAAAACTAGTCAAAAAGGTCCTGCACGTGGGTCGAGGCAATCCCAAGCACAAATACAGGCTGGGCAGAGAATGGATAGAGAGCAGCTCTGAGGAGAAGGACTTGGGGGTATTGGTGGATGAGAAGCTGAACATGAGCCGGCAGTGTGCGCTTGCAGTGCAGAAACCAACCGTGTCCTGGGCTGCATCAAGAGAAGCATTAGCAGCAGGTCAAGGGAGGTGATCCTCCCCCTCTACTCTGCTCTCATGAGACCCCACCTGGAGTACTGTGTTCAGATGTGGGGCCCGCAACATAAAAAAAGACATGGACCTGTTGGAGAGAGTCCAGAGAAGAGCCACAAAATTAATCAGAGGGCTGGAGCACCTCCCCTATGAGGACAGGCTGAAAGAGTTGGGGCTGTTCAGCCTGGAGAAGAGAAGGCTCCTACGGGACTTAATAGCAGCCTTCCAGTACCTGAAGGGGGCTACAGGAGAGATGGGGAGGCACTCTTTATCAGGGAGTGTAGTGAGAGGACAAGGGGTAACGGGTATAAGCTGAAAGAGGGTAGATGTAGACTAGACATTAGGAAGAAATTTTTCACTATGAGGGTGGTAAGACACTGGAACAGGTTGCCCAGGGAAGTTGTGGATGCCCCATCCCTGGAGGTGTTCAAGGCCAGGCTGGATGAGGCTTTGAGCAACCTGGGCTAGTGGAGGGTGTCCCTGCCCGTGGCAGGGGGGTTGGAACTTGATGATCTTTAAGGTCCTTTCCAACCCAAACCATTCTATGATTCTATGAAAACTTGGAGAACAGGAGCAAATGTCCAGCTATGGAATGTCCAGTATAAAAAAAAAGAAATATTTTATGTGCATATGGCAGCTCTACTCTTCCTTTCAGTACTTTTGCTGTTGAAGCACTAGTGCAGCTGCTCCTTGTCATGGTACAGGATTGGTGTTGGACTCGAGCAACAGGTACTGACTCACTTGGAGACCCTGCCACCATTCTTACCAGCAATAAGTACAACAACTTGCTGATGTTTACAGACTTTCAAATAATGAAAAAACAAACAAAAACCCCACAAGATTAATCATAATTCTGCTTCAAACTATTGAATTCCTGAAATGTGGGAATGAGGGCATGCTCACCTCCCAACAGATCGTTGAAAAACAGATAGGCAATTTTATTGCTGGTTTGAAACTGAGCTCCTGCTCTGAACAGTCACCCCAGATCTGCCTTATAATTCTTCTGGAGTTTCAAAATGGGACTGCATCAAAATTAAATTCATAACTGTTCTAAGTATATAGCTTTTTTCATTAAATTGAATTTTTCTACTGAGGTACAATACAGTCCATTTCCCTTTAGCTTTCTTCCAAGTAGCACATACAGAACATAGCATGGGATGGTTTTATGAGCAGCACATTGAGAGCAATTAACACTGGAACTGAGTCTACATTGGGGTAACAACAGGCGATTATACTATTTTACAACTGTTAAATGGTGTTAATGGCTAAGTGTAGACCACAAACCCAACAGATTAGGACACAGTGAAATTCAGCAGGCATGTAAATTAACAAAAATGAAATGGACAATTTAGGAATATATCTGCCACTGAAAAGCTGCAAATTATTTTAGAATGGACTAATTACCTAAATGTTTTGTAAGTGAAAACACTGATAGGGTAAGGAAGGTCATTTTGCTAGAGGTTTTTTAAATTGAAAAAAATCAATTTGTTTTAAGTGTATTTGAGAGTGGTGTTTAGATGCATCACATTCCTATTCTTTTTTATGTCCCAGTTTTCTGGTTGATAACTACTATTTTTTACACAGAACTTAGAGACTTGGCTGGACAAAGGATCTTAAATGATGACTGTAGGCAGTCAAGTGCTCAAATGATGGCTTAGTCCTGGAGTAGAAGCAATTTGAGGTTCAGAGTATTTTCTGAGGAAAATACTTCGATTCAGTTCAACAAACTGTACTGTGTATAGGCTATTCCTGTCGTGTCGGTCTTGTGCTTCTTGTGTGCCCAGCACATATAGCTTCAGTCCTGATAATTAAAACTCTTCTTCCAGCATTGAGGACTTTGTGCCATGGAAGCAGTGATAAATATAGAAGAAAACACTGAAGGCTTTTGCAAGATCTCAGTTTTTATTACTTAAAAGATGTTTCCCTGTAGTTTTTCCTACGATGCTGACAGTTTTGAAGATCTTTCTTTCGGAAATACAGTTACGACATACTGACATATTAGGCTGTTTAACAATTTTTTTCTTTGACTCCTCCCTCACCCTCAATTTTGAGCTCCTGCTGAAATCTTTGTGTAATCAGTTTTAGAATTTGGCCACAGAGAATTAGCTGGAATTGCCTACTTTAGGCAGCACTCTTGATAGTTAAGTATCCATTTAGTATGGGCCAAATCCTAAAAGATCTCCAATTGCCTTTGAATGGCAGGTCCCATAAGGAGGAAATGAACGCTGATGGGTTATCAGTCCAGATAGATGGGAACAGAATAATGGAGGATATGAAAGATTCATTAAAAATAGCGCTTTTTATGTTAGTTCAAAGCATTCGGTAACTGGCTCAGAGTCTAGGCCTTGCTTTCCATCTGTTAATTCCACGTTATTAAGGTTTTGATTTCTGAAGAAAACAGATGGCTATCAATTTAAACAGGTGTTCACATTGCACTTCTTAAAGTTTAAATGCTGAACAGATATGACTTGAAGTTTGCTTTGTTACAAAGGGAATTACTGTGCTTCGAAAGATATGTAAGTAGAGAATAATTTGAGGGGAGGAGAGTCAGGTAATTCACTGGAAATACGCCCCCACATACTTACCTATGGACCTTTGCCATTGTGGAATACAAGGAGAGGTGACAGCAGAAAGATTTAAAGGAACACACTTTTTTTTTGAACCCCTGTCCTGTGTCTCTTGTCAAGAATACACACCACAAAAACTTGACCTAAATGCATTGCAGTAAGTAAAAGAGGAGGATGTAGGGAAGAACAGTAGTTCAGTGATTCTTCCAGATTTTTTGGGTGGCTCTGCATGTTGCCACCTTATTAGACTGCAAACATGCAGGACTAGGCTTCCTGTGAATGAAATGAAATCTCATTTAGATTTTGTAATTTGTTGCTCTAGTAAGCAATTGTAAACATTCTCTAATTCTGAAAAAAAAGTTTGCTACAATAAGGTGAACGATGTCTAATACAGTTTGATTATAAAATAGCATAGTCTTAACTTTGAAACTGAAGTCCTGCACTGTTTTCCAGCATAGCTTCTCTATAACTTCACTTGCAGATGGTTTTGCACTGATAGTGATACGAGAAAGTATCGGTAAATAATACAGCAGGATTGGGCTATTCTCACATACATACCATTTTCTTTCTACACTTCTTGTCAAAGGTTCAAGAACCCCTTCTGTAGTAAGATCTCATTGTGAAGACTATTAATTTTTTGATATATATTTCAGCATATATGGTAGTATTCAGTGAACAGGTAAATAATTTAAATTAATATATGCTGATCAAATAAACAACAGGGATTTCTACAAGGCAAAATCTTTGTTTGTTCATTTACTAATTAACAGATGGCTACATCTCTACGCAAGTTCCAAAATATAAGGCATAATAGCACCCTGATTTACTCTACCAGCTCTGCCACCTTGTGGCAATCAGCAAGAGGAAAAGATCAGTATGTTACAAAATCTCAGCCTTCTCCTTTCCTTGTTGATGTGCCCTGAATGGTTGATGGGAGGGAGTAATTGAACAAAACCTTGACTTTCCTTTTGGAAGCACTTCCAGAGTACAGAGTGACATTGCTTTCTATCTTTCATGGTCGTCTGTAGAGTATTTTCCCTCAAGAGCAGAGAGAGTGAAGCAGAATTGCTGACAATGACATTATTTATCCATCAATACATGAAGCAGAGCCATACAGTGAGGCACTAAGGATTTCTTCTTTCTGGTCTAAGTTTCCTAAGGACGGGATGCTACTGAGCTCTTTGAGTTGTGTCTCAGCTGTGATAGGAGTTGCAACTCTAGCTGACTGTAGCTTGAATGTGCTTACATTTATCAGTGTACTGTGTTAACCAGCTAAGGTTAGGTAAGTGCTAGGGTGCTAGTGAACATGGACCGGTGAAGAATTACTTATAATGTACTTCTTTGCATGCAAAATCTTTAGCACCTTGTGTTTGAATGTGCATAGCTAAGAGGAAATTAATATTGAGTGCTTTAGTAGTAGTAGTAGTAGTAGTATTACACAATAAGCTATTGAACACTTTTGAACATTTGTAGGATTGATCTACTATTAACGTTTATCTTCTAGACTTTTTAGCATCCATAAAATATTCAACTTTAATCCATTCACTGGTGCACAAAGAGTGTGTCTACATTAGCAGTCTGGTGCGTTGCAGGGTGCAGATTTACTCTGTATATGACCTTGGAGCCTTCCAGCCCTCAGCTGAGCACACTCTGAGGGCACTTGAGGTGCATTTCCTTCAGGTGGAAAAAGGGTGAGACTGTGAATGTAGGGTCCTCCAGCAGCTAGCGCTCTGTGCATGCTGATGGATACCAAGGGCAGTCTGCAGTTGGCACGTGCTTAATTTCCAATAAAGACAAAAAGTGAGCCTGTGGTCTTGGAACCGGAGTGCACTGGAGGAAACGAAAGCTCTCTCCATCTCCCTTTATACCAAAACTGTAGACATGCCAACATACTCGCTCTGTGGACTTGGCTCAGTTCTGAGGGGAGGGTTCCAAAACTGTATGTAGGAAAGAAATATTATATGGCATGGGTATGTTACATTAAAGCCAAAATGGTCCTCCCTACCCAAACAGCTCTTTTAGTCTGTTGATGAGGCTGTAGAGAAACAGAGCCAAGGAACTGGAAAAGACTGCCAAGGAGGTCCTTAGAAGATCCTGATTATACTTGTATGCATTCCATAGTTTGCATGTGTATTTCATTACAGTAGATGTAGTTTCGGGGGATTTGCTTGCTTGATTTCTTTTGCTTTAAAAGTGGGGTAAAAATAAATTTAATATTGCAGTTATTGCTATGTAGTGAAAAGATAAAGCTAAAGGAAAACAAAGGTTTTTGGAATTATTATGCTCTACTTATTTTCCAAATGACTTGTTTTCTTGTGAGCTACTGTAACAGTTAGATACAAGGGGAAGCAAACATAAAAAATCTATTACCCTTCTAGTCAACTGAATAATAGGATTATGTACACAGGAGAAAATGCCTTTCAGTTGTTGAGTGAGGCAGCTGATGTTTCCTATTAAGAACAACAAGACTTAGTCTAAGAGGCCAATGCACATTTTATAGGTCAAAGGAAATTTCCCATAGCAGAAGCAAAGCGAAATATATTTTAAAAGGATTACGGATTCATACTAAGAAAAGCATTTGTTGATATGAACCAAGAGTTGTTGTCTTAGTTGCCCACTGACAGGGAGTGGGCTGGGCAATTCTGTACATGCTGAGTCAAATCTCCAGTTGCTGTAAATCAGGGCACCTCTGTGGATACAGCACTTCCCTACTGACCTCCAGTGCTTGAGTATGCAGCCTACTGTGCTGGAAAGGCCCTCCTCCCTTTTGCTGTTGGGCATCTGCTGTGTTAATGTAACTTCAAATCAACTTCAGACATGCTTTTAATCTTCCAGGGTGCTGAAGGAGGCAACAGAGGATGCATTTTTTCACTCTGTAATTTTCAGTGATAGAGCTAAGCCTATCTTTATGTAGATCATTTACTTTTTGATGCAGTATTTTTTATTGTTGCACTAACGAGCACGACAGGGGGAGTGTTAGTAAGCTACTAACAGATGTTTCAGGGTTGATTGTTTCTTGAATATAACATTAAAATATGAAATTTATAAGATTATATTTAGCTCTTACGCTGTCCCACAAGCACCATCCTTATGACAGCTGCCATTACACGTAATGCTGGGCACAGCACTGCCTAAACCAGGTGGGTGTTTGTGATGCCTGCCATCCACCGCACTTGCTGCCTGCCTTTGGTGGATCTGGGTGGAGGAGGAACAATGGGCCAAATGAGACACAGGGCTGGCTGAGCAGGCTGCCCTGACAGCCAGCCAGATCCCAGACTCCTTTGGCTCAGCACGCATCTGCAGCTGACAGCCTTGCTGCTCTATGCTTGCTTTGTCTCTTCAGGAGTTTAAGTAGTTATTTGTGTTCCTGGCTTTTTTTTTTTTTCTTTTAATATATTCTGTGCATTGCTTCAGCGCTTGCTGAGAATTGCATAACAAATGAGACAGAAACAGGTATTGATTTGCTTTTTGGGTATTTTGTGGGATTGATTAGGGATAGTCCTGAAGCTAACCCTAGTTAAAAATTTGAAGTAGTGGGGCTAATTCCGGCCTGTGGCATAACGTTGTCACTCTGTGTGTGAACTGTACATTTCAGAAGACTCAAGGCCATTGTTCTGCAGTAGGGTGACAGGAAAGTGAGGGGGAGAGGGGAAGTGAAAGAGATGTAGAAGGCAAACCTAAAGCCAGTTCGGTGCCCTAAACAACTACTGTGCTTCACTCATGCTAATAGAAATATAGTTAAATTTCACACTATATCCCCATTTTAATCTCGCCTGAAATATTTTTTACAGTTTAGCTCTGTGATTACCCTTTGGTGTTATCGACTAGAGTGTATATATAAAAAGTAGATACAAGAAATCTCTGTTCTAAAAATTAGAGATGGTCTGTAATTAACATAATTTGTTTGACAGCTTCACAGTATGTCTGTCTTAAAATATATTGATGATTTTTTTTAATGTTTAATTTTCACTCTCTTCCACTTAGGATACATGCTAAATTGACAGAAATGAAGTTGCCTTTACAGTAGACATTTTAATATTTGTCATGTATTAGTGTAAATCCCTTGCATCATCAATCCAAAGTTGGTTCAGGCATTGTGGGGGAAGGGGGCCCCTTATCTTTCCTCTTTTCCTTAGAAAGAAAGCTTAAAATTAGGTGGCTGACACAAAGAGAAAACTGTGTATAGAAATGTGGAATCAAAGCAGCATAAACACAGAAATATTCCTGTTAATTTATGTGAATAGTTTCACAGAAATAAATGACATTCACAGGCTTTTTAATATTTGTAGCATCAAGACTATAATTTGTTGGAATAATGCTATATGTATTATCAAATGCACTGTTTCTACTGTGAGATGGTCTTATGAGTCCTTGACTAATGTTTGCCTTTTTTTTCCCTTAATAAAATAAAACAGGGATTTAGTTTAGATGGTAAAGATAATTAATTGCCTTAAATAAATTGCCTTCATGCTAGGGGAGGTAGTGGGTTGGGGCTCCAACTATAAAAAATGTAATATAGGTCAATTAATATGAGATTTTTTCCCCTACTGGACTTGTGATTCGTCCTTAAAGTAATGTTTAGGAAGAAAGAGTGTAGTTTTTATTTCATATGTTCTGCTTTCAGTTAGTGTAACAACCCAGTTCAGGTTTTTTTCTCCCTCTTTAGGAAACTAAATAATGATTTGCATTCCTTCTTCCTTATGTATAGTTAACTTTATACAACATTCTGTGATATTGGCATAATAAAATAGTCAGAAATATGTATTGATTTATTTTGTGTCGTTTCAGTTTCTCTCTAGGTTATGGTAAAGAGAAGGAAATGTAAATGATACCTAGGGTTCATATAGTGAGTCAAAGACTAAGGATAATAGAAAAATGATAAAAGTCTTTCTCTCAGAGATGTAGTATTTTCAGCATATATTGGAAGATTTGTGAGGATAAGAGAACTGTCAATTTTAAGAAAGATTTTAAAATAAAATTTTAAATTTTAAATAGCAATTTTTCTATGGCTTATTATACAGCATTTAAAGATTGGTGGTTTAAAATACTTGTGTATTTCTAAACTTTCACAGTACACTTAGGAAAGCTAGACAGGTTCAAAGATTACCCAGATCTAAATGTGTAGGTAAATTTTACCAGGTCTGTACTTGAATCTGGAAGTGATTCTGAAGTGCAGTGCTTGACAAGAGAATCTCATTTTCAGAAAAGTAGCTTGAAGATAACCCTTATTAATACTGGAGCATGTTTAAAAGGTAGAAGGAAGAAGGTACCGTCCAATTTTTACAAGTAATGGAAATAGAAAATCTTCTATCCTTTGGGCAGATCTATATTGTTATACACACACAGGAAGTCACAAGTTGCTTGTTAGTAACTTCGATTATCTCAGAAGCTAGGAGAAGATAGGATGGGATAGTATAAGCTTTTGCAAAGATGTGAACAGGTGTTCAATTTTATACATGGTGACTAGTCCTACTGAGACTATTCTATGTGTAAATAGAAGCAGTGCTGTAAGTATGTAGATATTAAGAGGCCTAGCAATGCAAGGTAAATAATTAATAACCTCCAAATGTAAGTGTAGGATTCATAAGGTTTTGACAATTGTGCTCTCTTTAAATGATTGCTTGAGTTCTGGGTGAAAGAAATACATTCATATTTTTTTAAACATAAAAATGTTGGTGTAAAATTTTGTCTAAAAGTCTATCAAGATGTGATGTGGGATGTCTGATTATTTGTTTATTCTGTAGTGGAAAATAAATGTTAAAGCAAAATTTGAGACTTTTTCTGAAAGTCCAGATCTTGGAAATACCTGTAATGAAGGTGGAAAAAGTGAGTTATATCAAATTCCATGATCTGTTAAAAAGCACTGACCACTATGTTAGATCAAAAAAGACATTCACTCCGTTAAAAATACAAGTTAATTGAGTAATTATGTATTCTCCATATCAAATTTACATGTATAAAATCAGTCTCTTTGACTGCAAAGGTACTTTTCAAAAAGATCTTCACAAGTTGTAGACCCCAATTTTTGCCAGGGGCCCAAGGCATCAGTTTGTGACACTACAGAGTTGAATTAACATTGTCTCGTATTAAAATGATGCTGTAGCCCAGGAAACCTGTCAATAAAGCTTATGTGACATGATAAATTGTCGTTTACTGAGTTGCCATGGCAGACTGTCTCTAAAAATTTTAAATCCTGACTTTTTTTTGGGGGGAAAAAGAGAGGAGAAGGAAAAGAACTAGTTACAAAGCAAGAAAAATAATAAAACTATACTATTACTAAATAACTGTGAACTTGTAGTAGAAGTAGTAAATGTTTAAAGAAATTTAGGTTATGATGTGTTTAAAAAGCACCCAACCCCCACAACTTTTTGTGATATTTACACAAATAGTCCCTTGATCTTGTCATGATTGGTTAATAAAACGACAAAATCAGATGAGATGGACACCTGACTAAACAAAAAGTCAGTTGTACTTCTCACTAATTTCTTGAGAGGATAAAATTACTAGCTTAGTCCTCTCTTTTACTAAATGCATATTTTCTGAAAATAAAACAAGGATATTCCCTATGTAAACTATTATACTTAATAAAATAAGTGACAAAAACATGGCAACACAATAACTGGTGTCTATCCATCGTAATTCCTCTTTTAGCAAACTGACAACAAATGCAAGAAGTTATGATGATGTAGGTGTTGTTTTCATCTTTAGACATGACAGTGAATATAAGAAAAACTTGAACTGAAATCTTTCGTGTTGAGATACTTACTGTACCTGTCAGAGCACTCTCACAAATGTCTGTTTTGACCAACTGTGTAACACCAGAATGTCATGTAACTTTAATCACTGGATAACGTGGGTACTCTTTCTGGCGAGATAGATTCTTAGTCTTAGAAATTAGTCCCTAATGAGGTGTATTAAAAAAGTAACACACATTTTCTGAAGATCAGTGATGAACAAATATGAAGTCTACAACAAACAATGAATATGCAATCAAAGTCCAAACCAATTTATCAGTCCTTAAAAAAACAAAAGTCCCCTGAAAGTTTTTGGTAAAGTAGGGGAAAAACGTACATTTTAATCTAATGATGGTTGCAGATGAACTTTCATTGGACTTCCATTAAAAAAAAGTAGAATTCTTTCAATTAATTGTTTATCTGCTTTATCTCTGCTCTTCTAGCAGTTATAATCTAATGCATCTGTATTCCCAAAGTAGTGATTTTTCTCTAAAAGTTATATATACCTTTACTATATTAAATTTTAGAGTTATGGTTACCTATTAAAGATAAAGTGTATTAGTAATTTAATTATAATAATGAACTGAGCGTCTTCTTCCTCTTTTTTCATAAAAAAGGGAAGTAAAGAAAAACCAAAGAGTGGATGTGGAAGTAACTATGATTCATTGGCTTTGTGAAACTTTTACACTACGGTGATTAGAAAGAACTGTGTCTTCTGTTACAACATGTTTAAATTTACAGTTTAACAATCTATATTCAAGTCTCCACTTTAATTAGCCCAGAGTATGAATGTCAGGATCACTGTAATCTAGAAAAAGGAAAAAAAAATCATGGTTTTGCCCAATTCTTTAATACACACAGAAAGACAGAAAATCATAAGAAAGACCGAAAATCAGAATAGAAATTGTATAGATATAGCAATGGATTACCCACCATTAGAAGAGTTTGCCACTTAGATGAGCAATGCTAGTAATCAAATAACTTCACTCCTTTACCTTATGTATGAACTCACACAACAGAAACACATTTAAGCAAATTGTTTTATGAATATGAATACAATCAACAGTTGACTTTATAAAACTGTTACTTGTGGTCGGTTAACTGGAAATTAGTTAGGGACAAATTATTAAAAGCATGATAAAATTGCATGGGGTTTTGTTTTGAAACAACCCCACTGATAACAATTGAAGCTAACAAAAGCTAGTCCTTGCAGATGAATGCTGAGGACTCATCACTGAGTTAGCTAAGCAACTCTATCATTTGAGTCATGCATTTGGAATATTCTGTTATTTGACTTAGTCTTAAGTATAATTCCTGTGGTGCATGTTTGTGTCTATTAGCATAGCAATAATACAAAAACCAGAAAAGCAGGGGAGTTTGACATTGAAGACGACTGGAAAAATTGTTAAAAATATTGGTTGACTGCGAAAAAAATCTCTCAGGAAGCACCAAGAAAGTAAAATGTCTTTGTCTTTCTAATATGGCCACATTGTGTTTCTTGTTTAAGAGGCAGTGAAAAATATTGGCACTTCCTAGGATAACAATATTCCTTGCAGTCTGCAGCTTTTATGCCAGACTCTTTCCTTCTGCCAGAAACAGTGTTTTATGGTGTTGTACAGCTGTCCCAGGCCCTGTCCTGCGTTCAGCTGGGAGAGGGTTAATTTTTTTCACAGAAGCTGGGAGGTGGACATAGCTAAAGGGATATTTGATACCATGCTGACATCATGCCCGGGATATAAGGGAAAGCTAGCCCGGAGAGGGGTGGGGGTTTTTGTGAAGCATCTTGTTGGTGAGGTGTTTCCATTGTATTCTATATCCTGTCTTATTATATTCTTCTTTTTCTCATGTTGTATTATTAAAATCTGTCATTACCTCAACTCATGAGGTTACATCCTTTCTTTTTTCCTTTCCCCCATCTTACTGGGAGGGGGAAAGGCGGGTGGGGGAGGGAGGGAGCGACCGTGTGGTGGTGGCCCTGACCCAAGACAGTCCTTTTGGGACTCTTAATGGTGAGGTGACCTAAGTTTCCAGTATCCATTGGACATATAGTTTGATGCACAATCACAGAATCATAGAATGGTTTGGGTTGAAAGGGACCTTAAAGATCATTGAGTTCCAACCCCACTGCCATGGGCAGGGACACTTCCCACCAGACCAGGTTGCCCAAAGCCTCATCCAGCCTGGCCTGGAACACTTCCAAGGATGGACTCAAACAATGTGTTTAATGCCCACATGCTTCCTCTTAATCTACTCAAAGAGTAGGAAAAATCATGCTAGGCCTCTCAAAAAACAACAAAATATTAGTATATTTTGTGAGTGGAGATAGTGAAGAGGCCTAATGAAATATGGTAAGAGGCGTGCTTCACAAAAGAGATTGCCAAGCATTTAGAAAATATTGTGCATGAACAACGGGATGTTATTTTATAATTTAAAGGTCTACTCATGATTTACTTTCAAAGTAACATACTTTTATGTGTAAAGTTAAATCACAGGAGCATTTAATAAATGGGAATACTTTAAAAAAATCCCCAGTCTCTTAACTGCTGCTATAAAGAGTTAAATACTTTGCTGCTTTAATATCTTCTGAAATGAACTGTGTTTATTCTGTTAATAACTGTGTAGGCTCATTAATATGGTTAATGAATTGATCTTACTGTTAAGTTGCTCAATGCAACCTACAAATAACATCGTGAATATTTAATCACCCATTGATCTCAGTCAGCAGATCCAAACATCAGTCAGTTGTATCAGATAAATCTTCATAGTTTCTTTGCATGCTGTCAGTTACTTGTTGAAGTAAAGATATTTTACCATTTCAAGAAGTCACAAACAGAGAATCATCTTCTGTAGGAAGAAGAGCTCCCAGCTCCTTTCTTTGACACTACGGACATCCACATATGCCTGGTCTTCTTTTAGTTCCTTTCAATCTACTTTTTCACTCTGAAGAGGAAGGAGTTGGGATTTCTCTGGCACAACGCTACTAGCGCAACTGCCCCTGTAGTACAGGGTCCATTACAAGTTCAGCTTCAGAATTACTCCTTCCAATAGTTCAACAGTTCTGCCTATGGCAAGGCAAATGAATTCTGACATTCACTCCATCAGTCTACTACAGGTTTTTTATCTTCCAGTCCAGAACACATACATTATATTCCGCAAGAGATGAGCTTTTTCACTGAATGCATTATCTGCTTGCTGTCTGATAGCAATGTTAATGACTCTGCTGATTCTTTGAATTTGGAGAAGTGGAAAGCCAAGATCCCTTCAGATCCAGGCATTTCAACACAGCTGTTCTGTTCTCTCAAGGACATGTCTTATGTCGCACAATTATGCCTATCTCAGAATGGAAGTAAACCTGTTTCATGCCAGATTCTCCAAATACGTAGTAGTAAGGTAAGAGAGAAAAATAGTATCTCACCCCATTCATGAGTAAGAGATCATAGAAAGCCAGACTTTTAATTTGAATGAGATTTTTGCCCTGTTCTGAAAAGTACCATAATGTAATGAAAATTTTAGCAGAACAGAAACCAAATTTTTGTACAGGACGATATTCCTTGGGAACATCTTTAAAATATTGATAGGAGAGGTGCCTGCTGAGGTGCAGGCTTCGTCTCCTGGTCGTTGAGGCTTACATACTCATTGGACAAAGGGAGAGAAAGTCATATTTAGTCTAGTGGTTAAACTTGCTGAATACGAAGCCCAATATGGAGATTTTTCAACAAATGAAACAGGAGGAGTGCTGAGAAACTTGTCATTACACCATAGTGTTTTATGACTGAACACCACAGATGATGGTGGTTAGTACCACTTCACTCACCTGAGACACAGGTAATTTTGTTTTAAGCAGTTACTGTGAAGTAAGTAGAAACAGAATTTGATTCAGTCCACATATATTTTTAGTGAGTCCCAAACCACAGTGTTACAGGGCCTTGGTGGCCTTTCTGTGAGCAGCCCTCCAGAGCCTGCGAAGTAATTAATCCTAGAAATTCTTGAACATTGTTGATATTTTTTCTTCTGGTTTTGTTCATCTTAATCACTTAGCAAATTGACTTTAGTTGCACTTTTTCAGGAAATCAGTCTTAAGTGTATGGTGAGGAATTGGTGAAACGTGTTTTCTCACTGTGAAAATGTTGTTGACTTCTAGCTTAGCAGCAAACTGTTAAGCTGAGAAATTTAACTTTGACCTTTAAATGAAGTTACTTTACCATTGGATTCACCATCACTCGAGTGCTATCATCCAAAAATGTTGCAAGTCATGAATATTGAAAACAAGAAATGAAATATAAAAGGGTGGTATCCAAGATTTTGACAGAAGCAGTTTTGACTAGTGCTCAATAGTGCTACCCTAATAAACACTTAAATTCTATTGTATTCATAGGTCGCGTCACCATTTAACTTGTTTTACAGTATAGACTTAGAAGAGATAACACTTTCTTAGACTTTATAAATTTAAGAATACACTCCATTCTAAAGGTAGAGCGCAGAAAACTTCATTTGTCTAATGAATAAATTTCTTTCAGATTTTTTTTGCCTTTGTTTCTTTATCACCCTGGAATTAAAGGAGATATACTAAAAAAAATGAGGAGCATTTCCGCTGAAGGCATGTATGTGCTTTTCTCTCAGGTCACTAAACATCCTCAAACCACTAGATTTCTGAAAGCTGATCCACGGCAAATAGATAATTAAACTATATTAGTAACAATACTCTGCAATGTGACTGAGGAACCTGGCTCTAAATGATGACAGAGATTTTCCCTGGAGTACTTTCAGGGTGTTCTGCTGAATAAATAGTCAAACAGAAAGACTTAGACAATTGGCTTTTCAACACTGAAAAGGCATACTTTATTTAGAAAAAAAATATGAATTTTCTGTCTTTTGCTTTGTTCATGGATAAATCTACAACTGAAGTTTATTATTTTTTGGTGAAATAGAAATGTCTGGTTTCCATTTAAAATTTTAAACTAAGCTTTTAAAAAATGTTTTAGGGAAACAGGTGTCTCTTCCTTCACACTGTTCACATGTCAATATAACAGGTAGGTATCCAACTCATTTTCTTTACTAGTTGACAGTTCTGATAAAACCATTAAAAATCAGTAACAAAAAAAAGTCTGATCCTCTTTAAAGACATATAGATTGAGCATAAAATCAGCCTGCATATTTTATAGAGACACAAATATAAAAGTCAAACCAAGTAATTTAATATTTAGTTTGTTTTCAATAATATTGAACTAGCCTTAAAAATTAAAGCACTAAAAGATTTCGCCCAATTAATTAATCTTTAATTACATGGTCTTCACAGAATCACAGAATGTTAGAGATTGGAAGGGACCTCGAAAGATCATCTAGTCCAATCCCCCTACCGGAGCAGGAACACCTAGATCAGATCACACAGGAACGCATCCAGGCGGGCTTTGAATGTCTCCAGAGAAGGAGACTCCACAACCTCTCTGGGCAGCCTGTTCCAGTGCTCTGTCACCCTCACTGGAAAGAAGTTTTTTCTCATATTCAAGTG
>WKFP01014095.1:30534-44615 GCA_011057875.1 Pterocles orientalis
CAAGAATTGCCTTTTGTCATCCACATTGTCTTTCCTATATATTTTGTGTACCTGCATCCTCTTAAGATGGAGAGAAAACACACATGCCCTGCATCTGAGACATGGCTGCGCTCTGACTTGTGTATACTGGCACAGCAGCAGCTCCTCTTTTGTTCTCTGTGCTTTCCTAACAAATTCCAATGTCAGAAATGCCTCCTTTCGTCAGGGACTGGCTAAATAAATGAACAAATCCAGGCTCCTCCACTGCTGAGTATTTTTCCTAAATGCCTGACTAAAGCTAGGCATTCATCTACCGTGATTATCATCTGTTGCATTAACGCTGAATCATCTGGAAACCTGAGAATTTTCTGTTACAGTTTGTAGGTAGTGGTTTGCTGTACCGACACTAAATAAAATTAAGTAGCCTTAGGTAACTTTGTAATCTCACTTTTGCCGCCTCTTCCAGGCAATTTTGGAATATTTTCAGCGGCATGTCAGCAGGCTTATATGTACAATTTTGGGAATGTTATTGAACAGTATTTTCATACCAAAGGGGTTTTTTTTGTCTTTTCACACTGTACTTTAACAGATGAAGTATCTTGCATTCTGTAGGTGATAGGAACTTAGTGTTGTTTCACGTCTATTTCTCAATAATAAATTACTCCATCGTGGTGCTGTTAATCAGTAATATTTTTGACACACTTCTGAATGAATTTATTTTGGGAATGTCTCTGTGAACACTTGAAAGCTGGACAAAAAAAACCCAAAATAGTATTGCTGAGACCATTAAACTAGGATATTTTTCACACCAATCCCAAGCTCTTTATGTCAGACCAGGATTCAAGCGTGACTGAAAATTACATTTGTTCACTCATGTTCTCAAAGTATTCGGGCTCTCACTGTGCTAAAGAGTAGACTACTAGGGCTGCCAGTCTAGTAAACTACTAATACTACTAGTCTAGTAGACTACTAGAGCTCTTCCAGTTTGAGTGATTCCTCCACCATTTTCCAGCTTTAGGACAAAGGCGTTTCTATTTCGCATTAACAGAGCACTAGCTGTGCGGATCAACTGTAACTGGAAGATATCGGGGTTTTTCATAGTGGTTAGGTGGAAAAAGTCATTGTGTTTATAGGCCTGGAAAACACAGTTTGAAGTCTTAAGCTTCTGTTGTAGCTTAAACTGCTTCCATTTACACTACACCTTCAGCAGAACCAATGCTGCATCCTACTCTGCATGTCGGTGTACTGGCAAATGGTGACCTCATGGTAGGTGATATCAAGCTAATCTCAGGTTTTTAGTATGCCTACACAACAGGAATCCTCATTCTCTTTTTTTTCAGTCCCTTTGTCATGTTAGAAGAAAACGAAGGTATCTGGGAAAGGGAAGAGGCAAATTACGGAGCATGAAATCTGAGTTACTAATGAAAACTGAAGGATGTGAAATGTACTCCTGTGTTCATGAACGATTCTAATGTGTTCATTTAAAGTGAAGTTCATCCAAGTGAACATGCTTAATTTTCACTTGATATATGTATGTGAGGAGGTGGTTTTTTTTCCTGCCTCTCTTTCCTGTATATGAAAAAAAACCTTTGGAAAAAAAAAACCCAACAGAATCTGCCCAAACTTGTGACTGGTAAATAATGCCTGCTTTTAATTAATTGTATTAATCTTGGATGCATTGAGTCCAGATATCTCTTGGGAAGTATAAGAGGAGAGCTAAAATACTGTGTTCATTGCATAAAAGAAATGCTGAAATTACTTCTCTGTCATTTTAAACTTAATACCGTGTCATTTTTCTTAAACTTTATTAAGATAACATTTATAAAATAACATTATAACATTTTAAACTTCAAGCAGTTTCAAAAAATGGTGGATTTTAATGAATTTTCTTAATTAAAAATGGCTAGTTGTGCCTGTTTTCATAAAATTAATTAAACTTTTAGTCATTAAGCAAAAATTTAATTCATTATTGAAGGATATAGGAAGTGTAAAAAAAGCCAGCATTAGAGATGGATACCATACCCTAATCTATCACTGGTATTATGGAATTACATGCTTAAAAATGTTCTCAATAGTATAACATATTATAGAATGTGCCTGGTGACTAACTAGAAGTATTTAAAGTGTTTTAGTTTGAATCATCATCTCTGATACGAGTATCTTATAACTGGCGTTAGAAAAATGAATTATTTTCCATATGAAGTGTTAGCAAACAACTTCTTAAAAAGAATAAGCTAGTGAAAATCTTGTTCTCATTTAACATTCACTGATTCAGGATGACAAGATTATTTTCCTATGAAGAAGAAAACATCAGAGTATTAGAACTATATATATATGCCAGTTTTTTAACAACATAAATTATTAACTTGATTTTTTTTTTCTCTGCTGGACTTTCTTTGCCTCAGATCCTGTTTTGTCATAAAGTTGCTCTGTTTCTCTGTGTGTGACTCAATACAAATTCCTTTGGTCCAGACTTTTAAAAACATAATGCAGGGTGAGTCTGCAGAGGAGTTTTCTACCCAATGTCCTACTCTAACCTATTATTAGAGTGGGCAAGTGAATTTCCCATACTCTGCATATTACTGTTAACAATTGGTAGAGCAGATCTGAATTGATGCTCTCATTGCACCAAAGTTCTCACAGTGTGGTATAAAAAACTCAAATTATTAGAGATACCTCCGTGCGATTGTTTGACTGTGACTTATTTTCCTGTGTTAGAGTGAAACTTATATAGAGGCAAGCAGTGCAGTTTTATGACACACAGGGTAAAACTTTTCCTTATTACGTGGAGTATCATCACGCCTTGGATGGTTGCTACTGCATGCAGCTGGCACCCTTGCAGTTGCTCCTGGTCTTTGTTGCTGCAGGTATTTGGCTATTAGAAGGGGAAAAGAGGAAAGGGCTTTCCTCCTCTGCTGATTGCTGGCTGTGCGGCTGGAGTGCCACAGCTTGGCCATTGCAGGTTGAGGGTATGTGTCAGGAAAGGAAATTCAATTAACAGCTTTCTGAGATTTACTTTAAGAATACCATTTGGGTTTGTTTGTTGTTTTTTTTTTTTTTCTGATGGACAATTTGTCTTAGAAAACTGTCACAAATCAGCTTCTACTTACTGCATAGAATTTAAATCCCCTTTTTTCTTGGAAATATAAAGTTTCTACCTTATTTGCCTAACATAAGGAGAAAAGGTATTTTTCTGCTTAGCTGAAGGAAAGTGTAATGTGACAGTGTGACAGCACAAACCCTGCCCCTGCCATCGGTGTGGTAACATCAGCAAATACTAATGTGAAATAATGCATATGCAGGTATGAATGTGCACATGCACAGTTATCTTTGTTAATGTAACCGATTTCCTATCAATCATCTTCATGTAAAGTTTTGCATTGGTTTTGATCAGGATATGAAAGTCTTTATCAAAAACTTTTAATCCAATCTATTGATGTATTTTGCTTAAGGTGGCTGTGTGGGTAAAATATCACTTTTAAGGAGAGAAGATTAGGCTTGAAATAAAAAGAGATTTCTGTAGCCATTGCTTTCTGTATGTTTTGCAATTAAGATAAATACTATGGGATGATCATCAAAGAAGAACTTTACAAAATTGATTCTATCATAAAATGCAGCTCTCCAAACACACCAGATTCTAAATTTAACCTGCTAATATGTTTTCTGTGACAACAGATTCTCGTAAGGTTGGATGTTTACATTATCAGCTACAATTTTAACCTCTGCATTTTTGTTAATTGCGTGATTCTACATGATGTGGCTGCTTTCTGTTCAATGTCAGATATCTATATGAGTTAAAAATAATGATTAAACATCTCAGAGGAAAAAAATTATTGCCTCGAAAACTCATCTTGTAAAATTAAATGGTTTTTTTCTTATAATTTTATATTATTGGCTGTAGCAGATTAGAACAACTTTGATAGAAGTATTGCACATAATTAAATTTTCATCTGTGATTCAGAGTGCCAAAAGATTAAAAGGCTATTTAAGAGGTGCTAGAACTGTCACACCATATCAGTAAAGTCTGTGAGACAGAGAGCACAAAAGTACTGATTTAGTGCAACATGTCACATTGTTACAGCAATAACTACAAGGAAGATTCCATGGATGGGCGGGTGCCTGTGAATACTTGTAAAGATATTGTAGAATCCATTTTGTGTCATAAAATGGATAAGGAAAATGGATCCAGAAGGTGTATTCAAAGGTTGTGATTTAATAAACTGATTATTCAAAAAGGATAGTAAGGATCTTTTGCATTACTTTTCTTTTCTCTAGGTTTATTAATACTTTTATGTCATGAACATTTATGAAATATTAATATACATTGGGAAATTTTACAGCTTGGCAAGTTCTGGTGTGTTGGTTTGGGGGAACATTTGCCAATTCAGTGATGAGGGGCAGGAGTCTGTGCAACCCCAAAACTGCAGGGCCATTCCTGTTGGTTCCAGCCTGGCAGTTTCAACTCACAGGAGTAAAGGTCGGCCCATATTATGGCAGCTGTTTGTCTAGCACATACAGTTTGTATTTCCCTTGCAGAGATAAGCTGATATTTAAAGATGGAGCACTGATATGAACTTATTGAAAATTGCTTTATATTTTACTATTGTGATTCAGTTAAAGTGTGTTGACGCTTCAAATATGATTTAATAGGGCTGTTCTGTAGAAACAGAATTCTGACTTAGATCCTATGCAGTATTGTGGGGAATGTATGTAGTACTGGGTATAATCTAAATCGGCATCTAAGAGAATCAGTGCAAAAAAAAAATCCTTGAAAATACTTAAGATCTGTTTTCTTTTTGTGAAAGATGGGATTGGATCCAAGTGAAAGGAAGATAGAGCATCAAAAAGTATTTTAATAATAACCCACGTTACGTTGTAATAATCTGCAGTCATCATAATGGACAGATAGACTCTTTCCAAAGGGTACTAGTGAGATTTGGCTGTTTCTCTCGTGTTTGAGATCAGAGGCACACCTTCTAACAGCTGTGAAGCAGCAAATGAAATACTGACCATGTTATTGTGTCATTTAATTTGCAGTGATCTTGAGTACTTTTGAAATCCTGGACGAGACATGTGGTGAAATCCAATTGTGTCATTCCTTGTAATCTTAGGAAATAAGACAAATCACAATATAATGAGAATATAAAAGGTTTTCCAAAACTAATGAACAAGCACATATTGTGCCATAAGACTCTTGTGTTTCACAACCTAGTGGTTTGGGGGTTTTTTTTGTGTAGCTTGAACCAGCATTGTATATATCCAGCATTAAATGATTTATAAGATTTTTATTACATTTTGCCTTTGTAGGATGGGTTAAACTTCATTTCAGAAACACATCAAGTTCTGAAAGTTATTTAAAAACTCAGGTGTTTCTCTAATATGTGAAAAACGTGGGTTCAAGGTCATGCTTTAGAATTTCATTGCCTTGGTCACAAATTCAAGTACAAGGAATAATCTTGTCACACCATTCAGCTCCCACCTAAACGGGTGAGAATATTGCTATGCGACTTTAAGGGAATGGAAACAGAACTTTGAAAAGTATCTGAATTAGAGAGGCATAAATGAAAAGGGGAGTCACTCATCCATGTACCCAGCCCTGCTTGAGGGAAGGTTTTGCATTTTGCATGAAAAAAAGTATTTGCCTGTATTTCACTTGAAAACAAACAAACAAACAAACGACAAATGAAGAGAGGGTGAGAGAAATACATTTTACTGTCTCCTCTTCTGAAAGAACAGAGACATCTCCTAGCATAGCCAGTTTTTTTTTTCCTTCTTCTTTTTGGCATTTATGCTGGGACAACAGCAAAAGGCAATTCTGACTCAGAGACTGTAGTACCAGAAGTAGAACTAAAATATGGAAGAGTAAGAAACATGGAAGTTAAAGTTGAAGTTTTAGAATTTAAGACATCTTTTGAGGTTTCTTGCTTGCCTGTGTCCTAAAAAATCAAATAAAAGCTTGCAGTGAGTTCACATATTGCCTAGAAATGACACTGAAGTAATTCCTAAAGGGGGAAAAGCTGTAGAGCTTTATAATATTAGTAATAACTTACAGGTCCGTGTAAATATATTGTTTAAAAATGTTTTTGATGCAGGGTTTCCTACCAATAAATACAAAACTTTGAGGAAAATCTCACTAATGTAGAGTTGGATGATAATTTAGTATAGATGGGTACAAAAGTTTTGAAATTGTATTAAAATGCAAGCAGAGAGTCATAATAAATATTTGAATTTGATTTCTACCTCAGCTATAGACTGGTTGCCTATTGCACAGAAAGACAACAGCTCATGTTTACCTTTTGCCTTGCATTTTTCACATACAGCTTCTGAGAAGATGCCCGCTGTTGATTTGTAGTGTAGCAATGTAGAAACACTGTCTAGTCCGGTCTAATGTTGGGCTTCATTCTTTTATGTGCTGTGTCAGTGGTGTAAGCATTAATGAATTAGGTCCGTAATGAAGCTTGCAATCCTGAGGCAGATTTTGTCATGGAGCACTTCCTCTGTACAGATAGTTTACCTTGTGTGATGGGTTTGCCCTTGGCTGGGGGCCAACACACACACCCGTTCACTCAGTCCCTCCCCTCCATCCAAGGACAGGGGAGAGAATTAAAGGGGTAAAGGAGAAAAAGGACTCATGGGTTGAGATAAGCACAATTTAATAACTAAACTGCAATAATGTTGAAAATAATAGTATACACAAATATACAAATGAGTGACACACAGTGATACTGCCCCCCCCACCTGATGACCAATGCTCAGCCTGTTCCCAGCTAACGATCCCGAAGCAGGGAGAGTCCCGAAACCGTACTCATGGAACAGAGATAACAGTCCGAGCGTCCCAGACAGAGAACTGACCCGGGGGGGAGAGAAGGCCTCGGGAGAAGGGTCAGGCAAACCAAAAAGAGTACAGGGATCTTGCCAGGTCATGCAGAGTTAAAATTAGGAGGGCAAAAGCCCAACTAGAACTCAACCTGGCTGCAGTGGTAAAAGATAATAAAAATGCTTTTACAAATACATTAACAACAAAAGGAGAGCTTTGGAGAATCTCCATCCCTTGTTGGATGCAGGAGGGAACATTGTCACCAAGGAAAAGGAAAAGGCTGAGGTGCTTAATGCCTTCTTTGCCTCAGTCTTCAACAGTCAGACTAGTTATCCTCAGGGTATTCAACTCCCTGAACTGGCAGGCAGGGACAAAGAGCAGAATAACCTTCCCACAATCCAGGAGGAAGCAGTTAATGACCTGCTACACCACCTGGACAAACATAAGTATGGGACCAGATGGGATCCACCCACGAGTACGGAGGGAGCTGGCAGGGGAGCTTGCCAAGCCACTCTCCATCATTTGTCAACAGTCCTGGATAACAGGGGAGGTCCTGGAAGACTGGAAACTTGACAATGTGACACCCATCTACAAGAAGGGCTGTAAGAAGGACCCAGTGAACTACAGGCCTGTCAGCCTGACCTCAGTACCGGGGAAGATTATGGAACGGCTCGAGTGTGCTCACACAGCATGTACAGGACAACCAGGGGGTCAAGCCCAGCCAGCATGGGTTCTTGAAAGGAACATCATGCTTGACCAACCTGGTCTCCTTCTATGACCAGGTGATCTGCCTAGTGGATGAGGGAAAGGCTACGGATGTTGTCTACTTGGACTTTAGCAAGGCCTTCGACATCGTGTCCTACAGCATTCTCCTAGAAAAGCTACTGGCTCATGGCTTAGAGAGGAACACCCTTTGCTGGATGAAAAACTGACTGGATGGCCAAGCTCAGAGAATTGTGGTGAACGGAGTTAAGTCCAGCTGGCGGCCGGTCACCAGTGATGTTCCCCAGGGATTGGTTTTGGGGCCTGTCCTGTTTAACATCTTTATCAATGATTTGGATGAGGGGATGGAGTGCTCCCTCAGTAAGTTTGCTGATGACACCAAATTGAGCGGGTGTGTTGATCTCCTTGAGGATAGGGAGGCTTTGCAGAGGGATCTGGACAGGCTGGACCGATGGGCTGAGGCCAATTGTCTGAGGTTCAATAAAGCCAAGTGCCGGGTCCTGCACTTTGGTCACAACAACCCCCTGAAACACCACAGGCTCAGGGGAGAGTGGCTGGAAAGCTGCCCAGCAGAGAGGGACCTAGGGGTGCTGGTCGACAGCCAGCTGAACATGAGCCAGCAGTGTGCCCAGGTGGCCAAGAAGGCCAACGGCATCCTGGCCTGCATCAGAGATAGTGTGGCCAGCAGGACTAGGGAAGTGATTGTGCGCCTGTACTCGGCCCTGGTGAGGTCACACCTTGAATCCTGTGTTCAGTTTTGGGCCCCTCACCACAAGAAGGACATTGAGGTGCTGGAGCAGGTCCAGAGAAGGGCAACGAAGCTGGTGAAGGGTCTGGAGCACAGGTCTTATGAGGAGCAGCTGAGGGAGCTGGGAGTGTTTAGTCTAGAGAAGAGGAGGCTGAGAGGAGACCTCATCACTCTCTACAACTACCTGAAAGGAGGGCGTAGTGAGGTGGGTGCTGGCCTCTTCTCTAAAGTAACAAGTGATTGGACAAGAGGAAATGGCCTCAAGTTGCACCAGGGGAGGTTTAGGCTGGATATTAGAAAAAATTTCTTCACTGAAAGAGTGATCAGGCATTGGAACAGGCTGCCCAGGGAAGTGGTGGAGTCGCCATCCCTGGAGGTGTTCAAGAAATGTGTAGATGTGGTGCTTAGGGACATGGTTTAGTGAGTTAGGTGGTGTTGGGTTGGACTTGATGATCCTTGAGGTCTTTTCCAACCTTAATGATTCTATGATTCTATGAAGTCACCTCCATTAACATTCACACACAGGCAGTCACTCTTGTCACCACAGGAATCTTACCTGACCCTCTCTAAGCATCCTCCGTAGTTCTAGTTTCAGTCATGATCACTTAGTAAAATCCAGATCAACAGAAAGTTACTATTTCTCTTTGATTGGTTTATAACCTGACAATTTATCTTACAAGTTTATTGTTTATATCGTTTAGGTTCTCTTTGGTCAAGCTTGATATTTGAAACCATATCCTGTGCATTTGTGTGTCAGTAATTAGGACAAAAGTTGCTCCTGTTCATACTTTCAGACATGCTTGTAATGAATTGCAAAAGCAACTAATGCTTGTCAGCAAACCAGATGTTGAACCAAACCTTGTTCCAGATTTCCTTTCCTTGAACCCAAACCAAAAAAATAAATGTATGTTTTACTGGTTTAAATGACTACAAAAAGAGTGCTCACTCATTCGTCTCTTTTCCCTAAGATAAACGGCTTCACTTCCTGCTCTTCTTTCCCCTAAAAGGAAAAGCTTTTAACAGATCTTTTGATGGGGCAGGTGCCTTTTTGCTGCACCCTAATCTCCCGCTCTGGTTATCAAGCAGGGGACAGTACGTGGAGCTCGGACTTACCTGCTTGTTTGGTCACTACAGAGAACATTTTTTGTTGGACTTTTTTGGACCTGCAACCCCACTGAAAACAGGCATCACAGTTACCTTTATGGTGCCTTATAGGGCAGTTGTGGCTTTCCTTCCCTCTCTTACCACTATTGTGGAGTTAAAATCTTTCAGTCAAGGAGACTAGTGTCTGAGTGCTTGCCATAAAGGTAGTCCTTTTCTTCACTTTGAAGTATGCTGCTCAGCAAGGAGCATGTCTGGTGAAAGTCCTTTTTCTCTTACGGATAGAGTAAGCTTTCTGTAGTAATGGCAAAAGTGAACAACTCACAGTACTAAAAACTACTGTAACACAGTACTAAAAACTCCTATTTTAGTCTCCTACTATTTTTTCAAACGCTTCATTCAGTTACTTCAGCAGTTACTGCATTCCCTGATTCTCTGATGCAGTAACTGGTGGTGCATCGAGACTGGCCATTGGTTCTAATGACTTTTTGGTAATGATGCCACCTTACTCCAATCTTAGATTTGGCCTAAGGCTGACATTTAAAAGTTCTGTATTTTTTGGCTTTTTTATTTTTTTTTTTACATAGTGAGACTGTTTCTTAATCTTCTGCAGCTTGAACTTTTAATGCAACAATAAATTGAGACCAATTCAGCGAGAGATTCCCTTGCTCCTTGGCAATATGTCCTTGCAACATTGCATTTCCATAAGGAAAAGCCACAAGGCACTTTTGTTGTTTTATGCATTGACTAGGTACTATGGTAAATAGTCTACCAACTTTAATGATCACCCAATATCCATCGCATTGTAGGCATCTTTCCGGCTCAATTTGAGATACTTATGTGATATCACAAGAAATGTTTAACCTCATTCATTAAGAAATTACATTTAGCTCGGTCCTGTTGTTTGAATTGTAAAGTGTATGCCCACGTTGAACAGCTCCAATGTATGGCTGCAAATGCACAATAAGTCTAAGACTCACATTCTTTTTCCATCCTAGAACACTCTGAGCCACTTTTTACAAGGATTCATTCAGCACATTGTTGTTGTTGGTACTGCTGTTATATTAGCTCTCAGGCTATTTTTTGTATCCAGGCAGGCAGGTAGCCCTCTATGTCTCTGGGACCAGATCTGCGATATATGTGAGGGAAGAAGCATCTAACTAGCAAGGAGAGCATGTGGCCAGCAGCAGCCACCCAGTAGAGGAGTCCACAGTCCCTGAATAGAGAAAAATAAGGGTAATTTTCTGAGATCACAGCTACCATGCTTGGTGGAGGAAAGAAGCCATGGGATAACAAGGCAGCAGGCCAAAACCAGCAGGTTGAAAGCAGGCTACAGAGAGATGATTGATTAGGAGCAAGCCACCAAAAGATGGTCACGTGCACCTTAACACTGATGCTGCTATAACAGCAGTAGCTGTAACACAAAGCACATGTAAAGCAATGATGTGTGGTCGACAACGTTACCTGTTAGGGGAAGAGCTGGGGCTCTGCTGGGTGAATGGGCACTCTGCCTTGACTGATACCAAGTGGCAGCAAAATGCTATGGCTTTTTTAAGAGAAGTGTGTGTCCATGGGGTTGTGTGGAGTTACAAGGACATAGCAAGGGCAGGAACTACACAGTGCCTCTGGTACCAGCTGTGCTCCTTGCGCGACAGGGTGTCTTACCAGACGGCTAACAAGTGGCAGCAGACGTGTCATAACAGACGTTACTTCTAACCTCCTCTAACCTGGTCCAGCTTCTCTGACTCAAACAGTCGAAGTTTTGGCTTTCAGAAACTGAGCGTTGATCTTTTTCAAAAAAAAAAAAAATTGAAATCAAGGATGCGGTATGTATGCTGCTGACCTGAACATATGTTACAACCTGATAATAACAGGATCATCACTCAGCATCACTTCACAAATGAGTGTGCTGCTTAATCTCTCTGTGCCAAATCACGGCTTCTTTAGGACTGCCTTATCACTCTGAGGCATTGCCTCTTCCTCTGTTACCATTTACTGTACTGGACAAATACATTTCCAGAAAAAGAGCTACAGATTCACCTAGGTGAGAGGCTGAAACTGGATGTGCAGGAGATTTGAATGGCCATGTGTACTGACACTTTTCCAGAGTAAATTTTAAGTAAATTTGACATACTCCTCTCCAAGAGTCCTTTGCGCAATGGCATGCCAGTAAGAAAGTAAAAGAATAAAGTAAAATCAATCATAAGTGTTTCTCCTGTGGATGGAAGTGAAAGAGAGAGGGATTATTACTATCATTTCAGCTGCAAATGCTCATCAGGCACCTGGATACCAGTCACTCACATAGGAGTACAAGTAAAGTGTAATTCAGGTTATTTCAGATGCAGGAACAGAGACACATCTCATTCTGGTTTTGTGATTATTTTATGACATGTTAATGACATTTATAAAAGCTATATAATAGCTGAACTTTTTAATTGGTTTCTGATGCAAAGGCTTTGCATTTTAAGGTAAAATAATATTTCTCCAGTACAAATCACAGTCAGGAAAATCTGCACAGCCATGTACGCAAGCACAGCACTTCATTAGCAGGACAGGAATATTCCCTGTCTTGGGAATTGTGGGGACAAGCCACCAGCCAGAGGCATAAGCCCTTCCTAGCTGCTGCCTCAACATGTCTATTGGGATGACAACTAAAGCCTAGTCTGGAGCTCATCTCATTTAGCTTGTGTGGAAGCACCAGGTGCCTTGCACAGAGTACTTGGCAGCAGGGTTTAATTCGTGTAGGTATGACGGAATCTGTTCTGTTTGTTTTTTTCAGCAAAGCTCCACTGCCAATGTATTGGGGGAAATAACGTAGCTTGTCACAGAGTCTAAGCTGCAGTCATGGCAGCGATGGCAGCGTATTTTAGAGATCACCAAAGGTAGCTTGAAATCAGCCAGTGCAGGTATAAATAGTAGTCTGTAGCAACAGAGCTCAGGGCAGAAAAACCTCCCCACTTCCTGGACAGAAACAAATGTATTTTTCTAGAATGGTGATTATTATCATACTGAATATGGTGTCAACCCTTAGAAAAGGTGGGAGTTCATTCCCCGTGAACTTGCATGCAGCTTTGTACTCTAGCTAAGAATCAGCCATTTTCCTGGATGATTCATAATTTATAATGTGGGACACTGTTCCAAGTTAAATTTAGATGTATTCTTGAGGCTTCAATTTTAAAATATGTTAATTTACAAGTGTGGATTTTTATGAGGGAAAAATTCTGGATGTTGACTGATCTATTGGTGACTTAAACCTCTCAAACCACTAAGCCCCACATAATCTTGAGAGCAATAGCTCTGCATTCAATTTGCTACTTCACAAGTCAGCATCTTCTCTGAGTATTTGAAGAGGAATTATTTTAATGTCAGCTAACATGGGATTGCTGTATGTGTAATCCCCAATCAGTAAAACCCACACGTCTACACATGCATGCACAGCATACATTCATAGTGACACATCACGATGGATATAAAGTTCAGAAGAATTTTCAGCAGTATTCCAGCGGGTTGTTGTCATCTTTGGATCATCCCATTCTCATAATGTCTATTAGATTGCCTAGTGCTCACCTTGTGATGCTCTATTAGTCAAAACATCTCTTTGCTGATGTATTCAAATGAACTGTAGAGGTTATTAACTTGCCCTTGGTAAAAAGATTTAGTTTTCTAGGGCAAATGCTTTTATAAATTCTGTGTGTGACAGTTTTATTACATATTGTAAATAGAATACCCGGCCAGATTTTTTATGACAGGCGTCACTAGGTCGTTCAGACCTTATTACTTTTCAACCCTTCACATACCTTGAATATTTTATTTTTTTCAGTCTTTAACAGGTTTTGATCTGGTCAGTGCACTTTTCTTACTTCCATAGACAATTTTGTTTATTAACATGACTATTTAAAACGTTTTGTTTTAAGCCAAACTTTTTTGTTTGCAAAAATTAAGGCTGTGTTTTAATTTGGCTCAGACACGTTAATTTTCACATTCTGCATTTACAGCGATAGACGCATTTAAGCTTGTACCGTCTCTGCTAGCGTTAATATCATAGTTTCTGTGCTCAGCTGCATACCTATCCTGGGTCCCACGGTCTCTAACTGAATGAGTATTCTGCTAAAGGACTGCTGTTATTGATTTAATTCCACATTTTGTATTTCAAAACAATGTGTGTTGTGAAAAGAACAGAAAAAGCACACAAGCCATGCTAGTGTTAACACCTACTCAGGCGTATGTAGTTATTCCATATTTTATCGACTCACTTCTCTGATCCTAAGGATCTTTCAAACAATGGAAGAGAGTTGTTGAAGAGATTTTGTTTGGATGTCTAGTTTATTAGCAATGGAAATCTCACGTGCGCTAGGATTTATGAACACAGGCGATAAAAACAGCAGTTCCTGTTTGAGTTTTGTTTCCTGTTGAGATGGCAGACATAACAAGAGCAGGAATGAGACTGGCTTTGGTAAAGATGTGGTAAAAGTGAAGACCAATGGCTTCCAAAAGTATGTAAGGGACACAAAAGACAAAGCTCCTAAAATTTATAATCCTTTTCCTACTCAGGAGATTATGGCCTGGTTGCAATTACAGAGACATGGTGGGACAGCTCACATGACTGGAATGTAGCCATGGGTGGCTATACCCTTCTCAGGAAAGACAGGCCAGCAAGGCGAGGGGGGGGAGTTGCTCTTTATGTGAAAGAACAACTTCAATGTATTGAGTACT
>WKFP01014095.1:63772-100090 GCA_011057875.1 Pterocles orientalis
GCAAATCACTATACGTAAGTGTATTATGTTTATCAGTCATTGGGATACTTGCATTTTAGAAAATTTGATTTACTTTTACTCAAAAAGAAATTAATTCATCTCCTTGTCTCATAAAGGGAAAAAAAAGGGAAAGAAAATAAAGACAAAAAGTTTAAGTGAGGATATGTAAGATAACTGCTTGTGAGGGATTTTGCTATTACTTATAAAAAAAAGTACATTCAGTGTTTGATAGGTTTGACAGTCTTTGACTGTCTCAAAAATTCTCTAATTACCCATCGAGAAAGCATGTTTTTATATAATAAATGTATGAAGTAGCATTTGACCAGTTTTAATTAAAATATAGAAATGTGTTTTGAAAATTCTTTATTTTAAATAGGAATTAAAAAAAAATGGATAGAACAGTTCACACCTGACAACAATTTATGTGATCTATCATATCTATCTGCTCCAAACTACACCTTATGATATTTTACCCATGGACTTTTGTTTAAAGATATGCAAGGATGGGAATCAGTCCATACGCACTGTTGCGATTTCTTTCCGTGTTTTTCTAGAGGCTTATCAACAATCATGTTCTCCTCCACCCTGCTGTTTTGGAGAAGGTGATGGAAATCATTAATTCATTTGGGAGGGGAGAGGTAGGGAAACCCACGCGCGTGCACAGTAATCCACGAGACAGCTGACACAGTGATGGGATTACTCTGCAGCCCTCATCATTTCCTTCTGACTGTGGATTGCTATAATACACAATTTTAGACAGTAAAATGGTGCTGTATACATGATCAGCTAATGTTAAAGTTAAGCTCCTGGACAAAATACAGAAGCAATACCTACAGTATGGCTTTCTACACTCTCTGCATGCCTGTTTTAGTCACAGTATGCACTCCCCTGTGTGCGTATCCACATTGACCGCATGTGACCTCTCATACACAAAGCCAAAAAAAAGACGAGCCTTAATAAACTTTTAAGTTGCAATTTTCTCCTTCTAGGTGCTTTACTCAAAGACCCCAGGTTTGCTATCCCAGTTGAATGCTTTTTAATCTAAAGATTTTTATAGTTCTCTTTGATGAGAGAGATGGATCTAGATGAAGGGAAACTTGGGCATTTGTCCTATGGCAGTTGGAAAAGTGGAAAAATTCCGAAACTGATAAATGTGGTAAAGCATTTAAATTGTACTAGGCATTAGTTAAGAATGCTTTTGACATTTGAAACATTTACTTTATAATTTACAATGGAGTATTTCCTTGCTTAGATATTGTCTTATGCTCTTTGGTAGAACAATTCTTATGAAACATAATAGGAAGTAAGATAACACTATTTTACAAATGAAGATCTGAGAAACAGATTACTTTGTTTTCCACAAGAAAAGTTTAATTCATGGTTGGAGGGAGGGGGCTTTGGTCCAGCATGAACAGAACAGTGTGCTGCTGCATATCATTGCAGTCTTCCCCAGCTAAATTTTAACCTGCTCTTTATGCAGAGGAGGATTTGCTGAAGCTTCTAAAAAGCAGGGTCTTTCTTTTTTCAGGGTTATGATGAACCATAAGGTACTAAATTCAAAGGTGACCATTAGGGCAGGGTGTGCACAGCTCTGCTGCCCCTGGGAAGAGGAGCTGCCCACTTCCTGTGGTGGCCTGACTGCAACATCAGGGGATGCAGTACCCCCTTGCTGCCTCCTTCTGCCTTTTCTGGTGGGTCTTGAGGGTTTCTGGAGAGAAGCCATGCTGCTGCACAGCGAACTGCAATAGCTGCCTTGGGAATGTTCATGAGACAGGATACAAAAGCAGAAATAAAGCTTCACTTGCTTTGCGCTTCTGGTATTTTTGTAACCATAGGAGATTTTTCCTGGTGAGTCTAACTCCTTCTATATTGTTATTTTAAATTTTTGAATTTACGTGAAAACAAACCCTAAAATGGAAAAATCTATGAACTACTACTAAAACTTAGTATTTGTGTATTATTTTCTTTGTAACAGTTGAACCAAGCACTAGTTATGTCCTTTCTTGTGTGGCCAGTATTTCAAACAAGAGCATCTCCTCACAAATAACCAGAATGGCTACAAGGGATGATTCTAAAAGTCTCTTCTTGCCTTAATAACTATTCATTGGAATAATCAGCACATGGGCCCTTATAAATCTGTGGTATTGCTGCAGCAATTTCCATATTTAAAAAATGTTGATAATACCTATTGTAACATGAAGATACCAAAGACTTGGACTGATGATTTTTAAAGGTTTTTTATTATTTGAGCACTGCAACCTCCTCTAAGTATTCCTGAAATTAGGGCACTCTGTGGTGTAGGATAAAGTGGCAACACCATTATATCTCAGGCTCTGGGCTGAACTAAAACTTGTATCCTAAAACAGGTCACCTCGAACAGTGACTATAAACTAACTCTTTAATTGTTCGTTATAGACCTGACAGTCTTATTTGCATTTATCATGTACTTGTTAATCTGTGTCCTTAAATGAAAGCTGTGTGTGGCTTTGAGTAAAATGCATTGCAGCTAATGAGAGGGGTTGATTTCTAAAAATTCTTCTCTAAATCATGGGTTTTTGCTACAAAGTGCCCAAGTCCCCAAACTTGGCTTGTGTCTCTGCTGCTTTTTTGTAAGCTGCCCATTCTTCTTTCATGTGTTGTGAGAATGAAGCCCTAAATGATTAGAAATTGTGCAGGTATTTTGGTGATAAAAGCTATATAAGTATGTAGATAGATTAACATATTGGGTAAAGCGACATCTGCTATAATAGTGATATGAGTTAAGAGCCAATATCTGACAAGGTTTTTGTACTTATTCAAGTATTTCTACCATTATCTTAGTGCAAGTCTGCAGGAAACATCTGCTTACAGTTTGCATTTTATTCACCCTGTATCATTCTCTGTTTTCTGATGCAGGCACATAGTAGTGTTATTTTATTTACATACAGGTTATCCAGACTTTGTGTCTGGAAGACTTACAGGTATGGCATAAGGTTTGTTCATCATTATCTCAGGCTGTTATGCAGACTGCTCTGCAATAATGATGTGTGGGTTTGTTGTTTTTCTTTTTTTCCCCCATGGAAAGTGTAATCATAATTTAAAAAATTTGGTCACATCTTTTTACAGTGCTGTCCATACTTTGATGTATAGTAATAATCTCTTGTAAAGGTTTATTGCTAGTGCTGAGAACTTAGCAGAATGCCACGTTGTAACTATAAATTCTGGTTGGCATGGATATTGATCAAGATTTCTGCTAATTTCAGTTGTGCTTCCTTTGAAAAGGAGAAGCTTAGGGACTTACCTATAACTGCATACTTGTTGCCTCATACTTGATCAGCAAAGTCCTCTTCCTCACGGAAAATAAAAGTTTTAAGGGGTTTTTATGCATCGTGAGGAGCACTGGAAGAGAGATTAAAATCTCACCTATGGTATGCAGTATGTGGCTGTCATTGTTCAGGTAGATACTTCAGAGGTCCCACCCACGGACATGTCTGAAATTGTGCCAAGCCGTGAATCTGACTGCTGGTGCAAGAGAAGGTGTTCCTTTCCTTTGTCTAAGACCAACACCTGGATAGACTCCCATCTTTTCACCTGAGTTAGAAGTCCTTACGTGCTCCTCTGCTCAGCAAACAGGTAGCATGGCAGCAGGAGATCTCACACCACATCTGGACTTCAGGTTCTATGAGGATCCATTGATGAACTTATGATGTTAAAACCATTACATCAATAAATCCCATGGAGCTGTGAGCTGCTCATGAATAGTCCATGGACTGGATAAAGCCCAGTTATCCATTGCAATTCATTTTCTGAACCCTATTAATCATAAACTTAATTTTGGTTTATAATTTAATGATCTGATTTGCTCTAGATTATTAGAGTTTGAAGGTCAAACCAGATGTCATTTAAAAGTAGTTTTCCCTTGATTTGCAGTCGGAATTTTAAATTGACCTGCAACCTTACTGACATATAATGGTAATGAACTACACATGGCTTGCATAGAGATGCAAATATAAAGGCTTTAAAATTTTGTTAGAATTAGTATTTTATCTTTAATTCCTTTTGACATTTAACTTTGATGAGTCTTACACACGTATACCTCTGGGGGAAATTAGGTCTATTCTTTTATAAATCTCTCTAATCATGGGACATCTCTCATTTGAGAAACTGATAAAATAACAGAGGAATAAATAAGCAACTGAACCGATGCAGAGTTGAGAAACATCTTACCCGTGTTTAGTCCTGTGCAAACAGCTTGAGGTAGAGAGCATTGGGTCTCTGTCATTTGATGTTGTTATAGTGAAGAAAGGTATTTTAGTGAAGAAACCCAGTGAATAAATATAGGATTAAAATATTTAAGCACTCTGGTTACTGATAGAAATACATTTAATAAATACTTGCTTTAAAAAATCAGCATCGCTCATGGATATCACAGGATCAGTTATGAAATCATAAAATTATTCCATGAGTTGTAAAAGGAACAGAGGTTATTGAGGAATGCTGTTTTAATTCAAACTTACTGCATGTAATCACAATGTATATGTGAATTCTCCAAGTCTATAAGTACATAAGGAATTATTGTCAAAGCTGATAATTGTTTCCTGTAGTTCTTAAAGTCTATTTTTCTGCTTTTTGAAATTACTTAAAGTTGCAGAAGATGTGTTTAAAAAAAAAAAAAGCACCCTCTGCCAGCTGCACAAAGAGGTCAGAAATAGTATATAATTACTGCTGAGTTAATTGCTGGCTGCTAACATATGTACAGACATACAGTATTCAACTTAGACATTACCACAATAGTGGACAATTAGGGCAAATTCAGTGACAGATAAAATGCAAATAGAATTTTAAGCATAGTACTCTACCGGATTTTTAATTTTTTAATAATCTTAGAAAAATCATCACTTTTATCTTTAGCCTTGCAGATGTATTCTAAAAGGGTGGCTAAGTTAGAATAACAGTTGCAAATTCATTTTGAAAGACCATGCTTAAACTCAAAACTATTTATTGTAAAATTAGAGATTGTATTTTCTTCCAATATTTCTGAAGTTATAAAGTGAAAACTAGATCCACAGCAAATACACATTAGATAAATAAAATAACTTAGACTGTAGATGTAGCATATTTCTTGATATCAGCCTGGTTTAGTCCCCATTTAATTTTCTTAAATTAATCCACTTTCATTTTTATAAGCGTATTTAAACAAAGGCAATTTTTTTTTCTTCTAATGTTTGGAGGGGTTTTTTTTGTGAAACACAAAGATGAGCTTAGAAAGCAGAAATTTGCTTTGGAGAATGTATTCTGCTGTTTAGTTCCTGACCTCAAACTGTCTTTCTGAAATACCAATTTTGGTAAAATATGGGATCCTTTAATAAATAGTGTGTCTTTTTATATTTTGAGGAAAGAAGATTAATTTAAGAATTTTTTTTAGTGTTCAAAGATCTTAAAAGATGTAGGAGGATATGTGAAAAGATAACGTAATTAGAAGAAATCTATAGCAATAGTCTGTGCGCTTCGTGAAGCTTAAGGATATGATGTCTCCTCTCAAACTTTAAAAATTTACTGTAGGAACACAGCAATGGTATGAAATGCTGACAGTCTGACTGTACTTTTTATTTGTGAAAGTTGTTAAAGAAATGTCAGGATGATGGAAAGTCATTCTCTCTGTGCCTATTTAAATATGGGTTTCTGATGGTCTTGTGTTCCAAAGGAAAAAGAATGTGGAATCACACGTTCAGGTTTTTGATGCAGGAGGACCACTGGCCATTTATACTTAATTTTAAAGGACATTATAGTTCTACAGGTATTTTCCATTGGGGGATTAATTATGCATATTGGAGTTTACTTAGAGCTTTAAAAGTCAAAGAACTCATAGGCAGCTAAACTCACGTCAAAACTATTTCCACGGGGGGGTGTGGAGGGGGTAAGAAATCCTTTTAATTTTTATTTGTAGAGAAGAAAAAGAAAAGTTGGAAAAATAAAAGCTGAAGGTCTACTTAAAAGCTGAGGATAGGTAAGGATAGACTTTGCTTCCTCAGGACGTATCTGCACTTGTATTTAAGCACAAGAACCTTACTGGAACATATTTAAGGAGCCCTTTGATTGCATACACAGACGCTAACACCTTCCCAACACTTGATTTTCCCTTACTTTACAAATGAGAGACAATACCTCTTAAAAGTCTTTTACAAACTTCTGGCTGGTTTTGATTTCTTTTTCACTCAATACTATGGATGTGATTTATTGCCTGTTTCATAGAGGGAATGAGACATAAATTGCTAAGGGCGGGTGTGGGGAAAGCTGGGAGCAAATGTATGATGATTGATTTCAGGGATATAGGGAAACTTAGTGGGGGCCATATCTGATAAGACTAACTCTACTTGGACAACAAAAGCTGCTTTTTTTCAATATGAGCTCAGATGGATGGGCTTTGAATTGTTCAATTAGTAGTGAAAATGACACTGAGTTTTAAGCTGAAGGTTGTGGGATTGATCTAAATTTCATGGAAGTCAGTGAAAGTATACCACTTTCTTTCCTAGATTCCATGTGATTTTCGAAGCTGTTGGCCAGGACAATGATTTGGGTCTCCTGGCAGAGGGGGAAGGAAAGGCTGACAAAACAGAATAAAGAGGTGCAATTTGCCCAGCCTCTTGGAGTAAGAGCAAGACCTCTTTCTGTTAAATCTGGCATCAGATCACCTGTATGGTTGTTCCTGCTAAATGCTCATGCAGGTGTGACCTGCTGATTTTGACTGACCAGAAACTTTAGAAGAGGTTCAGGTCTGCATTTCTGACTTTGTACCGCTGTTTATAACACAATGTAGAAGGGAGACTGTGATGGGTTAGCCCTTGGCTGGGGGACAAACCACACACCCGCTCACACAATTCCCACCCCCCCTCAAACAAGGATAGGGGAGAGAATTAAAGGGGTAAAGGGAAAAAAGGACTCGTGGGTTGAGATAAGGACAATTTAATAACTAAACTACAATAATATTGAAAATAATACTATACACAAATATACAAATGAGTGATAGACAGTGATACTGCCCCCCCATCCCAATGATAAAGACTCAGCCTGTTCCTGGCTAACAATCCTGGAGCAGGGAGAGTCGATCCCGGAACAGGGAGAGTCGCGAAACTACGCTCAGGATTCCCCCAGGCAGGGGGTGCACCGTTCCTGGAGATAACAGTCCGAGCGTACCAGACTGAGAGCTGACCGGGGTGTGTGGGGATGAAGGCCTTGGGAGAGCGACCACCTGGAGCGAGATGACCCAGAGCCAAGAGAGATCAAGGAACCAAAGGGACCCAGAACCAAAAGGCATGATCTTTCGGAGGGTCCTCACCTATATACTGGGCATGACGTGTATGTTATGGAATAGATTCTTGTCTATTCTGAGTTTTCAATCTTAACCTAAGAGCAAATCTTAGGCTAGCAACTGGCTGTGCTTCTTCCCTCGTCTGCCGACCTTGGCAGCAGCACAAAACATTGGTTCTTGTCAGCTTTCTTCTGAGCACAAATCCAAAACACTGCCTCTTGCTAGCTATTATGAAGAAAGTTAACTCTGTCTCTGCTTAACCCAGGACAGAGATGCATGCTGGCATGGGACTGCAGGGCCCAGTACCGAGCTGGAGCATCCTTTCCTAATCGTGCAGGCCTGCACAAAGGAGAGCTGGTATGGATGTCAGGATTCAGCTTGCAGCGTAAAATCACTCCAATTCACCTCAATGCGTGTGTGATGAAAGGTCTGATCGTGTCAGCACTGATGTGTTTGTGTGGTTTTTATTTGGTGGCGTTCAGGATTGGTGTGTACTGCAGGAGGCACAGGCTTTGGGTCGTTACCTTGGTACTGGGACTTTAGGGGCCTCTGGTACTCAGGGATAGGTCTACAGTGAACGCTCACTTCTCAGATACAAGAATGCTGCTAGTCATTTGTACTGTAAGTGTTAAAGCACTGCATCTCTCGCTTTTAAAAGTAGTTCCTTCCCTTTAGGTCTATCTGTAGCATCTTGTTCAAAATCAAAGCCACTGAGTCTGCAGAGGGCAAAATTTTCCATGCTGAGGGAAAGAGCAGAATTATTAGCTGTTAAATATATAGGTGATGACCTCATTAAAATCAGTGTACTGGGAAAAGGTACTGAAGTGCATTGCATTTATTAATGTAATTTAGGTGCCTTAACAAAATATTTACATGTATGCAAAATCCCAATTGTTTCATTTAACCTCTGACCAAGGTATGTCACCACAGATTTGACACACTCTGTTGTACGTGCGCAAATGCATCCACGCTTGTTTGAACATGTGTGCCTTGGAGACCAACCTGTTCTGCTTCCTTTGGGTGGTGGGCTGCAGCTGTGACAGCTTGTCTTATGAAGCCGTTATGCATTGTAGTGCCATGATAAAATATAGCCCCGCTCATTATCCACTGTCATCTTGCACCTGGTCACCAGAGTGAAACCAATGAGAGATCGCATTTCTTCCTACTGTGTTGCTATAATGCAACCTTGCAACACCATAGGCAAAACCTTATTATAAATTGTTTTATTCAGCCGTGTTTATAAAGCCACCTCTACTGAGCCTGCAGCACAGGACAGCTAGGTAGAGAAGAATAACCCAACTTAAATTTTCCTTCAACTATTCGACCCTCTAAGGGCAACACCACTATTTTGCCTCCTTGCTCGATTTTCTGGTTTCACATGCGCTGGTTTTGTACAATTTGTCTGAAAGCCCCTTTCAGTCAAAGGTTTATGTAGTTGTTTAGTAATGCTAATTGTTTAAAGGGTAAATCATTTGTACGTGCTGACTGAGAGTGGAAGGCAGCTGTGATGACAAAAGCCATCACAAGAAGAGATTATGCTTTTTGTTACAAAAACATGGTTGAAGCGTGGCCTCAGTCTGACAGTGTGGAAGGGTGGGGTTAGGGATAAGCTGATCTTGCATATAAATTTTTCTCAATTAATGAATAAGTTATATTTTCCAACACTAGACAGAACAGACTGAGGTTAGGATTATAGTTTAGCTAAATTATTTTTGCCTTGGGAAACAGTACCATTAATAAAGATTTCTGCAGGTCAAACGATGCCTTAATTTATACCTATGCAATATCACTGTGTCTACTCAGTGGCTTTGGCTATACTACAGTGGTGTTGCTCGGGATAGAAATTACTTTGGCCCTGGCATTGGAATGTAATTATCAAACAGCACCCAGTGTGTGAAGTACATTCAAATGCCTTCTGGTTTGTTTTGCTAGTGTGGCCTCTGCAGTGCGGAAAAAAAAATTAAAAAAAAACAACAATAAATTCAAGATTGCCAGTCATAGCTGTGGCAGGTGAGGCATCTTGTGGTAGCAGTGTCTACATTTCATCTCTGAACTTTTGCTCTGCTTCTTCTGCCTGTTGCAGAAACTCGCTCCTGACAGGCTCTCTCCCAACAGAAGCAAGATTGGACCCAACATACTTAGGTCCCATGAATACTCAGACAGCTTGGGTTTGTCTCCTACTGTAACACAGTTGGGCAGATGTAGCCTATGCGAGGACAGGCTGAGAGAGTTGGGGCTGCTCAGCCTGGAGAAGAGAAGGCTCCATGGAGACCTTATAGCAGCCTTCCAGTACTTCAAGGGAGCCTACAGGAGAGATGGGGAAGGGACTGTTCATGAGCGAGTGTAGTGACAGGATGAAGGGTAATGGTTTTAAGATTAAAGAGAGTAGATTTAGATTAGATATGAGGAAGAAATGTTTTACTGTGAGGGTGGTGAGGCACTGGAACAGGTTGCCCAGAGAAGCTGTGGATGCCCCATCCCTGGGGCCAGGTTGGATGAGGCTTTGGGCAACCTGGACTAATGGCAGGTGTCCCTGCCCACAGGAGGGGAGTTGCAACTCTATGATTTTTAAGGTCCCTTCTAACCCTAATGATTCTATTCTATCAATATGAATGTGTAAATATTTTACAACACCAGAACACTGTAAAAGAGACTTTTTGGCTTTATTTTACAGAACAGAGATAGATATAGTTCTCAATATCTGTATCTGTAACAAAAATGGAAAAAGAAAGAATGAATGCGGAGCTCAAACATATCCTTAATCAGTAATTGGTTTTGCACTGTTGCGAACTAAAATAGTGCAGAAACATATATCCTGTAAGTGCATTTTAAATGCAACAACAGATACTGCTTAGCAGGAGTCTGTGTAGTGTTTGTCTCAGTATTTCAGACAAATGCTGATTATACAATGTTTGGTGTCTCTGAAAGACACTTATAGATCCTTAGAGTTAGTGAAATCCTCTGTTTTTAGCTTTATGTTCAGAAAATTTAGCAAAGGATGGAAGCACGTGTGTGACAGTTGTCATTTTCTTTCCTGCCATGTAGACCTTAGCTTTGAACTTGAATGTGGAGGACCAGCAACTCAACCAAGCCAGACATACCTCCTTCATTCTTTTGCAAATGGATTGCAAAACTGCATCCTTGCAGAAAATACTCCAGTATTTAAAGCTACAGGTCTATGAGTATTGTGACATTTTGGCACAGCTTTCATACTGTCACATCACACCGTTGTGACACCTTCAGCAACACCAGATGTGTCCCAAACATAAAAGCTACTGAATCAATATTTGTTTGGAGAAAGCAGATGTATCTCTTGTCACTAGAGGTATTTCCTGAATGATCTTTGCTACTACATCTTGGTCCTCCTGTCTTTCTGACCTGAAATTTCAGACCGTATCTGATTCCATTTTCCAATGAAACTTGTCTTCTCCCAGCATCTTTATTATATGCAAATACAAAATAGTCTATGATTTAGCTTGTCTTTCCCATGTTTAATTTCAGTAGATTACATCTGGAGATACTTGATTGGCTGATGTTAGTAGATTCTTCCCAATGAGAGGAACAGCTCGGTACTTTGTAGCTTCAAAGTTGTGCACAGTAAAATTTAAAGTGAATAGGTCTAAAATAGTCCCCAAGAATGAAAAACACCAGGAAACACAGAAAACATGTTGAGGTTCTTGGATTTAAGGATTTATTTTGAGATTAAATGTGAGCCTGATTTATTTTTTCCTGTGAGTGATAACCAGAATTTTTTTTATTGATAAATCAAAGCTTTTAAGTCATGGTAGGCAGTTATGATTCCCATATGAATGAAATGGTACTTTTTTGGTTTGCTACAGAGAAGAAAAAGGTTTTTTTTTGGTATGATAGTCCCGAGTATGTTCAAAGTATAACTACTGCTCTACTTATACTTTGTGAAAATATATGCTGTCATCTTCTCTACCTGCAAGTTGCTTTGCCCCCAGTTATTGTATTTTCTTTTTTCCCCTCGTGTTGGATAGGTAGTATGTCCAATTTTTCCAGATAATTTCATAACTGTGTTTTGGATAAATAGAGCACAGTGAGATAGCAAATACATTAGGGTTTTCTGTACTAGCAAAGAGGTAAATAATGCTATAATTGTTTACTTTTTTTTGTTTCTCCCTTGTCAAGACCAAAAATTTCATTGTGTAGGACAAAACACAGTGAAATGTCTCATTAGTGTTTATACCTTCTCTTGTGATTTATGACTTCATATACTATTTTTCTTACTGAATCTGCCTCTCAGGAAACAACACATGCATGTTGTTTAACAATTTGTGTTATTGTTAAATACATATTCACTACAAATTGTTATATATAATTATATATATTTATATATTACTGTTTAACTGTCTCTATATGTTACAAAATAAAATACATCATTTACAGCAATAAAATTATTATATGCAATTTAGAAATTATGTTTCAAAATAAGAGTATAACATATTGTCAGTGCTGAAAGAATTTAGAATCTTTATGTGTAATTTAATTATTTTATTAAAATATTGAAAAAATGAAAATTCTTTTTCACACATGTTTTACCAAATATTTAAGCTGTTCAAGGCCAGGCTGGATGAGGCTTTGAGCAACCTGGTCTAGTGGGAGGTGTCCCTGCCCATGGCAGGGGGTTGGAACTAGATGATCTCTAAGGTCCCTTCCAACCCAAACCGTTCTATGGTTCTATGATTCATGGTTGCCTATGGACTCCGTCAAGCAAATCTATACTTTCGATCTGAAACAATGTACGATTAAAGACTGGAACAAGTGGTAAATTCAACATGAATTGTTGTCATTCGAATTATACTTAAATGTAATCCTCAGATAAATCCTAATTGATGAGTGCAAAATAATATGAAATAACTTTCATACACTTCTTTATTCTACAAAAACCAGAGCTACTAATTAGTTGTGATGAAAAGAGAGACCCTTTTGTGGATCTCTATTACGAGTGAAAGCCAAAATGAACGTAGTTTTTGTGGACGGGCATGCAATGATTGATGGAACTTCATCATATTTGGTTATATTCGTGAAAAGGTAATATAAATGATCTTTCAGAGTACCTGCAATGGAAGAGCAAATTGCACACTAGGCAAGCACTGGTTTCTTAATCCTTGGAAATCACATGAACTGGAAGGAATTTCAAATAGATTTTTGTTTTAAGAAGTCTATGTATTTATTTAGTGATGTATTATATTACAAGTATCTGAAAATGCTGTTCCCATTGGTGTCTGTGGCTAACAGAAATCCCCAGGAAGTTTCCACAGATTTTTAGGATGCCCGTAGCAGAAAGTATTTAAAATCAAAACAATTTTCATGCCTAAAAAGAACTGAATTAATTATGGCTTAGAGCAACTTGGGCCTCTGTATATGGTGAGGTAGACAGTGGAAAATATTCTTCATGCCTACAGTGCAGGATGTGATATTTCCGTCTTGTGGTGTTTAGTGTTGATTATATTCCTTTTGCAAAATTTATTTAGTCATGGGCATTTTCATGCTGCCAAATGCTGGCTGTATGCGGTCTTTAGGAGAACAGAGAAGCAGAGAGTAGAACAACACAAAATATTTGTAACTTCTTGGATGAGGGGCTAGGCATTTCAGCTTCTGTTTCCATTCATTCTCACCTTAATCAGGACTCTTCAAACAGTCATTTCTGTCTTTTTCTGCAATATCTTTCATTTTTTATTTTGGTTGTCCAGTCTGAAATAGGAAGAGTGAAGGCTGCAATTCTTCCTGAGCTTCTCCAAATGTTAAGACAATGTTACAATTAAAAAAGTGACAGGAAATATAAGCATGAAAAGTGCCTCTCCTACTGAATTCTGGGTTTGATCCAAGCGTTACTTCTTGCAATTACTGAAAGATCTTGTGAAAGTCTATAACCTTCACCATAGCAAAATGGAATCTGGCTAGCAAATACAAAGGGCCAGAGAACATGTCAGCAAGTAAGTCGTCAAGGCTTCTGCCTATCTCTTACAGTCTGCGAGCAGCAGTCCATTCCAAGATATCACCCTTAAAAGAGCGTGTTGCTCAGGGGCTCTAACATTTTAAGCTTCCATGAAGTTACTGCCATTTACTCAAGCTTGAGAATTTTAACCAAGTACTTATACTAGTAGTACTTTGTACCAGATAACGGTTAGTAAAAAGAATACGGAAAGGAAGGGTGACCAAATAACCATATACAACAACTACACATTGAACTAACTTAGTTATATTTTTTTCAGAGTATGTCACTGGTGGTTTGTTATCTAGGTTGCTGATGTATGCTTCCACTGAGTAAACATCTTAAAATTCTGTTAATTAAAAAGAACCTCTGTATCCATTAATGTCGTAGGCATTAAAAATATAACTCCAGCTTAATGGTAGCTGCTGCCCTTTGGCTTCATGAACAGAATGAGAGAGAGAATATGAAACAGACAATTCATCTTGGAAACTGCAGGCTTTTCTTTTGACTTCATCTCATAAACACTAAATTAGAACTGAATATACTTAAGACAAAGGCAGCAAGGACTTTTGTGACTATGGAACATCTTTGGTCTAAGAAAAGATTAGGGTAGGACTTTTCGTACTAAGTTGTACGAGGTGAGGGTATGTTGGAAAACCATTATATGAGGAGAGGTGAACAGGAATATTTTTTTCCAATAAATTATAAAATTTTTCTCAATAAAATTATAGAACATACTTTTTGAAGAAACAAGAGGAAGTATGTTTTCAGGCTCCAGTTAAATTTGCGGAACTCATTGCGAGGGGCTATGGGGATGGAGAAAAGCATAAATGAATCAAAAAAGGAACTAGACAAAGTCAAGAAGTATAGGTCTGTCACTCTCTAATCAAACTTGATAGCTGTGATAGAGTCTCTCATTAAGAAGTCTTCAAAGCCTTTTGCAAACAGAGGCTGTCAGGCTGGGCAAAGAATAAACTCCATAAATGCTTTCTTATAATTCTTGTACTTCTCCCATAAGCATCCGTAGTTGTGATCACTGAAGATGTGATGCTGGACAAGATAGGCATTTGCTCTGTCGTGATATCTGAGTTCTTGTGTGCTTAGAAAGTATTAAGTAGTCTCATACTCATGACTGGTGTGAGCTGTTGTGAAGGACCTTGGAGGGTGTAAGAGATCCTGGCCAAGACTGGTTGGATGTCAGGGACATTTAGCTGTAGTGGGATTGGTTTGCCTTTTGTAGTTCTCATAGGAGTATTTCTTCCAATACTTTCAGACGTAAAGGTAGAAGAGACTGCATACGTTTCTCTCTGTTTTCAGTATTGCACATTCAAAGCATGAAATAGAATTACAAATCAATTCTTTTACATCTGTAAAACATGACGTTGACTTAAAAGTTGTGATACGTGAAGGAAAAATAAATGTTGAGTTTCTTTTATTTGTCTTTCTGATGTTTCAACCTATAGAGTTTGTATAATCTTTCTTGAAACTACAGCTTTTCTCTGGAGGCATTTCAACTCTGGAAAATTGAAATTCTTATGAAACTACAAACGAGGACTTTAAAAACTCCACTAAATTTCATAAGAAGTGACAACACTTTCTCTGTGTTTCCCTGAAGGTCTGCTCACTCGCTCTTCATATATATAAAGTGGATTTAATAACTTCTCTTTTGCAAAATAACCCACAAACAGAGTGGGTGTGGTCTCTTTAGGTGTTAAACTGAACCGAACATCCCCATTGCCAGCAGCCATAATGGTTTCACTTTTCCTCTTGTATGGGGTGGTCCTTCCCTTCTCCTGCCAATTTGCTTGGGCTGCTGCTTGAGCAGTACCTGATGCAGCTGAGGCTGCTGGAGGGACATGTCAGAGCTGGCAGAAAGCTGACAGGAACTCATAATACCTTCCAATAGCTGCTGCTTTCATTAATGCTGAAAATACAAGATGTTCAGGCTGAAGAAGTTGAATTCTTCTGCAGTGTAGGATCCAAGGAGGTATTTTTAAGGATGCCTGCTACCACTGGAAACAGGCTTCCCCACAGCAGCTGGTTTCCGCATGGGTAGGAGTAGAAACAGGGTGGCAAACTATCAGGGGATTATAAAATTTGAAAGCAAGACAGAGACTGAGGAAAGGATGTGGAAGGCAGAAGTGACACAAGGTTTCAAAGATGGTCAAGAGAACGATCCTGTCAGGATTTCTGACACATGACTGATATTGTCACACATACTTGGGCATTGGAAGTATTTGCTTTCTGATTCAAAACTCTATAGTTAGCGAATTTGCATAGTGGGACCTGAGCATGGTGGTAGTTATTGTTGTTTTAGTTTAAGGTCATTTTGTTATCTGCCCATAAAAAGTTTGAAACCTAGCAACGTGAACTTATTTTTTTGAAGCTTCAACATGGCAGTACGGTACTAGTTTCAGAGGAGTATTACAGAGGCAATGAAAATGAACACAAGTGTCTGCCTCATTTCAATAACAGTTAGGAGAGAAGTAGAAGAAATGGTGTTTTAATTATTAGCAATGAGACTGGTGATTAAGAATGGCTTGATGGAGAAATTTAACATAAGAAGCTGCAGCTTAGTGAATCTACATGATAGATACTGACCTAATTTTTGGCAACTAAGAGCCATAAACATCAGCCTTGATGTATCAGACTCAGCATCTGCTAAGATGTCTTATAACTTTTAAAAATTAATGCACAGAGGGTTGAAAAACTACTGTACATCAGCATACATTTGTTTTTGTCTAAATGCAAATGTTCCATGTTACAACCAGCCCATAAATATATTTTAGAACTTAAAAGGAAAATAAAAGATCTTTCATAGTTGATGTGGTGGTGTCAGAGTCCTAATATTTCCTTGTTTGTGATGTTACATCCTATTTGTTTAAAAAAATCCCTGTGCATATATTAGATGTTCATGTTTGTCTCCTCCAGTCAAAATATCATTCTTTATTCAGAAGACTAAGCAAAGCTTCACATTTATTAATATAATCTTTCTAACGTTGCACTGAAAAGGGCATCATGTCCCTGGCTGAAAACATGATAACTTCAGGGAATTTGTGACCATCGTTGCTTTGTCATTTTAGGGACACTGTGTTTTTTTGTTTATATAAATCTACAGCACAAGGTTTGTGGCTCGTTGATTTGAGTACTGAATGCTTATATGGCAACAACTAAATGCCAAACTGTAGAGTAATTTAAGCTAGTGGGCATACTTAAGTAAGCACTGGGCATCTCCAAACTGTTTACTATGAGCAGTCTGAATGTTGTCAATCTTTCTCTGAGCACCCTTTGTGAACATCCAAAATTTTGTGCAGGAAGTCTTGTGTTTGCTGATACAATTTCAGCGTTCTCAAATACGGACATCCGGAGATGTAGGTAGTGATGTTATTTCTGTGGCAATATCAGCAACTATCAAATTAAAAATTATTACTACAATCTATTATTTTGAAAATATCTGCATTTCTGAACATCCCTTTTCTCTTTTTGTCTCTCTCTACCCCCTACTCCTGCACCCTAGGTTTAGGAGAAACTGAGGATAGACAGTGTGAAAATATAAAATGCATAGTTGCTCTGCAGTGAAAAGATTACTGCTGCTGCTAAGGATTTGTTCTTCCTGTTTGCTACTTAAAAAAAAAAAAAAGCGAAAGCATGCAGAATTTTTTCCCATGCAATAATTATTTAAGAAATGCTGTAAGTAACTAGTGTGTCAAAGCTTGCATTTCAGTTTAAAGTATGAACTGAAGCCTTAATAAAACACAGTCAAAAGTCCTGAGCAGTTGCACGCTGTAAAGCAGGAAATCTCCTTTACACAATAGAGATTAAATGCTCCCTGTGCATACTGTATTCTGCTCAGTCCTCTGCGTTCGGAGCTGGGACTGTGGCAGTCGTTATCTCTAGCAGGTTCCTTGGTGATTTTCAAGCCCTGCGCTACCTACCCAAGTGGCAGTGACACCAGCTTTCACTGAAGCCTTATTACTCTTAAAAGAGCAATTTGGTTGGTTGCACGGCTATTAGGATCAGACAGTCAGGCTTAAAGCTGTCAGTACAACTGCTTCTCATCTTTTTTCACAATCCTGACATCTTTTCTCTTTTCTGCTGGACACAAGCATTACTGTTTTTATCATTTTCAATCAAGATCACACTGCAAGCTGAGGAATATATTCCCACAGAAACCAAAGTGAGGAGCAGAAATTATTTTATAGCTACTGTAGTAGCAGCAGTGCTGGCTGCATGTTGTGTGGGAGAAAGCGGATCAGTGAGAAATGTGCCTTTCCTCAGGGCTACATCACTGAGATATTACTTCAACATCTAAGGAGAGCAAAGCTACTCCTTGCTCTGATTTTGCAATGATTGATCATTCCTCCTGAAGCAAACAGAAAGTGGGGGAGAAGATGTAAGGTGGTTTTTGGTTTTGGTTTTTTTTTTAAATAAGTTGTGGAAATGTTCTCATCAGTGAAACAGGGGAAAATCACTATGCTTGAACTTCTCTTCATTTTGATGTTGCTATTCTCTGGATCAACCCTGAGCAAGCTTAGCAGGACCAAAGGCAAACACTGGAAGGGGGGTAAGTGGAAAGAAAAAGTTTTGTAATGGATATTTGAGTAAGACTCTAAAAAGCTATATTAAAGGTGATCTAAGGAGAATACTTATGGTATTTTGAGTGACTTGGATTTTGGTTTGCCATGTGGGCTTGCAATAGGATGCTGAAAAGAGAGTTTAATTTGTTTTCTTGTTAGTTTGCTTGACTGACTCTGTAAGGCATATATTCCTGCAGGATTTTTACTTTGGGTTGCGTCGTTAGCAGAATAGGCCTTTATACAAATAAAGGTATGCCATTTAAAGACTGGTAGTTTTCTGGACTCTGAGAATTCAGATTGTCTTTCTCATTATGGAGACTGGGACAGGTGCTTGTGGCTTTATTGGAAGAGATATTACCCCCATCATAGGGTGTTACAGTGTTTCGAAAGAAGAGGAAGGAAGAAGAGAGAAAGCAAGCAGGCAGCCTATTTAGAGGATTGTCAGTGTATGTGGTAAAAATTACTAGACTGACTTTATTTTAGAGTACATGAATGTTGTGAAATGCACTGCCAGCAGCACTAATTGGCTGACTGTCTATGTCAGTGTTGATGTGTTAATAAAGATAAATTGCATTAGCTTTATTGAAAAAAATGCTGTGCTGAGAAAACACGCATGATTTTTGAAGGCAGTAATCCATTTTCCTCTTCTGTTAAAAACTGCTGAGAAGATTTACTCTATATGTGCTGTGAACAGTTCACTAAATGTGCCTTTTCATAAAGTTCACTTTGTTTTGCTTCCTTGCATGACATTTGTTTATGGAAAACACGGGTTATCGAGGTCTTATAATCAAATAGCTCACTGAGCGTAAATGGTATCTCATAAATATTTGGACTGAGGGACTGTGGATTGTAGATAGCTTGATATTTTCTCCCTGGTTGTTTCTTGATGTTACTGGTTAGAGGCACCCCAGGATTTTGTTTTTCTTTCTCTTTTTCTTTCTTTTTTTTTTTTTCCCCCTTACAAGTGTTGTCACAGCGTGGTGTGTTTATCACAGCTATAATAGCACTTTCAGTTTTCCTCTGCTGTCAGTATTGTGATCTGAGGTTAAAGAGTAGCATCAACATTAAAAAGAAGTTTTAATAATTTATCACAACATCTCAGCAGGAGACTCCTCCCTCCCCTCACTAGATTTGCTTTTGTTGCGTTGAATGATATCACAAATCTTCTACCTACTGTACCTTCAAGGCAAAAGTTGCAGGACACACTTAACCTGAACTGTTAATGTAGTATATTTGAAAATTATTTCCTGGTCCTACAATTCACATTATTGCATGTATCTCACAGTGCTGCTGCTGGGTATCCTCATTGCAAATTACAAGCAGTTATTTACCCTGGGCAGCCCCACCTCTTCTCAGAAGCATGTGAGTTAGGAATATATGTCACTGTCGAGTTTCTGGGATGTAAAAAATGCTGTTTTTTCCCATTCTCCCATTTTCAATTAAATCTTGTAAATGAAGGGTGTATTCTTTTAGTTACTTACCTACTCTCTGACAGAGGCAAAGAGCTCTACTGAAGAATTTTTATCATGGGTAGAAAATAATCCCTGAATATGACTGCAGAAAATAACACCTTAATATGGGGTTTTGCTTTTCTTAGAAGTGCTTTTTGTAGCTGAAACAAAACCTAAGGAAGGTATGTGTTTCAAGGAAACTAAGAAGCGATTTGTCTTGTTCACTCACAGCTCTTGGATCAGCCAAAAACTGGGCATACCTGCTGTACAATAGTTTTTTCATATGTAGATCTTATTGTGAGAGCTGTATGACTTGAAGATGATACATGCTTTCCAGTGAAAGTTTCAAGTTCAGGGTCTGTCAGAATCTATGTGTTGTAGTGTCATGTAGACTGAGTGTTTCTGACCTCCAAAGCATATATGCACCTCCTGTTCCACTGAACACTAAGGATCAACTTTTGCTTATATATCAATGAAGTGATTTTTTGTTGTTGGTGGTGGCGTGCATGTGGAATTTGTGGTGTCACTTGGTGAAACTCTGGCATGTAAACTTCTCCACCGGAGCACACTGGAAAACCCATCCCAAAATGGAAACAGAGACTATTTTCTTTAAAGAGGCTTAGGAGAGCCAGATACTTGCATACCAGCTTCCAGCTATACTGTTCAGAGGGGAAAGGCGATGCTGGACGCATGTGTCTGGAAATGCATTCTAGGAATTGCAGTACAGGTACGCTGAAGTCGGTTTCCATAGTGGACAGCAGTAGCTGATTTAGACCATCCTTTACAGTTTTTCTGTACCACTTTTTGTTTTGAAAGTGCAGCAAAGCATGGACATCTTTGGAGAGTGCTGGTCTTCTGTGTCTGCTTAGGCCCTGATCACGATCAGTCAAAGCACAGGCTAATGAATCTGGAAATTCTTCTGGTATGATTAAAAAAAACTTCATTTCTGAAGTTACAAGCTCTAAGACATTTTTTGTGGTTTTGCTGTGTAGTCCTCTACATTATTTATGAGAAAAACAACTCTATTCACCTCTATTTTCTCCTTGGAGTTTGCTCTAAAAGAATGGCCACCCACATACAACTAAAGTAAATGGAATTATAGGCGGAAATCGCCTCCTGATTTAGTTGCAATGTCAGGTATCAGGGAGTGAAATGAGTCCCATACATGTACCCGGAGAAATTTAAAGATACCATTTTCTTTTCTAGCTGTTCTTAGATCTGCACACCAGAAAACCTTTCAGAATAATTCATTGGAATGCAGTCTCTAAATGTGCCTTAAACTGGGATTTATAAACTAATGATCAAGATAAACTAGAGTCTAAAAGCAGAACCTGAAAGTACAAATCAACTGGATTTTATTTTTCTCTTTGAGCCAAAATAACGGACCACGATTTAAGTTTTTAAGAAGGATTTATAATATGGAGAACAAAAAACTGGGAAAAGAAGATTAAGTACTCTTTTGAGTTTACCTTAAATCGGAAAGCAGATTTCAAGCATTGCTAATGCCTATCCCCTCCTGAATTTGTTTCCACGGTATTTTCACTCTCTCATATATCACAGGGAGGGAAAAAAATTAAGTTTTGAATGTATCCACCCATATGCACGTGCATGCTTTGTGTCTGTCCAGTGGCATCTGGAGAATGTGGAGACTAGGAAGTAAGCTGTCCATTGGTGTCGTGCTTGGGAACCTTCCCAATACTTCACTCATACTAATAGCATAGCAATAGTAATTCCTGACCAGGGAAAACGGGGTAGTGTTTCCCATTCACAGATCTCCTGGCAATATCAAATATCCCCTGTCTTTGTCCGTGGTGTGTCAGAGTGGATAAGCACCACGGGCCAATGTGAGCAGGACTGGGAAACACGGCGGTCTAGCCTGTTGCTGCTGGGAGCTCGACCTTGTGCTGGAGCTGGTCAGGGCAAGGGAAGCTGCCGTGGCTGGGTGTTATCTCGGCTGGCAAACAGAAAAATGCATGGGGAGAAGAAAATCACACACAATCCCTGTCCTCTGGTAGACGTTGATGTACTTTACAACTCCATGTGAAAGCTGTGTGACAGAAAGGGTTCAGAGGAGAAGGGCAAGACCATTAGGACAATTGCTGCTCTTGGCAGACATCAGCCCTTTACTCATCTTGGAAAAAAACTCATGCATTCGGTCTGGGGGATAGTTGTGCCCTCCCAGGCCGTCAGGCATCTTTGAAGAGCCTGGCCCCTCATGTCGTGACCTCCGTAACAGGACCTGATCCACCTGAGAGGCCAGCACCCACCCCAGCTGAAAGGCTGCAAGCTGAGCCACTGCAGGATGGTCCTCGGGGGTGAGGCAAACATCAGTGAGGGAGCACAGAGGGAGTCTGCGCATGCCCCAGGGTGCCCCGGCGTAAGAGCAATATGCTGATAATGCCAGAAGCACCTCCTGAGTGAAGAAAAGGCCTCCAGGGTGAGGGAGAGGAGTCGGAGATGAAGACTTCAGAGGGAAGGGACCATACCTGGGAAATGAAAATTAAGTATGCCTTTTCCCCAGAGAATGGTCTGCTCTTGTCTCCCTTGTGCTTCACTGGAAGAATTTCCATTTTCAGAACTAAAAGTGTGATAGGATTTTCTTATGATCAAATTGACGAAATAAAAATAGAATACAAGCACAGTACAACACCCCACAGAACTAGGTGAGGGTGTTGCCTGTCCTTTCTGTCTACATGGAAGTGAAGCAATAATATCTTTAATGACTAAATCAAAGTTTATTATGCAAGTGATCCAGCCTTATATTTCAATTCCAATTTCAGCTCTATGGCAGTTTAATCATTTTTATGGCAAGAGGTACCAGCGTGAGAAATCTTAAGTGTCACTGGCTAGATATTACTGGTAAGGGTGATACAAAACCATGTGCATGAGATTCAGTCTCCCTACAGATTGATCAGCACATGTATTATTTAGGGTAATTCAACAACACTAATTTAAATGTTTTTAAAAGTGTATTTCAAAGATTAGCTCAGAAGAGAATATTTCTATAAACTTCTTTCTATACAGAAAGTAGCCACGCCTCAGACCTTCCAAATTTGGAAGTAAAGTGTTAGATTATTAGAATAATTGCTAGAGATTAGAGTTGGAGGTATGTTACTGGACTGCTGCTAGGTGCCTGGCAGCTCAGGATGCCAAGACATCTCAGGGACATGGATATTTGCATGTATAACAGCTTTGTGGTACATACACACTGAGTTTGGTAAAAATAGGGCCTTGAGATTTTCTGCATCTGTAACTAAGAATCTCTGCACGTTCACAAAGTCCCACACATTGAGAGCACTGTGACTTGTTATAGACATTTAGATGTCTCCTTGGCAGCCATTCAACAATACTGTTCACTTCCCCATGGGGAAACACACAAAACTTTTTTTTTACCAGGAGGAATTTGTTTTCATTTGCCTCACAGCTGCAGGGCAGTGAGGATAAACGGATGGAGGCTGGGACCTTTGAAGAAGGGAAAACAGAGAGGAAGCATTTATGGGGACCCATGTAGCCTGGCCTTCAGTGTGAGTTATTGCAAGGCATGAGGGGTCTGGTCGGACACGATGAGGTGGAGCTTTTGGTGTGGCAGTTGAGTTGCAGCACTTGGAAAGCCCAGTCAGTTGTGCTGGTATGGTTCGCTCTGTAGTCTATGTGATTTTATGGGTAACGCTTTATAAAGTTTGCCATTCGTATAATTTAAATATTTTGTGTAATTTCAAGGATAAACTGCACGAATTCTTTCAGAATACATTATCATGTTGTATGATTAACAATGTTTCTTAAATTGTGAGACGTGAAGTGCACTTGTACATTGGAAAAGGTTATGAAATGCTGAACAAAAGTTTCAAGCACAGGGTCCTAAAATTGTTTCCCTACATTTCATAGAAGCAACCTGATTTTGAGTAGTAAACAATTCACGTTTTTTTTTGTAACTTCAAAGGAAGCCAAATATATTTGAGGAGGTGGCTTGTACATAGATAAGGATCTAAAAACCTAATTTTAGAAACTAAGGACTGTAAGTGTGAATCTGCAGTTTAATTTGGCTGCAAGTATATAAAGTGTGTGACTGCACACAGTATGTGACTTGATGTACTGAAGAAGTTCTAATAGTTTTGCTTTGAAAAGGGAAGAGTATTTATCTGGGTACCGAGTGACTGGGAAATTAAATGGTTTTTAGTCAGTCTTCTGTTTTCTTTAAAGTCTAGATTTAGCCCCTATCCCGCCATAACAAGCAAATTTTTGGACCTTTTGCACCACCTTCTTCAGAGTGAAGTCTGAATTCAAAGGAACTCTGCTGATGTGTGAAGCTTCCCGTACACAGTTTTTGGAGCATATGGCCTTTGCTCGTTTATTTTTCATCACTTTGAAGACATTTGAAATACCATACAGAGGTCTGGTAACCTGTATTCAAACTCATACAGGCAGAAGTGACAAAGATGAGGGCAATGGAAAACCAGATTTGTGAGAGTTTTCTTCCCAGCTGAAAGGGAGGGGAAATGATGGGGTTATTCCCGTCACAAGGAAGCAATTATGGAAAAGATGTAACATCTACTTAAGAACAGACCAATGCTGGCACAAAAACCAGTAGTGAATAACTGTAGGCTGGAAGCTAGAAGAGTGTTTTCAGGCATCATTGAGAAGGGGGTGCCATCCTTTGGCAGCTGAAGTCAGCCTGAGTCAGGTTTCCACAGTCTCCTTCAACCTCCGCCAGTCCTGGCTGCAGGATCTCCCTCCACCTCCTCCACTAGTGCGAGTGCTTGTGCACATCTGCTGGCACCCCTACTCAGGGAGCTAATCCAGCTAGTAATTAGGTGTATAAAAAAGAGGATAACATTAATCTAGCTGATGGGATCCCTTTATTTGCACACTGCTGTGTCATGGAGGAGGCTAGTATGCAAGAGGGCTATGGCCACAAGGGAAGAGAAGAAATTGCAATTATGGCTCGATTTAGGCTAGTTCAAGCTGATACGTAACTTCAGACTGCAGCTCTGGATTATCCAGAAGAAAAAGAAAGAAAGAAAAAAAAAAAGATTTAATAAGGTGGTGCCTTCCTTTGAATCTTATGTCCACATCCTGTACTTGGAGCCTTGCTTGAAATGTTTGCTATCATATTAAAAAGTATGTTGATCAAATAGTTATAAACCAGAATGAATATTTAAATACTGTTCACTCCCCCTACAAATACACATCCCTCTCCTTTGGTTATTTGCATTTTTTTTTCATAAAACATATTTTGGTGCCACCATAAAGCATCATTGACATTAGAAAACTGGCAAGCACAAGAAAACCCTCTTGCTTTGGTCCACAAATAAAATGAACTTGTGTAAATTGCCTGGTAGGTGTTGAAAGAGCACAGATCAGATGTGCTCTTTCAGAATGATGAATAGACTTAAACACATATCAGTGTCTGAGAAAAAAGTTGGTTTAGCTTTCCATTTCTAGAAAGTTTGAAAGACAATGATGTTAATCAGTTAAACAATATTGATTTTTGACTTCAAAGCATAATCTAAAGAATACATAGAGTACATTACTTCTTTCAAGAGCCGTTACTAAATGTCTTCATGAGAACTTTGTTGAGTACATTCAAAAGTGGGGGGGTTGGGAGGGGTATACCATGTTTTTTACAGGTGATTTAGTTTTGGTGATGGATACTCAAATTGCAAATAATTGAAAGCTTCTCATGTTTTAGAGCTGCTGTTGAATAATGACAACATCACCAATAGAAATTACTTTTTCAGTCATTTATATCTGAATCATAAAATCTTGCTCTCAGATAAATTGTGTCATTAGCTCTCATCCTAGCACTGATTTCATCCTACTAGTTTTGAAACTTCATTCTCTTACACTACCTGAATAGTAAAACAAATTAATGGTTGCATATGTGTATTGCACAGAGAAGTGAACCACTGTAACTTAGAAACAACAAAAAGTTTTCGCTTTTCTAAGGTTTTCCCTCAAAACTGGTGTTTTTCATTACTGTATTTCTTTGCATAAGGAAATTTAAATGAAGTAATGGAAAAAAACAAGAGAGAGGCAAAATCCAGTTTTGTTTCCAGAGATGCTGATCACTCAGCAGAAGCTGCCGGAGATAAGGATTCTCAGCCTTCACAAAAACCTGAAGTTTTTGATATGACTAAGCGTATAGCTCCTCTTTCCTCCAGGTCTGTATCCCTCTGAATATCAACTGTCTTCACAGCCTTGTTGTTTCCTTTCAGGCATTCTTCGCTGTGCTTCCCATGGAGGATGCTGGATAAGGACAGATGACAGAGCTCACATTAACACCACACATCACTTTAGTTAATGATTGACTTTCCACCATCTGGATTTTGTGTCTTCTTTGAAAGTGTGTTTGGTCGTTTTTGAAAGTTTAGAGAGAGAAAATCACAGGTTTACCTTGCTGCCTAAGATTGCTGACTCTGGCGCAGTAATTTAACCTAGCTATAGGTCCATTGTACCGACAGAGAAAAAACAGACAAAAGGGATCCTTAGCTCTGTAAACAGGAGTAAAGGAGCAAATGGTTTGCTCCCTGTATACTGCCTTATTGAAAGTAGAAATGGAAGAGTGCATAATATTTTATATAGAAGAATTGGAGGAAATGAGAAAAAGCCACAAAATTATTCTGAAAACTGGAGAAAATGTTTTTGAGAGAGGTTGAAGGAATTTAGTCTGTTCAATTATGGAAAATTTAAGAGACAACTTTCATGCAGTTTAAGTGTGTCACTAAATTTCTTCTCCCATAAAGGTAAAGGGTCCTTAAAACTGCTAGAGAAAGGTATTGCAGGAGTGGATGAGTGAAAGCCCATGTCAGATACATCCAAATAAAGACAATAAACAGGTTTTAGGTTGAATATTTCAAAATGCATTCTTCAATTATATTTTTAAATCTCACCAAGGTGTTGGAAATTTTCATTCCGTTGCCATTCTTAGTGCAATTAGTGATTACTTGGACCACAGATACTGTTCTGAATTTCTTTTAAATCCTGAAAAGATGCAGGAAGAGCTTGTTATTCACTCATTAAATCCAGCATTCATTCTGGAAAGCAGCTGGGATACCAAATCTACGGCTTCTGGTTTGAAAATCAGCATGCTGAATATAGCCCTTGGGAAATATCCCTGATTAAGTATCTTCTGCAAATACAAGTTGGTGTCTTATTTCTTGTACTTACCTGAGAAGAACTGCTGTGTTCTGCTATATATTGGGGTGTGCCTGATAGTAGTAACTGGAATGTACTCAGCATCTTGCTTATTCTTGTTACAGGTGGGAGTAATCCTACGAAAAGTTATGGAATTATGCCTCTTAAAATGAGAGGAGAATCTACTTTTAAGTCTTAGCTGCAATATAATCTATTTGATAATCACTCATGGCAGTTCTCATCAGGTAATGTTTGTCTAATAGCAGACCTGGGCAGGTGGGGAAAGACTGATCTGAGCATGAGACCATGAGAAAGTCCCGAAGCTAATGCAAACAGAGGAAAAATTGTGACACTGATGAAGTTCCCACTCCTGTAGAGTAAAGCCTGAGAATTTCTCTACAGTCCTTATTTGCTATCCATTGTTCGGTGACGGGTCTAAATGAGCTATTGTTATCCATCCATTTCATTATCCATGGACTTGGATTCATTACACTATGAGAGAACTGTCTGCTCTGGTGTCAAGAATCTCTTAATTCAATAGTTTTCAACTTATGTGTAAAATAATTTCAAATATATCATTAAATTTAGATTAGTAATACATGTTTATAAAAAATAACTAATGCATACTTAAAATAATTCAGGGTTACAGAGCATGATGAAGGGGAGAGGGTTCATTAAAAGTCTGGATAACAGTCAATTTTCACATTTTCAATTTTATTTTCTCCACTACTAAACTCTTTGTTTTCTGCTTTAAATAAAGTGACGGTCTTGAAATTTGAGTAATGTTCTTGCTATTGGTAGTCACTGAGAAAAAAAATGAAGAGTGACTGTTCTTTGTAGAACTTTCACTTCCTTTTTTAAGTTGGAAACTTCAACTTTTGAATGTTGAAGAGCAGCAGAAGGGAAATAGGAGGAGAAATAAAGAAAACAGCCTGGCTTAATTAATTCCTTCATGCTGTTGAATTGTGTGTTTTGAAAGAAAAATAACTTTTAAAGAGGAGGGTGTTGGGAGCTGAAGAATGGAGTTGCAGTAGACTTAAGAAGGTAACCTCTCTAAAGTTGCTGGTTGAACCTTCTGGCACATGCGTGAAGACAGATCTGCTCCACAGTGTATCAGGGCAAAGACACAGTTTTTTGTAGTCTGAGAAAAAAGCCTCTTGGATAACATTTACATAGAACTGAATTTTACTCTCTTTGTGTTTTAGGAGGAACATCTACTGGTTTTACTTCCATGTTTTTAAAAAATAATTTTTAATGCATAGGTTTTATTATTGTGAGGTTGAGAAATTATGTTTCACAAGGTCTCGGTTTACTTTTTCTACAGCAGCCTGGCATAGGTTATATTTCAAAATCCAGATTACGGGAATTTCACTCTGGGCTGTCTTGAGACTGTTTTGCATTACAGCTCCTAGGAACCAGTGACTGGCATTTTTGTATCTGCATGGTGGTCCTGCTGTCTCTCGTCTTCGTCTTTTCCTTCTTTGATCTTCTTGTTCAGTGCACAGTTTCTTCTGCTTGTCAATTGTTAAAAGACATTTTACAAACAGTTATTTACAGAGGTTATTTATCAGAGTTCTTAGTTTATTTCAGTCATCTTTAATACCTTTTTCACTGTATTTAAATAGAAAAAACAGTACTATTAAGAAAGGTTGACTTGAATTATTCCTATAGAGATAGATAGATAAATACAATATTGCAGACCATGAGGAATGTGTAGACACAATTTGTTCCTGGCAACATGTTTTGCTTAATTTATATTCTTTGGAAAATATGTCTCAGCATCTTGACTAATTTCCTTTCTCGTGCCCTTTGATGGTATACTATTGCTCTTTAATCTGAAAAGAACACAGTAATTGGTAAGAGTTTTTGTACCCTTCAAATTACAAAAGATGCATTGTCTTTTTTTATATTCTCTGGTATTTATAGCTGCTTCATAAACTTGCATAAAGCCTAGTTTAAACAAAAGCTATGTTACAGAAGCTTTCATGTGCTCTAAAAAAGTACAGCTCATGCAGGGAAAGTGAGCTGTGCTGCAAACACAGGATAATATAATGTATTATGCATGTAAATTTACTTGATCTGTGTTGGTCTTTTCAATTCCCTTTCCAAACAATGAACATGGTAATTTCATTTTCCAGATGATGTAGTTTGAGGCCCTAAGTCAGTTTAGCAGTACACATTTTTGATACATGGCAAGGGCAGTTACTAGCTCTAAATTTACCTGTTCACAATCCCTTCAGCAGAAATACAGCCGTGACTGGTATGTTTCATGGCACTTACATTGTCTTTGTGTATCGGGAAAGATCACAAGATGATCTATACGATTCATCGATCCCCAGAAAAGCTGTAGACAGTCATCACAAGGTGAAAATTTGCTATCGGTTTAGAAAGAAAAATATTTTGAAGAATCCTTTGCTGACATTCCGTGACAACCATCTCCCGCAGACATTGTGACTTGGGGTTACATTATTTTATTATCTTTATATTATTTATATGTGGGCATGTGCATATGTATAATGTTATGTTGGGTTCCAATTTTCCACTATGGTATAAACAATGGCTGGAAGCAAAAACCTTCACGTGAACGTTCCTAATTTATTCCTTTATTCCCCTGCACATATAAGTTGTGCATAGGCTGAAGACCAACTTGAAGATTGGTCCTTTTTGCTGCTTGGCTTGCAGGATGAATTTGCACCAATCCACACACCTGCTAATAAGCAGCTTGTCATCCTTTAGTAAATTATCCTGTTAGTTTTCAAAAGCCCTGTAGACACAGGCTTTTATAACAGCATTAAGGTGCAGTGAGAACTGTCAGTTAACTTGCTCAAAATGCAAAGGAGATGCCATTTGTATTGATTGCTATAGATTTTTGTCTCATCTGATGGGATTTATATTTTTTTCTATGAAATTGTATTGAAAAAAGTGAAAACAAATAATAGCCAGACAGAACTAAGACATTCTAAGTTCAAAAATAACTCAAAACTTGAAGTTTCTCATGCATGCCATTGCATCCCTGGTTTCTAAGGCATCCAGTCAAGTCGTCTTTTTTGTCAAGACAGTGACGCTAAAACGGGCTGAAAATGGCATCCTTTCACTTTGCATTAAAGCACACAGACCAGTACTCAGCTTTGTGCATTTTGAACTCACTGCAATAAAAGTTTTAAGAGATAAGAAGCTTTTTCTATTTCAGGGTTGCCATTAGCCTGAATAATACATAAACATGGGAGAAGGTCTGAAGTCCTTTTGAGGATCACACTATAGCTTCAATTAAATTATACATCATTATCACAGCTGCCAAGCCTGGTGCGGGATTTTAGCCCCCTATCTCACTAAATGTTCTATGTAGCTGTCTTGTCCAATTCTTTCTTCTTCTTTTTCTTTTTTTTTTTTTTCCTAAGCAACAATAGCACTCTTTGAATAACCTAATTTAAGGAATAAAGTGCAGGATGAGGTTTGGTTAATCATGAAAGAATATTGAGATGTCAACAGTCAAGCACCAAGGGAGGAAGGAGGTCAACACTATAGCCTTAAAAAACACTAGGGACAAATCAAACACTGTTAAGTCATGACATATTATGTTCCTTTTAAACCAGAGTTGTCCACACTCCCTCTGTCTACTGAGTGGTTTGCAGTGCAGCTCTGAGTTGATCATGAAACCCACTGTTAAAGCAGAATTGTTAGGGCTGCCCACTGGGAATGCTTTCAGAGAACACCCGCATAGCTGGCAATGACTTTGAAATGCAATCTGGACAGACAGATTCTTTGTCTGTTTGTCCATCTATGGTCCTTTCAGGCTTCACAACCCAAAATTTTTATGATGGCTTGTCGTATTGTAGATGAGTGTTTTCTTGGATCTCAATACGACACAGAGTTATTCAGTTGTCATAGCAGATGCCAGCTAGTTATTACTTCTGTGGTGGCTTTGGCATAAATCTAGGATATACGGAACTATTACTGCATACTTAGGAAAACCATAATGACTTGTCTTTTTTATTTATTCCTATAATATCTTCCAAAAGTGTTATAAGTGTTTTGATTAATTAATTACACTATTCAGACTCCCAATGCCACCGCAGTTGCCATTAATTTTATCAGTTTGCTTGTCTTCTTTGCACTAGTATTATAAATATTCTGTCTTGAGTAGCCACATATGAAGGACTGAAATCAAGGTGGCATTGCAGAGTTTTGTGTGTAGAATACATATTTAGGATTATACCCTACCATTGATTTCAACACTGGACAGGCCATTGATTTCCGTGGACGCTTAATGTGCAGATCAATGACACATTATACTGCTTAAACGGTAACATCTGACATTTAAAACTGAATGGGACAGGGTTATCACTCAGTTTCAAGCAGGACTGGAAAAAAAAAAAGGAAAATCCAAACTTCCTTTAAATTTCAGACAGTTACAAGATTGTTCAGAAGAAACAGCTGTTAAGGTATGTGTTTAAAATGCAAAATGAGAATTTGTAGGAAAGCACAGGAGTTTTAAGTTGTTTGTAATGTATATTTGTTGCACAATAGTACCGGTTTCAACTTAGCAAAGGTTTGCATGTTAACTCATAACCTACGGCTGCCTGTGCTGGTGCTTTCTCTCTGGCCCCGCTACCTGCCAACACACTTCTCTTTCAGTTGTGTTGGCTTTGATGTGTTCTGTGTCAGTGTGCTTTCCTGGTACAGTAGCAGTTTACAGAGTGGCAAAAGAGTATTTAGTGTATACTGGGGAAAATCAGACCATATAGCTCATTATCCCAGCATCCTGAATTTATGGAATGCAGTTGGAAGTCCCTTAAGACTGTTTACATGAAACCTGACATGAACTGTGTATTTTCTGGTCCTGTTTGAGGGACAAAGAGAAATGTTTGACTAGGAAACATATTGTAGATTTTTGCAAATCTATTAAACAACAAGACTAATTTCTTAATCCCCTACTTGGCCCAATTTTGTTCTGATGCAGGTTTTTAACAGCTGGTTGAAACCCATGTATGTTATATATAAGCCTGGTTTGTGATTTCTGCATTTATTTTTGTACCACTAGAAGGGCATCAAGTTGGAGGATGAAACATTCACTTTTGGTGGTTTGCACGGTGTTTGATTAACCCTCAGACTGGCAAAGAAGCTTTAGTACACACCTTAAAGAGAAACGCAGAAGCCTTAAGCCTGAGCAGGCTGTCAGACCGAATATATAAAGGGTTATTTTTTTGCTGCTCTGATGCAGAACTATTTTATAAGCATTTCTGCTGATATTGAAAGAGAAGTAGAAGCACCTTCCTCTATTGCTTCTTCAAAATTACTTGAAAAATTTGTTCTCCAGCATGTAACATATGCCCTTTAAAACTGCTGCTGTGCTGTTGCCTTCTCTTATCAGTAAGGGCCATAAATTTTGCATGGGTGTAGAGGGAACTGCAGCTTGAGTACTTGAAATAGTTACCAAGATGCTGCTGAAGTATACAGACACAGCATATTGGCAAATGGTCTTTGTAGACAGGCATCATTACCAAGATCCATGTGTGCCGAGCTGTGTAAGCCTGAGGAGCACTAAAGGCCAGCGCTCGCAGGAACCTAATTTGGGTGAATAGAGTCCTTAGATTCATTGTGATATTACACTGAAATGAAAATACCAAATGTCATTGACTTGTCAGTGAAAAAGTAACCTAGGCTTTGTAACAAATGGATCAGCGATGTGTATTTGGAAGCTCCATAACATATTAAAGTAGTTTATGAGGCACAATTTGTTTTGGTGGTCTGCTCTGATTGATGGCATGCTATCTGCCACCGCTTCAGCTGTTGTGATATGTTTGTAATAAATGTTCGTTGTGAGACAGTGCTAAATGTGTTCCATCTAAATCATTCATTACTTATAACAAGTTTCAGTGTATATGAATCAAAGGTTGTTTATACTTACCTTTGAATGAATTTATCATGGTGAAGCAGCTCTATCACCTCAGGTGGGGCAACTGCATCTCTTAAGTGCTCAGACCCTTTCAGCAGTGCCTACTGGAAACAATACCGAAAGTTAAGCAGCTAGCAGCATTACATTAAATATTGCTTTTAAAAGTATGTTGTCTTTTGCAATCTAGCACTCCTGTTTGTTTTTCCTTTTTTCCTTTTTTTGGTTTTGCAAACAGAAGATCAGAAAATATCACAAATAAGCGCTGGAGGGCAAGGATGCAACCTTCCTGCAACAATTGTGACCTGTCAGAGAAAGCACATCAGTGTGTGGGATTTTTGCTGATGTTTTGTACCAGTGTATCACTAGTTCATCAGAAAACTATTAAAAATATATGCACTACCCACAGGGGATTTCCTTTTTCTTGAAAGTGCAGAATGCACCATCCTTAAGCAAACAGCATACTTTGTTTCCTCTTGATTGGTAGGAGATGAGACGCTTTTTCTCCATGAGCCTTGTCTGTGTCTTTCCTCCAAAACTCAAGTGAAAGAGGAGAAAACCTAAGGACTAACATTTCAGGGTGATCAGCATAGAAATACTACTTTACTTATTATTGCACAAAATACAATAAAATACAATTGCGGTTTTTCATTTCACTACGGCATCTGAAAGGAAGAGAGATTATTTTTTCTCTTTCAATACCCACTAGGAAGTGAGAAGTATAGAAAGATGTAGCCAAGTGACACAAAGATGTTTAAAGTAATCTTTAATTCCTAACAGAAGAAAAACTCGAGTACTTTGAGTACCTATTAATTTAAAATGTGCGTGCTGTTGGATCCTGACTATTCTTTAAGGGCAATTTTTTTCTTGTAAAATACCAATGTACACTAGAATGTCGATCACGAAAATAAGGCATGACTTTTTAAATTACTTTAGCTATTAGCAATTACATTTGAATCACAACAAAGATGTGAATCTCTAGATGAGATAATTTCTGCCGTGTCCTTGGTGCCTTATAACATTAAAAGAATCAGACTTTGGTACCAAACAGTTCATAAAATTAAGAAACAAGTTTGACAAGGAATGGAAAGGGGAAAGAGAGTAAAATGCCAAAACAGTCCAGTTGTAATGCAAGGAAAATATCTCTAACTTTTGATTGTCAGTTCATTTTTTTTTTTAAATTTGTATGCAATACAGCAGTAAACACAGAAATTTTGCGCTGGCATTTGGAAAGAAGCATGTGGATGCTTTTCCCATAATTTCAGAAAGAAAGAAAAAAGCACAGTATTAGAGAGTTAAAGTTGCTGTGACGATGGGCTGAGGCTGTACAGCTGCAGCAACATCAAAACAGTGATGCACTGCGAGTGCAACTGCATGGTGTAAGGCAGTCTCTTCATTCCCCCAGTAGTCCGTATCCATGCCTGTGTTAAGTTAATGGGTTTTCTTGTTTTGGGGGTTTTAGGGGGGTTTTGGGTGGGGTCTTTTTAGCTTTGGATTGACCCTATTTCTTTGTTTCTGCTAGTGTCCTCTTTCCAAAAGTTCTTAGCATGTTAGTAGCATCTTGTAAGCAGTGCATTCAGGAGTGTTTATCAAAATCTGAAAAGATTTATAACTAGCCCTCGAGGAAAAAAAAAGATCAAATACAGGAAAAAAAAATACAGAAATGTGTAGCATCAGCAACTCATAAGACAAATCAGTTCAACATTCTCTGCTTCCTAAAGTTAGCGAATAAATATTGTGTGACAATAGATGGAAATTAAATATTCACTTTGTTTAAAATCGATCTTTTCTACCATTAATCATTCTCCTGCCTTTTTAATTGCAAATCTTTGCCTCTGCATATTCACATTGCTTTCTGTTCTTTGGGTATCTTTTCCTTTATCACCTCATAAGCAACCAGATGTTGACTTCTATGAAGTCTCTTTTATAAGCCTGGTGGAAGACATGGCCTTTTTGGGTATATTTCTTTATAAAACTGATTATCCTACCAGTTCATAGAAACTATACCCATTCATGGGTAAAACATGGCTTTTACAGATTGCCTGCTTGTTTCTCACTTTGTTATGTGGAAAGATAATGTATGCTTGTGCATGACATATATATGGCACATATATATGTCATATGTGTAAGATATATATATGCAAGATCTGAGGTTCTGAATGTTTTTATGTCTATGTCTTGTAACTCAGAAAACAACACTTGCTCACCTCAAGAAAAAAACAAAACAAAACAAAACACCAATGGGGAGAGATTCATTTGATCAAACCGCTGCTCAGATTTTAGCAATGTTTGCTGCTGTTCCTGGCTCCAGATGCCAGCAGCTGTGAAATCCTGTGGTGAGAGACTTCCATTTCTGTTTTCTTGCTTTCAGAAAGCAGATACAGTCTATGAGGAGGTCATGATGAAGACCTCAAGTTGTCTTGATGATTTTGGGGTTTGCTCTTTACTTTGTGCTTAGCTGATAAGAGAGAAAGAAAAAGAAGGCGAAAGGAGGCACTGGGAGTTGCCATGATTTGGCTATGACCACGCAGCCCCTCAGTGTCTGGAGCAAGCACAGCAGTCTTGATACTCCTGCCTTACACAGGTGGCTGTGTGAGCGAGCAGTGCTTTAGCTGTTGCGCCTTGTCACCTTGCTTCTTCCTTACCTACTATTTCCACTATTTCTCAGTTACTCAGGAAAGTGTCGCGAAGTACAGCTGCTACCTCCATTGGCAAGTCCAGCTGATTGCTGACAGTAGCTGGTGTTGCTGCATAACCAGCCATCTTTCTTTTATATATCAACTTCCCACCCAAGTTTTGCGCTCAAGAATTTCATGAGAGCAGTACAGACACCGGGGGATTTATACTACTGAGACAGGTCTTTTATTCAGGCTTTTTGACAATGATGCATAATACTCACTGTGTCTGGGAGGAAGGAACACATTTGTCTTTTTATCCAGTTCAATAACCTCTACTGTCTGTGCTTACTACTACAAAGGAAAGACTAAGCTGGGGATCAGGCCTTTAATTTTTAACTCCTGCTTGCTGGTGAAATGTGTTTGACCATGCCTTTTATAAATTTTGCTTTGCTGAAAGGCAGCAAAAAACACTGATCTACAAACTTTTCTAACATCTTTGATGGTATCTACTGTCCAGATTCATTGGTGATATTTTTTGCTTGTCCTACTTACAGGGGTGTCTGCCCTTCCCAGCAGCTATCGATATAATCTTTTCTTTCCCCCTCCTCCGAAAAAGTACATTTAACCTCACAGCCCTCTTACCAGGGGAGGGTTTTATCTAGTAACCACATAGAGATTTGAGAAATACAGATATTAGATGATCTGCCAAATTGTACTGCCTTTGTCTCCTATAACACAATAAGAAAAAGGTCTCTCCTATAATGGCTCTTCATTGCCAATTCCCTTGCTGTTCTTCACCAAAATACAATTAATTACTAAAGGGTTTTCCCATACAAAAAATTGTTGATGAAGAACCTGAAAAAAAACTGGAAAGCATAAGCCCTTGGAAACACCCTACAAGGGGGAAAAAATATACTTCCCACCCCAGGCTATGCCCTTTGTTCCTCTCACTAGCATTCTGAGGTTTTTGGTGTTTGGGTTGCTGGGTTTTTCTCCCCAAACTTCCTAACTTGTCTCTGTCTTCCTTTATTTTCACTACTGTCATTACCTGTTGTCCTGGGTTAAGCACAGACTGCTTAAAGTTAACTTTGTTATTTTTTTTTCTCTTCTTCATAAATAGCTAGCAAGAAGATATGTTTTGGATTTATGCTCAGGAGAAAAGCTGATAAGAAAGGAACGTTTATAATTATTGCTAGGTGTCGTGGGTTAAGCAGAGGAGAGTTAATTTTTTTTTTTCCCTTTTCCCTTCTCTTCATAAATAGCTATCAAGAAGCTATGTTTTGGATTCCTGCTCAGGAGAGAATTGATAAGAGAAGAACGTTTATAGTTATTGCTAGGATGTTGTTATTTGTTCTCAAGGACATACATTCAGCCTTTTGGGGGGGAAGAGACAGTCTG
>WKFP01014095.1:100110-118161 GCA_011057875.1 Pterocles orientalis
CCCTCCTCCGGGGTCATTGGCTGGGAGTGGGCTGGGCCTTTGGTCATCAGGTGGGGAGGGGCAGTATCACTGTGTATCACATTGCATCTTTGTATATAGTATTATTTCTAATATTATTGTAGTTTAATAATTAAATTGTCCTTATCTCAACCCACAAGTCCTCTTTGCCATTTACCTCTTTAATTCTCTCCCCTATCATTGGGTGGGGGCAGGGACTGTGTGAGCGGGTATGTGTGGTTTGGCCCCCAGCCAAGGGCCAACCCATCACACTAGGATACTTCAAGGTCGTTGAGCCTCTTTGCTCTTCGCAGACAAGAAGGAGGGCTGGGAGGGCCCAGTGCTGGCTGTTGGCCCAGGATTCGTTCTGCGGTTACTAGATTGAGAACCAGAGTGACCAATGGTTTATTCCATAACATGCATGTCATGCCCAGTATATAGGTAAGGACTCCCGGAAGAGCGTTCTCTTTTGCCTTCACTTCCTGGTTCCAGTGCCTTTTGGTTTCGGTCCTCTCTTCTGGCTCCGCATCGCTCCCCTCCCCCCTCCTCTCCAGGATCGTTAGCTGGGGCCAGACACAGACGCTCGGACTGTTATCTCCATTCCATGAGTTTCAGGATCCTGCCCTCCGGGGCGATCGTTAGCTGGGGTCAGGTGGTCGTTTCCCCCCCTCCACTCCAGTCAGCCCTTGGTCTGTGACACTCAGACTGTTGTCTCCTTTCCGTAAGTGCCTCAGGGAGCAGTGCACCCCACAGTCTGGGGGAATCGTATGTATAGTTCTGGGATCATTAGCCAGCAACAGGCTGAGCCTTTGGTCATCGGGTTGGGAGGGGGGGCAGTATCACTGTGTATCACTCATTCTCTCCCTTCTCTGGGATCGTTGGCCGGGAACAGGCTGTGCCTTTGGTCATTGGGTGGGGGGGGCAGTATCACTGTGTATCATTAGTTTGTATATTTCTATATAGTATTATTTTCAATATTATTGTAGTTTAGTTATTAAATTGTCCTTATCCCACAAGTCCTCTTTTCCATTTACCCATTTAATTCTCTCCCCTATGGTTGGATGAGGGTGGGAATTGTGTGAGACGGTGTGTGTGGTTTGGCCCCCTGCCAAGGGCTAATCCATCACATCTGTTCTTCATTTATGAGTACGTTAAAAATGGTAAAGGAGTTGTCTGCACATTATACTATGTGGGTCTGCATTGGTAGCTTCAGGTTCTCACTGCACTCTTTTAAAATGACAACTCCCCCTCCTCAGCTTACTCCCAATGGCTGAGTTTGCTTGCTAATACAGATTTCTATTGTTATTGTGTTTTAATTCAGAGATGGATAAAATAGAACTGAGCTTCTGAATGCTTAGGGACTGCTGAAAATAGGACTGAAATTCTACTGTCCCTGATGGTTTATTAGGGAAAAGACACAGTCTGCCAATATTTTATTTAAAAATATGTGAACTCAGTCTTGCAGAAGTTGGAAAAATCAATTTCACTAGTAATTAGAATTATAGAATTTTCTGCCAGTAAATATGCTAAATATAAGGAGGCATTGGACTCCACAAGGTCAATATGTTTGCCTTCAAAATATATCCTAATATCTGCTAATGTAACCCACCAATTAAAAAGTTTATATATAAGTATTTACTCAATAGAATTTAATGTCTCTGAAGGGAGCAATTAGGCTTTTAAGTAGAACTCTTAAACATTCCCATTAAGGTTTTAGTATTTTCTTTAACACTTTGTCTTACACAAATACAAATTTCAGAAATAATGTTTGAAAAAGTATTAATTTATGATAAACTTGTACTTTACACCCTGATGATCAATGGTCCTAAAATGAGTGTTGATAATGTATATAAAATAATATTTATTTCAGTATGTACATGATAAAAATAAGTAGGCATGTTTTCTTTCCTGCTGTAGTGTTACATACCTCACTACATACTGCAACCTTTGATGGAACTAGAGATTACATAAGAACAGATTTTTTCCCACAAAGCCCTTTTTGTGTATTTTATATACTAGAGATAAAAGGATTTAAAATACAGGGGCAGACTCTTGACTGTAAATATCAGTGAGCTGGTCTGATTTAAATTAGCTGAGCATCTGGCCCTCTTTGAAAACAGTTAATCGGCTTCAGTAATTGACGGAGATATGTGGGTTTAATTTCTTTCATTTTATGCTTAATTGTATAAAATAGTAGCATGCAAATGTAGCCAAGATTATTAAAATTATTGATCACCTTTACTATCCAATAAGACACAAACGATGCACAGTTATAAACCATTAGTTTTAGGTTATATTAGAAATTCATCCAATTAGATAAAATAATAGTAATTAAAAGGATCAGGGATGTGTGTCAAAATATAATTGCACATTCCAGAGCTAGAAAATTGTAATAGGTAGGACTGGCAGTCATTCTTATAAGAGAGGGCAAGGGCAAATGGTGAAAAAATTCAAATATGAGTGAAATGCCAGTAAATGTCATACTAATAATAGTATACATTACAACCTGCTGTGATTTTTCTCTCCTGTGGGTCATATCTTTTCCCCTTTTTTTTTCCAAGGTACCAAGAACATAGGAGAAAGCTCTTTCTCAATTCTCTGGCCCTTTTTCTCAATATTTTTTTCTTTTCACTTAATTAATCAAATTAGTAGAGTCTATAACCTTCTGTAGTATGAGAGCTGTGAAATAGAAACATGTAAAAATAAAAGCAATCACATATTTGGAAATCACATTGTTTCTGTTTTGCGTAATATTCTTTAGGAAATATGTTTTACCCGTGTCAGAATGAGATTCACCACGTTTTCTCTGCAAACTTTGAAAATAAACTATACATGTACAGTTAACAGTATAGTAGACTGTAAATCACATTAAGTTAGAGTAAGCAATGGCAAAAACAACAAAAAGTGGCTCACATCAGTGCACATAATGAATATAAACCCAAGCTGATTAACAAAGATATTTCCTCTCAAACCATGTCTGAAAGAAAGGCAGTATCATCCCTGAGATGCCACTGAAAATGACAACTACTAGCAGTCACAGCTTGTTTTTTCTATAAGGAATCCTATCCTTCCCGCAGTGGGATTTTTCTCTAATCCTTGGGAAATGTCAACATTTTGGGTATTTTAGGGAATGTCACAGATTCTCAGCAGGACACAGAGTCCTCTTCATGCTTATGCCGTGCTTCACACTCACTTGCCATGAAGGTAATCTCTTCCTAAAAAGAAGTTTAGGTGTTTTGTGGTTGACACACTGAGAAGTGCCTCAAAAATTTAGGACTAGTAGAAAATAAGTTGCTATTAAATAAAGAAAAATAATGAAAATTTTTGTGGCTGTTTTAAATATGTGAGTAAAAACGGGTTGGAAAATCACCTTCCTAGGATGACTGAGCTGCAGGCTCTCCAGTTCTTCTCTGGACAAGGACCACATTCACAACCAAAAGCATTAGCAGAGCATTGAAAAGAATTATAACAGCCAAAGAACACCTTTTAATGCTGACTACTCTCGATGACTGAAATTACTGGAAAGTGCCTATTTCCCTTAAGTTCTTTAAGTGCCCCGAGTGGCAAATGGGTGCAATTTTCAAAAGTATATAGGTGAATATTTCCCATTGATCTGAATCCCAGAGAAATGACCAAGTTCAACTATGAAATCTCACTTTGCACTCATCTGCGTCTTTAGGTGTCTGCATATTGCAAATATTTCCTTTGGGCACCAAATCAAAAAAAACCATCTTGGTTTATTTAAACTCCTGCTTAACTGTGAGTATAGGCTTAAAAATGAGCGTATGTTTGTGTGCTTTTATCAATAAACACAACTCAAAGCATGTGAGAGTCTTCCTGGTCCAAAGTATGTGGCGGGGTAGGCGTCATTGCGAAGTAACGGTCGCATTGCTTCCTCCTAATTCCACAGTTTAAAAACTTTGACATTGTGAATTGAGAGGTAGTATATTGTTGTCTGGAACCCAAAGGGAATTTGAAATCTAATCTGTTAATGTGGAAAAGAAAATAGATGGGGTAGAGGCTGAGGGTGCTCAATGAAAGAAGAAAATGAAGACTTAGAAAAATAATCCTCATTTAAATCCCTCAGGCAGCATTTTGAAAATCTCTGCCTCGAGTATCAACTGTGTCAGGGATTAACACCAAACAATGGGGGGAAAAAAGTACTTTGGATAGTCAAAAAGTATTTGATTCTCAAATAAATAAAAAGGGCCAGAAACTGTTCCTTTAGTAGCTGTGCATTGTTCTTTAGTTTTGAAAAGATATATTCATTGAATAACAAAGATAAAACATTGCAGACCCTCAGAAGGTTTTCAGCAACAATGTACTTTACTGAAGTCTTAATTCATGCAATTAAAGAAGAATAAGCCTTTCAAAGGAATTAAAGAAAAATGAGTGGACTGAGGGTTTTCCCTGGTCTATCATTTATAAAAAGGCTCTTCAATCTTATTTAAAAAAGGAAAACTGAAACTTGCGATCTATAAAATATATAAGCACGTGAGAGGGCAGAATTAGTTACTAAATGAAATGCTTGTTTGAGAGAGATGTTTTTCTTCTATGGGAGAGGGGGAAAAAAGCTAATTTTGCACTTTCCCATTTGGTTTGGAATTACACATTTCATAGTGTGTTTTGGCTGCAAGAGAAACAGCAAGTTGAGTTACAGTCTGTAGAGGTTGGGGAAAGCAGGAGCGGGTTCCAGGCACTGCCTTGCTTCATTTCTGCTCCTCCTTCCCCAGCTGGGAAACATCAAGCTGGATCGCAAAGATGCTGCCCGCTGGGCTGGTGGAGTAGTGGTTAGGGTATCGCGGATGGTCCAGTCAGGAGTATTTTACCAAACTGCTTGTGAGGGCAGGAAGGTGATACAGACTGGACTTCCAGCCTGACTGGATTTGGTAGGAGGGAAGGAACAGGGGGCTGAGGGAGAAAGGGGAACAGGTAAGAGAACAGAGCTGCTCTTGGGCAGATTTTTTCAGACAAATTAAAAAGGAGCTATGATTTCTAATTGCCAGTGCTACTGAGCTGGTCCAGTCTTCCTCTAACGTAGCCCTGGATCCAGAGGGTTTTCCCTCTTTCTTGAAGCCTTGCCCATATGAGAGAGAAAAAAAGAGTAGAAATAAGCTACGGAGACCCAGCCCTCCTCTGGTGAGGAGGTGGAGGAGGATGAAGACCCAAGGTCCTTCTAGGCTGAGTTGTCCTGTGGCCTTCTTTCCCATGGCAGGGAACATCAGTCATATTCAGAAATGAGCCCTGCAGTTAAGCCAAATACTATTTAATTAGAAATGTTCATTATGAACTGGGAGGCCGCTAGCCTGTAAGTGGGTCCAGTTGGGTGTCTGCTAATTGGCCAAACTAGACACACTGTGGGTTTTCAATCCCTCTCCATGTCTTGCCTTGGACTACGTGTCCTACCCTGCAGGCTTTTGCTTTTTTACTGGTAATTATTGTATGACATTTTAAACCCTTTTTGGCATAGCATCCAAACTGCAAGAGTGCAGAGGCTCATATTTTGGCATGGTTCCTGAAGAGGTAATAGGTCTTAATATACTTTTACATTGTAGAGGAATGTTTATACACAGCAGTTACCTCTTACAGCAAGTGAGGAAACATAATTATTGGAAATTCAAGCTGTAGGACAAACTGAATGTGTTTCTAATGAAAGGAGAAATAGGAGTGTACGTTTATTGTAGACTGGATGACCTTATACTGAAGTACAACACTTCTGTGTTTGCTTACTTCAGCAGAAGATTTCCTGTCTGAAAGCCAGCTATAACATCAGCTCTATATTTCTTTGTTACTTTAGGCAAAAATTAAATGGTATAAAACCACGCAACCACTTCAGCATAATTTTTTGTAAATACTTACCACTGCTTATATATTGCTTGTAATTATTTTGTTGAATGCCAGATACTTCAGTCTATGCTTACAGATATGATAGAATTTCATAATCAAATTGTTAAATACCCTTATATACTTGTGCTACTAAATTCATTTATATGTAAATATTTCCTATAGTTTAGTGAAGGCTTGTGTCATTTCTTTGCTTTCAAAGGTGCAGCTGTACTCCTCAAGTTAATAGGAGAGTAAAAAATTCAATATATTCAATGTATTATTTGGAATTGGTCCAACTTACCTAACTTCTCATGCTGAGGCTTATTGATCCAAATTAGCTAGCCATGTTGCAGTTTCTGCAAAGCATATGCTATCATTTTTTGCATATACACCATCTATATTAAAGAACTTGATCTTCATAACCTTGTATTTTGAAACATTTCTCAGCAGAGTTAAACACAGTTGTTAGTGAGTCTAGTAATGATGCTTATTGTAAACTGAAGTTTGAATAATGTAAGAATGCTCAATACAAATCAAATAACATAATGTACATGTGTTATACTTTAAACAATAATAAAAAATTGTCCTTGCCCTCTGTTTAGTCCTCTAAAAAGAGATGGCAGCCCAACTTTTTTTACTGTGCTACCTATATATCACTAAACTGGAAAAGTTTGGTCAACTTAAGCATGAAGTTTCAGAGCAAATAGCCAACCTTTAGTTAATCAATCTGAAAAAGTGGAGTACAATTTTTCTCTAAGTAGCATAGCTGACTTTTACATTGTTTTCCTATGGGATAACATATTTCTTCATGAAATGTCTTATGTATATATTATATACCTTACTTGGTTCTACCACACATATTACAGTCAAGCACATTATCCGGATCTGGAACAAGCCCCAAAGGATTTTCATCCCTTAAATTACATGATTTTGTCAGTTTGTTCCATATATAATCTTGTTTCTTAAATCAAGAGGTATTCAACAGGAAACTTCCCAAATGTCTACGTCATTCTGGGCTTTTAAAGAGCATGTATTGGTCCAAGTAAGTATAGAAATTTGAGATACTTTTTATATTAATAGTCTAGTGTACAATTTGCAATCTGCCTGGTTATTTGCAATCTGTATGATATTATAGTTAATATAAAGTCTATTTGTTTTGACAGTTGATTTTTTTTTTTTCAGTAATGGAAAAGCAATCTATCTGGGTATTTTTCTTAAAAGTCCTCACGCTAAATAAATGGCAAGTCTATTAAAAATTCCATCATTTTGAGCTAGGTTGCAAATTTATGTTATCTTTGGGTCTTTCTCTAAGTTTTTCCTGCAGGGGGATTGACTTAGTCCATAGTAGCAGCGTTTTTTACTAGTAAATCAATGTAGTTATCCTACAGCTCTGCAAATGGATGTTGCTTACTGTGTTCTGTTTTGCTGCTGCAACATTAGAAGGCTGGCATCAAAGAGGATGAAGTGAAAGCTTTATTTATTGGTTCTAGCTTCAGTTTTGAAAAGCACAGTAGTAATGGGAAGTATAAGATGTTCATGAAAAACGGCGGTGCTAAAAATAATATGAAACTCAATGGGAAAAAAGGTAAATATTAATCTGAGAAAAAAGAGAGTAAGAAAAAGGTTACAGTTCTCTTTATTACTAGCCCTTTTCAAGTATATATTTCTGAGGTAAGAGAATTAGATGACAAAATTGTAAAATCTCAGTCGTATTGTGTATAAACACTGCCTCCTCTGAAGTTAGAGACTGGAATTAGAGCCAACTCTGTGGCTGAGAGAATTGGGCTGGAGAAAAGAAGGCTCCGAGGAAACCTAATAGCAGTATGGGGAGGCACTCTTTATCAAGGAGTGTAGTGAGAGGACAAGGGGTAATGGGTATAAGCTAAAAGAGGGTAGATTCAGACTAGACATTAGGAAGAAATTTTTCACTATGAGGGTAGTGAGACACTGGAACAGGTTGCCCAGGGAAGTTGTGGATGTCCCATCCCTGGAGGTGTTCAAGGCCAGGCTGGATGAGGCTTTGAGCAACCTGGTCTAGTGGAGGTTGTCCCTGCCTGCGGCAGGGTGGTTGGAACTCAATGATCTTTAAGGTCCTTTCCGACCCAAACCATTCTGTGTTTCAGCCCTCTGACCATCTTCATAGCCCTTGTCTGGACAACAGGTCCAACAGGTCCATGTCTTTCTTATATTAGGGGCCTCAGATCTGGATGCAGTACTCCAGGTGTGGTCTCACGAGAGCGGAGTAGAGGGGGAGAATTATCTCACTCGACCTGCTGGTTACAATTCATTTGACGCAGCCCAGGACACAATTGGTTTTTTGGGCTGCAAATGCACATTGCTGGGTCATGTTGAGCTTTTTGTCAACCACCACCCCCAAGTCCTTCTCTTCAGGGCTGCTCTCAAGCCATTCTCCTCCCAGCCTGTATTTGTGCTTGGGATTACTCCAATCCAAGCGAAGGACCTTTCACTTGCCTTTGTTGAACTTCACGAGGTTTGCAGGGGCCAAAGTCTCAAGCCTGTCAAGGTCTCTCTGGATGGCAACCCTTCCCTCCAGCATGTCAACAGCACCACACAGCTTGGCATTGTCCGCGAGCTTGCTGTGGGTGCACTCAATCTCACTGTCTATGTCTCCAACAAAGATGTTAAACACCACCAGTCCCAATACCAACACTACCTCCAAAATCCTGAGTGACAGCAAAAGCAAATCTACTTTCCAAAGAGCTTACTGGGGACTGCTTGTGGGTCTTTCATTCCTGATTTTGGTGTGGCTTCACCCCAGGAGCTTTGCTTGAGCACCTTCTCTTGAGGCCCTGTGTTTCCCACTCATGAGAGTTCTTCAGTTTCCCAAAAAGAATGGATTGGTTATTATATTTTCATAGTTAGAAGGTAGAGATATATTGTTGACAGAGAGGGTCTGTCCTGTGGTTTAAGCACCCAAGGAGAATGATAAATTCTGTCACTTCAACAGAGCAGAAAAAATTAAACATTGATACACTAACCATGGATTGATCAGGTCATGTTTTGTGTTCTTTTGCTTGTATGAAGAAGTCCACATAATATGGAATCTGATTTATTCTGAATAAGATGAAATCATAAAACAAACTGTTGCCTGTTTAGTCTCATGCATGTATACAGAAATGATTTAGCAGATCTAGTGCTGCATGATTAATGATGACGATGTGCTCTGAATTTCTGGTTCCATTATTAAATTTGTGGCTTGTATTAACTCCTGCAACATACGGTATCAATAATAAGTTAAAGAACAAGGTGGATTTTTTTCTGTCCACAGCATCTTGAAAAATTCAGCTGCACACAGTTTAATTTTTTTAAAAATACATTTTCTTAGAGGATCAACACTTTATTACTTTTTATAAATCATACCTTAAATGGAAATAAAGTCCACTAGAGACATAGATAGCAATTATTTACTACCTAAATGTAGTTTATATTTTAGTTTATGTTGATTTATTTATAGGAAATTGTTGTATGTACAAGATTGAATTGATTTATATACATGTACACCTTAAATTTCCCATAGAATGATTTGCATTTTAGGTAGGTTGATAGTGAGAGAATAACTAATACTGGTGGAAAATACGAATGCAATTTTTTTTTTTAAATAATTATAACTTGTTACCTAAATAGTACTGTTTCAAGTTTCTTGTGCTAGTGTTTGTATAGGTAAAAAAGTTTAAAAAAGCTGAAAACTTTAATCTTTCAGCATCTTTTTGCAGCTTTCAGAAAATTTTTCACATTATCTCGGTTTAGCAGGCTGTGATTGATATATCTGAGGTAATTTCTGCAGAGCTAGCCTGCTTGTTCAGCTCTCCCAGTTTTTATCTGTATCCCTTTCAACATTTTTTCCTTTACTTTATTCTGTTGTATCTTTTCACATTTTCTCTCCCAACACTTTTTTTCACCTTTATTAATTTTTTGAATGTATTTATAAACATCATTTATGGTTACCTTTCCTCTTCAATTTTATCCTCTGCATTATTGTTTAATATTGCTTTTAGTTGTAGTAGAGGTTGTTAAAATGTCTTGCAGTAGAGATGGTATACAGCAGAGACAGAAAACAACTTGAGGAATATCAGTGTTATTTAGAAAGAAATGACACAAGAAGACCTCGTGAATCTTTTCACTTGCATAGCTGTTTGTAAACTTTTGTGCTTTCTCCTACAGTCATTGATAACAGTTCAGAGCACAGAATTTGATTCCTCTCAATCTCCCCGCGTTACCCTACCCTTGCCTAAAAGAAAAACTCTAAAAAAAAATGTTGCCTAGGAGAAACTGAAACCAGTACAGACCTCATGAACCACATACTTGCAAATTTTGAAGAATTCCACATTAATACAGAGTGCTTTTATAGGGGATTTCAAAAAGCAACTAAGCAGGTCACTGGTCTAATTATTTTCCAGTTTTCCTTTCTTTGCAGCACAAGAACCTATAGGTTTAGGGTGTGCCTGACAGATCTCTTTGTTCTGAGCAGCAGTCTTTGTTTTTCAGGTATAAGGGCATGTAGTTTGGAGGCAGTTTTATAGCTTGCTGTAAGTTGCAAGTAGTTTGCTTTTATGAGTGTTGTCTGTAGGAGCGACTCCAGAGATAGGAACTTTCAAGTTTATGGATCAAATTAATACCCTAAGTCCAATGAGGAGACAGGTTGTTTATTAAGGATTAACTTAAGACAATAACTTTATGACTCATATTTCTACAATGCGGTTCTGCAAGAAACACACAGAGGTCCAAACAAGGCCATTTCAAAAGACATTGCAAGGTGAATCTCTATGTAAGGGGGTTTTGCTAGATTAAAAATTTGTCAAACTTTATTCTTTCCAGTATGGTCAATGATCGCCTCCTGAATTTCTGCAATTACTTCCTAATTTAAGAACAGTTACTGTTCTTATTCTAAACCATGTGTAGACAGAGATTGTATAAAATTCCTTAAAACTTTAATATTTGTCTAAAGAGTTTTTACAATGCTATTACATTACCGTATCTAATACTTGACTGTGCTAGCCACTTTAAGATGCTGCATAGCCTGAAAAATTTCTGGTAGCTTTGAGAATTTTTTACTGCCAGCTTCAATAAGTTTATAGTGTGCCATGGTAATTCATTGAGCAAATCCTCATTTTATGCCCAAATATATTTGTTCTTTCCATCTGCATGGATTTTTCAGCTGCATTGTTTTCTGGTATATGTAGTATTAAATATCTTAGGTGCAATTATTGGTGAAATAAAAGAGTGCTTTTGAGTTCATATTTATTCAGAAGATTAGAATTGCTGAGTGCAATCTGTAAATGTTAATAAAAGGTATCATTTCTCTATTATTTCTTCTCTAACACAGGAAAATACTATAGCTGTTAATTAAAGGCACATAACTTATTTCATATTGCAATCCTTCCTCTTTATTCTATTTGTAAACACAAATTTAAATACCTAACTTTAGACACGTGGGATAGGATTTATCTTTTCTGTTTTTACTATCTGCGGCAGAGATGCTTAGATCTGAACTCATTACCCTGGATTCCATTTGAGTCAGGGAGAAGCACTAAGCATTTTTAGCACATTTAGCAAAGCAGGTGGACAAGTTGCACCCTAGAAATTCCTGTTCTTCTCTGATGACTAGGTGAGATAAAACCCTACTGCAATTTTTTTAAATCCTTAATATACTCATTAGTATGGGCAGATATTTAAATTATTTGAAATCTATCCAAATACTCAGGTTGAGCATGACTTGGGATGAGAATTTTTAGGTTTGGACATTGGGCTTTAGGAACTTAAAGAGCAAGATGATGATGTTCTCATAAGGTGGAAGACAGAGAATAAATCTTTTTTCAAGTTTTGTTTCCCCAGTATTTTGTGGATGTCAGTTTGTTCCTTCACATCTTGGGTTTGGGGCCACTTTGCAGTGCTCAAATACTATGCAATAAGGGCTGATAACATGTTTTTGTTACCTTTCCAATACTCTCAAGAACTTTTATTTTAGGTGAAAACATTCCCCTTTATTTTCCTTGGAGTGCTGCTTACATAAATGTTTGGGATACAGAAAATAATTCCTAATCCACTGTCATCTCAACCTTTTCTGTGAAGATAATTCTGGCATTGATAATGAAGGCTTTCTCTTAAAATTGACAGAATCTTGTATATAAGCAGATGTCCATATCACAACCCTCCCTTAATCTGAGTGACATTTCATCTGATCCTACAATGAACGAAGTTTACTGAGCCAAGCTTTGTTTTGCACTAGCGAAACTGATGGCCTTCAGTGGCCACTGGCTAACTGTGCCTGCACTTTCTGCAAGGTGCAGGTAACAAGAAAAAAAGCAAAACAAAGCAGCGTGAGAGGATGTGTTTTAGATCCTCCCACTGTTCTGGACAGTGGGCAGGGATCCCCCATCAGGAGAACACCCAGACAATGCCCACCCGTCCGACTCCCTCTCAAACACAGGCATTAACATATGCACTAACAAAGCCATGCACATGTCTGAAAACCAGTATCGGTGTAGTACCTGTACACCACTTGGCCTATGCAACAGATGGTGCTAATACCAGATAGCCTTACAATTTCTCCCATTTTTGAAATGCATGTACTGTACAAAGTATCACTAAACAGTATGAATTTTATCTTTCCCCCCCCCCCCCCCCCCCCCCACCTTTCTTTCTCTTTTGGTATGCAATCCTTTCTTTACGGGGGTTTGAAAAGGAAATCCTGAATCTGTTCGTTAACATATAATTTTGGCATCTAGAAAACAGCACTTGGGATTAGTAGGCTTGTCAGAAAAACAAGAATTTAGGTGTTCAAAAAACCTCAACAATCCACCCACAGCTTTTCAAGTGTGTCAGGCATTATTTGGCTGTACACAGCTGCTGTAAGATGAAGAGGGAGAAAATGGAATGAAAGCAAAAGGTGTTATTTTAAGGACATGATCTGAAAATAATGGAATCGCCTAAACTGCTTCATATAAAGTGGTTTACATGCTCTGCAAAGAGGTGAAAATGCATGCTAATCTCACGTTTGGGCATGTGTTAATTATAGAATCACTGACAAGATCAAGTCTCTTAGAACTTGTTTCTTTCTTTTGGTTTTCTCCAAAAAACAAAGAAGCTATGACTTGTGCTCATCCTCTTCTTCTCTCCTCTCTGCACACAGATACTAGTTTGCTTTGTGAATCAGGAATGAAATGAGATATGAATACAGTTGACACTAATAAATTATTCTATGGAGGCACGGAGACTGCTATCATTATTCCTGACAATAGATAAAAAATTGTCTTCTCCCTGATTCCATTCTTCCTAAAGTATTTGTCTGCCCATATTTACTAATCATGTCAGATGGAGCTCTTTCATCAGATTTTTTTTCTGTTCTCCTGCTCTGTATGCTGTTCAACCTCTGGCTACATTTTGCTCATACGAAGTGACAAAAGAACAACTATGTTTTTATAATTTAAAATGTTTTCTCATCATGGCGTATAGATTTGCTTCAAGTGCTTTGCCTGTGAGTGCCTAATAATGCTGGCAGGTTTTTTTAATACCTGCTGCTCACAAAGGCTTAATTTTAAAATATCTTAAGAAAAATGCATTGAACATGCATAACAAATTGCAAAATTGACCTCTAGGTTTCGTCAAAATTTGAAGTATTACTTCAGTTTTCCAAACAAATATTGCTTTGTTCTGCTTCTCCTCCTAGTTCTCTACTGAGTCTTTTAGTGTTACCAGTAGAAGGTTTTCCTCATCTTCCATCAAGTTTTCATTGCGGGTTCCACAGGAGACCATCATTAGCCTACTTCAGCCATAGTCATCTTGGGTAGCCTCATTCTCTAGCTCAGGTTCAACCACCAACTGTAGGGTATCTCCCTACTCCAGGGCAGGTACTGGAATGTCCTCAATTGCAAACTGTCTTCATGTACGTGTTGCCATCAGCCTAGATTCTAGAAAGATAAGTGACTCTTTTATACCTCCTAAACTCTCTTCTTGTTTCCTCTGTGGGAACTGCTTTCATAACCTCCTACTCTATCTGTTATTCTGATGTACGATAATACCATGTTTTTGTTCTCTTCTGTCATGGCTTTGAACCCCTGGCTAACTGCCAAACACAATCTTCCTCTTTTCTTCATTTCTAGATGTACAGCTAAACTGGGTATGAATGCACATAAATAAAAACAAATATTAATTGGAGTGTTGGGGAGAATTATGGGAATAGAAACAAAAAGTACATTAGCCTCTGATGTATACTTAAGTTTCAAAAGCAAACACTCAGGAACTGAGTTCAAATTTAGTGCTTGTACATGTATCATAATTAGAAACTGTATTTTCCTACATTGCACGTGGGTTTGATTGCATTTGCAATGTGAGACCTGCTCAGAAACCCAAGGTGCAGGGATCATCCTTTCTTCTTCTCTCCTCCTCTCCCCAGAGAAATAATATTATAAACATAGTCAGAAAACAAACTAAGCCTTCTATGATCACTCAACTTAAGACTTTCTGACATTTCACAAATAAAAGCAAAACATTTTATTATAAGGGTGTCAAAGTTTCAAGTACGCACGTTTGCCGAGCACCTAAAGGAGTTTGCCAGACAGTCTGGCACTCCCTCTTGCAAATGTGTTATGACACAACCTCAAGCTGACACATTACTATATTCTTAATCAGAGGCCGCTGTATTCAGTGAATGGTTCAGTTAACGAATGATAGATTGCAGGAAGGATAGGGCGCTGGAATAGCCAAGAAGGTGGAGATTCCTACTGCAGACATAAGTTGGACAAGGTAATCCCGACGTGAGCAAATTAAATCTCTGCAGGCCACGTTAATTATATCATCTCCTTGGTTTCTCTGGAACCCCCACTGTTCCTGTTGCTGTGCTTATCACGTGTGTCAAACGGGAATTCACAAAGACATCTTATGCCTTTGTGAGGTACCACACTGCAGTAGGGAAGAAGCAGTGCCTCTCATCCCTCTTTGCTAACCTACTCCATGAGACAGTAGAATAAAAAAAAAGTGAAAATGTGGCTTACTGAGAAGAGGAGGGCACTTGTAATTCTCCAAGGAAAAAAGTCCTTGTGAAATGTGCTCCTTATGCTGTGGTGGTGACTTGGGAGAGGCTGAGGAGGAGGCAGGAGCCTCACAAGCCAAGGACCATGCACTACAACCTTCTAGGTAGTCCTGAATGGTGTCCTTTGGAGTATGTTTTTAGTCTTTGTCACGCTGAATAATACAATGCAGTCTTTAAGTGGCTGAAGTGAAATGTGTTGGTAATAAATTCACATCTTTTTTCTTTTTTCTGAATGGAACCTGTAGTTCTGGGCATATCTAAATTAGATATGTATACTGAATCTCCACATGTGATACAAAAACATTTTTATATTAATAAAACCATTATAGTACATATACCGTAGCAAAATCTAATATTTGAATCTCAGCTCCCAAAATTTCTTGTCACTGAAACAATTAGTTAAAATTTGAAAGAAAGGCTGATATTTATTCCATAGTATTTTATGTATAAGTATTCTTTTCATGACAGCAATCCTTCTTCTCAAATACTTTATTACATATATTTCTGTGAGTTTCCTGTGCTGAACAACAACACTGGAAATGTTCACATGTTGTTCAGCAGTAATGGACCAGACTTGTTTTCTTCTACAAAAAAAGAATTGGTGTATCAGTATTTAAAAAACAAAATAATTCACTCCAAAATTGCAAATTCTTTGCACTCCCTTTCCAAACAAACAAATGGATGTTTGCAGTGTTTTCATTACGAAAATGAGAAATATGCAAAATATGCAAACAACAAAATGAAATCATGTAGTTTGATAATTTGCATTTCCATTTTCTATGTCAAAAACCAAAATGCCTATCATCTCTGCCTTTGCCACATATAGATGATTTATTTCATCTGTTGCAAAAGTTTTCAAACACAAAAGAGAAGTACCCAGCTTTCTGATGACGTTCACGTTTTGTTTAGTTATTGACCTGTTGTAATTCATGTCTGTCTAATCTTCCTAGAGTATTATAGTGGTGCCAAATGCTACCTCACAACCGTACATATTTCAGAATTACATCTACATAGGAAGCGATAGCAGGTAAATTGCAGCCCTTTCTACCACTTTGAAATATCCTGGGGTTTGCTCCCCTGAATTTTAAAGCCTTTCCTTGTACCTGCAATCATATTGAGCTAAGCGTGTGCCATAAGAGCACTATGTGTTAGATCGCTGAGGTGTATTTATATAAAACTTCAGCAACAGAGACACACATACACATCTACAGAATATGGAGAGGGGGGAGACTGAAATTTCATTAAATATATAGTTTAAAAACTGTAAATTGGTATTGTATCTTTGGAAACTATTAAATGCTGTGTTCCTTAATTTCTGGAAGGGGAAGAACTGAAACATCTTACTACTAACTTTGTATTTCAACTTCAAAGTTTGGAATTAAATTTTTGGGATGAACAAAGCAAAGGTGTAAAGTAACATAAAAAAATGCAATATAGACTTACAAAATCAGTCATGATAAAGGATGTTTTTAAAAAACAGAAGGACTTAAAAACTACCATGACTTATTTTCCAAAAAAAAGAAGGAAGCCCTTATGGATTTGGATATTGAAAAGCTTTCTATATCCTCATTTTTCTTTCTTATCAGAGAAACTGCACTTTATTATGCTTTAACACCTTGGGTATGATGGGTATGTTGTAACTGTGATCTGACAGGTTTGTTTATCATAGTTTGTTTTGCAGTTTGTGAGTGCCAATTGTTTTTCTTTCTATCCTTAGATAAAGTTGCTGACATACAGTGCAGGTATTATTTCAAGACAATGGCAGATGAAGCCATCCCAAGCATTATCTATTGCTAAAAAGTAACCCTAAAGCAGGTTTGTAACCTGCTTACTTTTATGTGGGTTTCACTTATTTGAAAGTTGGCAGTCGTGGTGCAGGCTGGCTCAGAGGAAGCTTAAGTATCCAAGACAACTTACAGAAGTGCTACGGGATGGTGTTACTAACCGATTGTGCAGGCAAGGCAGCAGCCGAGGAACCACAGGCTGCCCCAGCTGGAGCTGCGCTGCCCGAGTTGGCCCCTGCTTATTTATGGACTAACCTTCAACTGGGGAGCGTGCAGTAGGGAGATGCTACTTCCATTGTGAATTTTATTAATTCATTTCTATTGTAGTCCTTACAGGAACTCAGCAGTATGGGAAAGACTGTGCGTGACTCTAGGCAAAGGCTTGTTCTAAGTCTGGAAATGTTTGTTACAGCTTGGAAATATATTGTCTTAAGATTGTTCTGAAAATTTTTATAGTGTAAGCTATTCCAAATCCTATCAGATTTGAAAGTAGTAGGTATATTTGTTCCTTCTGTTTTTGTCCTTTAATTTTTCTTTGCAATATCTCAGTCTACCATCTACAATGTATGCAACAATAAGAGAGGTGATTGGTTGTCACTATGAATATATAAATTCCAAATGAAAAGGGATGCAAGTTGTGGGAAATCTTTCTTAGGAGAAAAACGCTTATGTTTGTTAGAACTTTATTAGGAGAAAAATACTTATGTCCATGAGAACTTTCTTAGGAGAAAAATACTTATGTTTGTTAGAACTTTATTAAGAGAAAAATACTTATGTCTATGAGAACTTCCTTAGGAGAAAAATATTTGTCTGTGAGAACTTTCTTAGGAGAAAAATACTTATGTTTGTTAGAACCTTTTTTAGAAAAGGGACATCATGTAGTTGATATCTACTGCAGGAAAAAATAACACCTGCAGGGGATGAGAAAGAAGATAGTTGTTCAGGATGTCGGTGAGATTGAAGGTAAACAATCAACAGGATTAGGTAATGTTAAGGGTCCCGTTCCCAGGACCCTAGTTAGCCAATAGTAATTCTGTCTTTAAGATTTTTAAATCATTGTATCCAATCAGTGATTGCCAAATCTGTGTGAATTCTGTATAAAAGTGTGCAATTAAGGCATAATAAACGGCTACAGCTTGATCATATTGGTCTGCGACTGAGTCCATATCAGCGGCAGCAAGTGATAGAAATTAAATAATCTCAAGAAGAGGGTGTTCATATTTCACAGAATCACAGAATCACAGAATGTTAGGGATTGAAAGGGACCTCGAAAGATCATCTAGTCCAATCCCCCTGCCGGAGCAGGAACACCTAAATCAGATCACACAGGAACACATCCAGGCGGGCTTTGAATGTCTCCAGAGAAGGAGACTCCACACCCTCTCTGGGCAGCCT
>WKFP01014095.1:127437-159727 GCA_011057875.1 Pterocles orientalis
TCCACTTGAATATGAGAAAAAACTTCTTTCCAGTGAGGGTGACAGAGCACTGGAACAGGCTGCCCAGAGAGGTTGTGGAGTCTCCTTCTCTGGAGACATTCAAAGCCCGCCTGGATGCATTCCTGTGCGATCTGATCTAGGTGTTCCTGCTCCGGCAGGGGGATTGGACTAGATGATCTTTCGAGGTCCCTTCCAATCTCTTAACTTTCTGTGATTCTGTGGTTCTGTGATAATTTGCAAGAATATCAGTTGCATTAATAATGCAAATCTTAATTACTTGTTAGAAAATTGATGTTACCCCTCCAAGCTACATTATGGCACCGGCTTTCTCCAGAGTAAGATTATTTGTATAATGGTCTCCTGAGGATTTTAGGTTTTGTGTTGTGTCAATTTTTTTGCAGCTGTGTGACTTAAAAACTATTTTTTTTTGCACAGCAAGGGTGAATAGTAATCTTGACTGGCTTATTAGTAATCCTGTTTAGACACCTGTACAAAACCTATTGTCTGGCATAGTGATTGGGCTTATGCGTATTAATAAGGCAGGAAATACATTTCTTAACTATCACACATTGACAAACGTTTCAGTATCCCTCTCCTTTTGTCATTAAAAGTATAAACCACGTCTGCATATAAATTAACTGAGCATAAGAACCATGAAAACCTTGCTGATAGTTTTAAAGTTTTTACTCTGAATTTTCTCATGGTATTCCTAACTCAAAAGTACAAAAATTTGTGAGAAATATTAGAAATAAACCGTACTTTGACATTGTTAATGACTATTTTTAAGGTGTTTAAGGAAGTAGCATCTTGGAGCTTCTGGTTTTAGTCTAAAAATATTTCCTAGTGAAAGTGTGAGGACGAAATAAAAATAAAGTTTATACATGTTTTTGAGTCACTGGGCCTGCCAGACTTCAATCTTTTTGTTTTTAAAAGCTGATGTATTCTCCTAAGTGAATATGAAACTTTAAAATATTAGATGTTTAAAACCAACAGCAACATTATTTCTGTTTAGAATGTTATTACAATTGATGCCCATTAGAAGAATTTCTCCCAGTTCTTGTGTAGCAAAGTGTCATTTCATGATGGCATGTGTATACAGTTGGGAATATTATGCTGCAGACTGGAAATGGACCTCCTTGGGTTATGAATGTACATCAGCTCATTGAGAGATTTCTGATCAACTTCGAAAAAGGCTTTGTGTCAGAAAATACCCCATAGTATCTCCAAAGACTGGAATGAATGCAAACCTGAATTGGTTGAATTTCCTGCAGAACACAAAGACCATGTTTCTACCGGCTCCATGGATTTACTCTTGAGCAGATAGTTCACTTCATGTTCATGCTAGTGTTTTCTGTCTGGAAAAACAAAACAAACAAACAAAAGCACCCCCCCCAAAAAAAATACAAAACACACCAAAAACCAAACCAGCTTATCATTTATTTCGTTCATGATTCAAAATGTCATGTCACAAATAATTGTAAGTAAAAACCATTGCAGTGTATTTCTGCAGCCCAATTATTCATGATTTTGATATTTACATTTCAGAATATTATTAATTTCTGATGGAATGTAGGGTATTTATTATGACCTGATTATGTGTAAATAATTCTAAGAATGTTGGTTCTCCCATGGAAACAGATTTTTTGAAGTTTGCAGTTAATTTTCATTTAATGTCTATGTATTTATGTAATGTTAATTTTCATGTGAACACTCTCACCAAATATATTGTCGGATAATCATTGCTCATTCTTTGTTTCACAACTACCTTCAAGGGAATACACAGGTGTTATCTGTTCATTATGAGAATCCAGAAGAATAGGGTCATTTGCTGTACTTTTAGAAGGGATGTGCAGTGTGGTGCTCAATAATCTATTTATCTTACTGCAGATAGCTTTATATAAATTTATTTTGCCTTGTGTGTTCTTCACTGTATTCGTCCTCACAACAGCGCTTCCAAGCTGTCAGTGGTTGTAATGTTTTAATGAGGTGGGACAGGGAGGGAGAATGACTGACGTGAGGTCATACTGGAAGCACATCCACTTCGGTTTTCCACCTCCTTAGCTGCTATCCCCACCACTGCAGCTGCTCTTGGGGTTAACACAGAAGTTGCCTGGAGGAAAGCAAGAGCCTTTAGAAGCAACACTTCCCTGTCTGTGGAAATGTTGGCGCTCAAAAAGAAGATGGTTTCTGGTACGCTGCCCTGTATCTCAAATAGTGAAAACAAGGGATAGGTGACGAGCATTAGGTGACAGAATGAGTTTTAACTAATAATTTAAATGAGGCTTTTGAAAAAAAGGTCTCTGTGCTGGCCTTTGAAGTTCACTTCGCTGGCAACACAATTAGTCCAATACTGGGCTGGGTCAAAGATTCAATGCAAATGAAAAAAATATGGTAGTGATGTACTAATAAAGGAAAATAAAGTACAAGCAAATAATCTCTGTTTGAGAAATTCCATTTTAAAGAAGCCATAAATATCTGCAGTTTCTTTTTGATGTGGTGGAAACTTTTCTCCCATTTGTCTGTCTCATCTTTAAAAGCACCAGACACATTATATCATTGCACTGAGGTAATATGAGATAATCATGGTTTTCCTACTAGTGATTTAATGAAACTTTCACTGGCAAAATGTCAAAGCTCCATTTAACATGAACTACTGAAATATGTAAAGCTTAGAAATTTAAAACTACAAAGAATTCTTATTAGGAGAATATTGATTTAACCTAATTCAGTTTAATTCCTTTGTAATATTTTAAAACTTAAAAGCAATGAGTAGAAGAATGCAAAGTATTGCTCAGCAGTAAAAATACCAGTATTTTTTAAGGTAGACCTACTAATGTCACTCACTATTCGTGACCTTAAGCTTCAGCTTCACTGTGCTGTGTTTATGGGGATTTTATTTCTTCTTTTAATGCTGTACATTTTCAAAGCACAAGAGTATATTATGACAGACTATTTTTATCAAGGCAATAAAAGAAAATTGTGTGGTAAGAAGCTGTTTAATGCTGTAATAGTCAGGGAACTAATAGTGAGAGAAATGATGTGACTGGGTGACTAAACTGTTCTAAATAAAATTATGCCTCAACTTCTCTGCAGTCAATGTGGAAAGATGATACAGCTTCTGAAGTCTTGAATTTGGACTTAAACAAGCATGGTCTGTTTTAATGTTCTTGGCTAAGTTTTTCAGAGTTTTAGTCAGATCAGGCCTCAGGACTTCTGTTCAGCTTATATATGGGAAGGATATTAACTTACAAAGACCAGCAACTAATATGTTAACAAATGAATGCTGACAAATACTCACAATGCCTTCAATAGCTGATTACATATGGGGGGGCGTAGGGGGGTGGAAGTCAAAGGTATATTTTGTTTGCACATCTTAAACGTTGTTGCATTTGTTTTATTAACCATAGAAATGCACGTTTAGCTGAGCAGATGAGGTACCACTGGGTAGGCAAAAGTATTCTTACAGAGCAATGGCAAGCACTATTTCTTGGAGTATCTGTTCTGTTTACTGATCAAACCTTTATAATTCAGATTTAAAGATTTTTTTTTTAATTTGTTACTTTGTAAAATGGACAAATTGGATTAGTTTAAACAATTTTATGATAAAATGCAAATAACTACACTACTGGTGAGCTCCAATAGTTTTAGAGCTTGAGAATACCTTAAACCTTCAACTTTTGGTATATTAGGATATTTTGGTATGTTAGGTATATTGTACATAGATAGATGAGATTTTGTCATTCAGTGCCCAATTGTGGAAATTTGCGTCCAGGTCTCTTAGATGGCTTTGGAAACTGTTGACTATCAAATGAGAAAGTATGACATGAAATGTGGCTTTACAGAAGTGTTAAGTACTTTGGTAAAATTCCTTCTGTTTCTCTTTGAGCAGAGCCCCAAAACTGGCTCTACCAAGGATGCCAGCTGCATAGCAAGTGGATTTATCTCAGCCTCCTGCTTTGATTCTCCTCCGCAAATGAGCAGACTCTCCTTTTCGTCCCCTGCAGGAACTGCAGAATGAACAGCCACCTCCCCCAAACACAGTACCCAAATAAGTTCAGCAACATGTGGTGCTGAGCTAGATTTGAAAATGTGCTTAGGCAAAGTCTATGGAGATTTTTGGCGTTGAGGAGAGATCTCTGTAACAGATGTGTCAGGGCCTCAGCAGCTCAGAACTGCCATTTGCAGTTTGACAGAGTGCATTTTCAGCTGAAATTCTCTTGAGGGAGGAATTAGGTTTTAAATTGGTGCTTTTAGATCATCTCTAAGAAAATGGCAATTTTCTACCTTTTTTCTTCTTCTTCTTCTTCTTCTTTTAGGAAAGTAGATTACATCCAAACACTATAATTCAACTTTTACATAGATGAATCTCCCTCTCTGGAGAAGACCTGAAGGCAGAGAATTACCTACAGAAATCACTTTGAGGTCGAAGTCCTGGAACTACAGTTACCTTTTCCATAATAAGTGAAAATATATAAAGTCCCACTGGGCGTCTTGATAGCCTGAGGAGGTATGGATAAATTAATTGCTCAAGAGCAATATGCACAGAGCTTTGCTTCTTGCATTATGCCTCTGGTAGTCATATGCACCTACACTTGCATTTTGGGAGAACTGAGAAGAGACAGTTTGAATTTTTTTAGTGCCTGCCAGATGGCCATGCTAGCAATAGCTTTTTCATGTTACATAGGCCAGTAGCTAGCTACCTCAACAGCTACTCTTGCTACACAGCTTTGCATCAGACCTTTTTCTTTGACTTAGGTACAGATAGATGAAATAGCGTGTGATAGTTCCTCTATAGTTACTTCACCTTTGTAGGCTAATTTCTGCTAAACCAGAAGAATAGTTTTAGGTTAGAGACGAGACGGACTATGAAACAATACCTGTACATCGAATCTTCTACAGTCTCTGCCCACCTAAAAAATTCCATTCGCTCCACCAGTAGCGCTGAAGGATCACATCATTTATGCATAAAGCTTTGTCAGTGTGTATGCAAGTCAGTAGGTAAAAATGCACTAAAAATGGACTCACCCTGAAAAGTATTAGTCTTTAACTTACAATTGCATCCATAATGTGTATTCCATATTCCAGCTTTGAGGTTTCTGGACTCTGTTCTGAACACTGTGAAGTCAGGGATACCAGAAAGCAAGTGATGCCCTGCCTTGGAGAAAACCAAACAAAACCAAATCCCTCTCTTACTTGGCTTAATACATCTCAGGTGATTGTCTTGAGCTGTTGAGTCACATCAACGCTATGCTCTGTAGAGTGCTGCCTAGTATACCCAATGTAAGCATTTTGCCCTGCATTCAGCTGCAGCATCTTCATTTGGGAGACACTTGAAGGGATCCTCTTCCTTGTCCCCAGTGATTATTTTCCAAAATGCACAAGGCTTTTTTCTTGTCTGCCACAGATATATCCAAGCCAACTCCATTGCAGAGGATATCTTTCTCTTCTTAAATTCTTTATGAAAAAGCTTTTTATGCTTGAGAAAGAAGTTTAGTTTGATACAAAAAAAATGTTCAGCCTTCCTAAAGGATTATTTTAGCAGTTCACAGCCTATCAAGGCAGGGCTGCACAAAAGTTATTCATTTTGGAGAGACCTGCATCACACTCTTATTGCATTGTAAGGTAATAGAGGTAGTTTGTTTTCCTCTACATAGGAAAAAACCCACAAAAATACAATAATGGGAAGATTAAAGGATATGTCCTAATACAAATTTGTGTATGAAATAATGTCATCTCTTCTCCCAGTTTGATTTCAAATAGAACCACCTGCTGATAGCTCAGATTGTGTCCTAAATCTCTTTGCTTTTGGTACATAAAAATGGCAAGAATTAATATATTCATTCTTGTATGTTTTTAAAAAGATTTATTAGTGAGAACAGTGAGTTTCTCAGAATTGGAAAAAATTTTCTTATAACCGTGACAAGATCTGAAGTTGTCAAATCTAAGTAGAAGTGCAACAGCACTATTCAGTGAGGTGTATGATGTATATCATACTGGCATATGTTATGTGATATGTGTAAATTTTCTCTCTGGGTGGTGGAGAGTAAGGGTGATCTTTTTAAAAAATAAATTCCTCACTTTCACATTTGACTGCCAAAAGTGGAAACACAGAAAACGATACTGCAAGTAATAGTCGTGCTCAGAATTTAGGGGGAAAAGTAAGAACTTCTGTACCTGGCACAAAGTTTTGAGAAATAATTTGGAGGCCATAAGAGACAGTGTACAGTGGTTGTGATGGTGGAGGTGCAGCAGTGCAAGTGTCCCTTCCTTCCTTCCTTCCTTCCTTCCTTCCTTCCTTCCTTCGAATATTAGCTGTTGTTGTGTCAGCTGTCCCTGCTTTGCAAAAAGAAGATGCTAAGCTATATGGATCTTTGTCTTGAGCCACTACAGGCTATTTTTATATTCCATTTTATTATATTATATTTCTATGGTAGAGTTTAGGAACAATTCTTGATGGAGAGGAGGTTAAAAGGGCCAAATCCTTTACTGAGATGGAATAACTTTGGAAATTTAGATGTTTCTATGGTTTTAGGTAAAGGATTAACACATCACAAATCTTACTGCTTGTGATTTCTGGGTAAGGAGCAAGAATGACAAACTCTGGCTCAATTCTGGCTTTCATGTTAGCTAAATAACCTAAGGACTTACAAAGCTGCCTGATCCCTGGGAGGACCTGTCCTGTCTCTTGAGTCTCTGGGTCATGACCAGGGCACACTGCAAAGAGGGCTGCAGGTCTTGGAGATCGGACACTCTACCTTAGATGTTTCTATAGCAAAGGGGTCAAAGTCTTTGTGAGAATTACTTCTCAGAGTGACACTTCATTGGTTTCCTGCTCTGAAAGTTGCTGTACTGCAGTGCAGAGTGTCCTTGATAAGCGGTGTAACTTCAACAGAGGTTTTTTTTCAGCCTGGAGGATGCCACCAAAGGCTTTTTCAGGTAGTGCCTTCAACTCTGGCAGTATTTTTTTGTCTCATAATCACAGAATCCCCACTAAATTGTGGCTACACTATGGCATTACTGAAAATAAATCCCATCCTGTTGTGTTAGCGCACTTTTTCAGACATAGAAGCTTGCATGGTCATCTATGGGTAGTCATGAACTGCAAGCATTCCCCAATGTGCATGTTTGCTAGCAAATGAAATACAGGAACAAATTAGAAATTATGCTTATTTGACAACATAGTCAAGCGAAGACGTAAAATGGAAACAATGATATAGTCTAACTGTTTCTTGGCAATTATCAGGGGAAAAAATTTCTTCTCTCACAATTAAATCCAGGAGGTTTTTTTGAGAAAGAGACGTTATTTATCTGAAAAAGTATATAACTGTGTTCGTGCTGTTAGTGTGTATTGTGGTAGGAATTATAGCAATATAATTGAAATGCTCCAGTGTTTTTTTGCATAATTTGGCAACGTATAAGTTATGGGAACCCTGGGCAGCCGAGGCATAATATGCATCTTTATACATCATTATATTTCTTGGTAGAAAGTGAAGAAGTTTTATCAGGGATTTTGTAGCATTTTAATAATAGGTAACTTTTACTTACTGTTACAAGAAGAAACTTTTAAATCCTATTCTTTATATTGAGTTGTGTCGTTGTATTGTTACCAAACAATGACGACATAAGAAGAGAAAAGAGGTCGATTCTTCCAGTAGGTATGAATATTGTGACTTGGAGCAACACAAGTGTCAGTTGTATCAAATCTAGGGAAGTGGCATATCTTTGCAAAGAACTCCAGTGTATGTCATGTAATACTTTTTCAGAAATGGGCTCATATACCTAAGGTGCTTGTGGAAATAGTTTGATGCTGAGGTCACTGTATTTTTGCACAATGCAGAATTTTATTTTAAACTTAGGTTTAAGTAGCTTATTGCTACCAAAGGTGAATAAAGGTGTGAACTAAGAAACAAAAACAGTTGAAGAGATTAATTTAAGTCTGCCTCACATGGAGCTGCCCTTCAACCAGTTTCCTTTCATGAGGGGATACAGTGCTATGGATGTGCTGATCATGGAATGCCTATTTGCTTCAAATTTTATTTTATAACCACAAGCCCTTGGCACTTTAATGTAAGGCTAATGCCTGCTGTTTTCATTAAAGCACTAGGCTGGTGTGTTTTGTCTCTGTGTGAGCACGTGAGAACGTTGACCATCCCTCACAGAGTCTGAGGTCCCACTGATCCTGGAAATGGGGACAAACCTGGGGAGCATCCCTTGGGAGTAACCAGGGTGCAAGGATATTTTGATTTGAAAAATCACTTAGCCTACTCCCATTTTCCCATCTATAACACATATTTTATATCCATATGTGCTGCTTCATTTTAATACAAGCAGCTAGCAAAAGTCTGGGGTCTGCAAAGTTATTTCTGTTAGGAGGGAAGATGTGACAAGTCGGGTATGTGTGATGCCAGCATGTTTATTTTTAAGATTCATGAGGAATCTGTCTCTGAATGGAGGAGGGACTGCCTCGAGGGGCATCTTTCCGGCTCATAGCCCTCTTGATTTTGAAACAAAGCTTCCTCAAACTTTTCCTCTCCCTTATCACTTACGGTTGTTTTAACTCAGGCTGAAGCCTTCCCACCCACCTGGCTGCGATGGCAGCCCTGGCATCAGGGCTTTTCACCAGCACAAGTGCAGCATCTCCCCTCAGCCTGTTGTGATTTCTCAGTAGCCTTGCAGGCACTTCTGTTTGAAATTCTTTACTAATTTCATTCATGCAGTTATTTGGGTTAACTGTCAGCTTTTAGATGAAATTTGTGCCAGGCTATTTGTATAAATATTTCAATGCCGTGCATTTTTAAATCTTGCCTGACTTACTTCCAGGGGCAGAGGGATATGTTATAGCATTTGTCTATGAATTACATGGATTAGTTTAGGTTTCTTTGTTGTCTTGAATATCCGACATTACATTTCCTATAAAAAGAAAAAAAACTTTTTTTTAAGTGCCTCAAATCCAGGAGACCAGCAATCCATGTTCTTTTTTCACCATTTATTACTTTAATCCTTTTTTATTGTGCCCCTGCACTTTAAATGTGATCAATTTCTTAGCAAAACTATCGCAGTTTTGTCATTTATTCCTTGTGAGAGAGTTCGTGCATGCCCTGGACTATTTGTGTTGCCTCCTCTCAGCCATTCTCCATCCCAGTAAGGAGTGATAGGGGTCGTGCTTTGCTCCAGTGAGGCTTCAGCAGCTGACAGCGTCTTGCAGTATTATCTCTGGTATCCACCACATGGACTTTAATGCAAGTTTTTCCAACTTCACATTTAGCAGGCCTCATCCTTGTGTTCATTGATGCAGATACTTCACTTTCCTTCCCAGCTAAGTGAAATTCTTTTAAGGTAAACAAGGGTTTCAGGTTTCTACCTCCAAATATAGACTACTTTCCCTGTATGACCTTTTTTACATTTGAGATTTACCTGATGTTTGTAATAATATTTCATCCTGATAAAGCCAAACAGCTTTGTAGTCTCTATAAATATTTCCATCATTCATCAGCAGTTCTTGATTATGAGCTTATATTTTAATGATTTATATTTGTGGCCAGATGACATAATAACCATGTCTGACATAGTAAGCAGAGGCTTCAATAACCAGTGACTTTTCACAAAAATTGAGGAAGAAGTCTCAGTCTTGAGAGTTTCGTATCACTCAGTTTGCATTAAAGCAGAGAGAAATGTCCATGAAGCCATAGTGAATTAAGACATTATTTTAATCCTATTTAATCCTAGAAAAATAAATCCTAAATTAGAACAGTAGTTGCTGTTTTCCAAACTGATCTTTTGGTGATTAATTTATAGTGAAATATTAATAAACATTAATTAAAACACTAGCTGAAATTTTGTGAACGATACTAATATTTTTATCTGGGTATAGTAAAAATACATCTTTATATAGTAAAAATAAAAAATCTTTAAATAGTAAAAGACATTTATATAATAAATATATTATTTTTTTTTAAATGCAGGATTTTCCTTTCTGTTTGCTAAGCAGTTTTTGATGATTTCAAATAATTTGCTCTGTTCTCCAACTACTTGAATTTTCATTGATTTTCTATGTGAGACTTGGTCAAGAGGATTTGGAAGTCCAAATGAATTATGTCAACTAGTTCTCTTTTATCCATTTTATCCATTACCATGTGTGTGCAGTATGACCCACTTTGAGAAGTGTATCAGATGAGAGTTACTATAGCACTATAAAGTGCTATAATACAGACCAAACCACTGTCTAAATGTATCTTCAAGCACCATAACTGAAAGTGGGACTTTTCATATCACTGTAAATTAAAGTGATTAATAATACATCATGTTAAAATTAATTTTTCATGGTTTGGGAGCTAATGTTCTCAATTATTCAGCAATGCAAAATGTAGGGAACTTGCATATAAACAGCATGCAAGAGTTGATCCATTAAATCTTTATTTAGAAAGCAAAATATTTTTTTAATATACTAGAACATTTTTTCCTAAAAATATAATTTACTTTTGATGGAAAAATTGAAGGCTGAAATTAAACTGGCCATATACATACCGCGTAAATATCTTGTCTATTACAGCAACAGCATAGACTGTAATTAAGAAGAGTATATTTACAATTTCCCCATATTTTACTTCTTTAACGCTGTGAAATTCTTGTTCCACAGCTAATGTCATAGTTTCTGGAAGGCATTTACAATGCTGAAATAGGAAGTTGTAATGTCTTTTGAAAATCTTAAGAAATTTTTGGAGCATTCTATTTATAAATATTGATGTCATACTCCTTGAATCTTTCCTGGACTGTGATTCCAAGTTATAATCCTGTTTACTTAAACCTGGGAGTATTTTAGTTGAACTGAGTTCCAAATATTCAGAAATTGTAAATACTTAAGAACATGTCCAAAAAGGATATTTTGTGTTTGGGTGGTTGTTTGGTTAGTTGCTACTTATCCTAACTTCAGTTAGGATTAAGGTGTTTTCACAGATGTTCTAAATGTGATCCATTATACTGGAAAACAAATTTATACTAGTCCAGGTACTAATCTCAGTAGTAACTGCATAATTTTGGAGTATCCCACCATGAAGTAGTGGCAGTATAGTCCTCTGAATTCTGCTTATGGACACCAATTACTTTCACCCTTCATAGAGGAACACAGCACTAATAACGCTGAGCACCAGTAATGGCTAAGTGTTCCGAGGCATTCTGTATTTCTCGGGAGTTCGCCTGTAGAAATGAGAGTTGGGAAATACTGGTGAGGTTGTCTGAATCAACTTTATGTTACTCATGGGCAGTTTCCTAGGATGTGTTTTTTAAGAGCAGATGCCATAGTCACCTTCTGTGTGGAATGTCCTTTAACCTTTGTGTGAGGTTAAAATGTAGAGTGATTGCAAGATTCACCCTGCACTGTGTCTAGCATCATGTTAAGTGTCTCAGGTTTAAGGCCTCCACGTACAGTAGAAATGGTGGCTAGTTTTTCTAAATTATTCTCTATTCATACCTTGTATGAAGTAGGGGCCTTAATTCTCCTTTTTCACATTGCTAGATAGATAATGGAGCTGAGGTTGTAGGTGTAGTAAACTATCACTCAGTATCCTTAATCCTAAAAGCATATTTTCCATGGTGACAACTTTGCACCAGTAGAAAGTTCAGTTAAAATCTGTGAAGCTACCCATGTACAGAGGAGTGCATTCGCACGCGGTATGTTATAAAAGGTGAGCAGTGAAGTAATTGAAGTAAAGGTGCTCTCTACATGAGTACTTCTCAATATAAACAAAATTCAGATCATTCTCCATTTTTCCTTCTCCCTTAAAATCACTGCTCTTGACCTCGTAAAGATATTTGCTGTGCACTAGGGAGATGTTCTGTCAGCCGGGAACTATGTTGTTCCCCGGCACACATCACTATAACTGTCTAGCGGTTTTTGTTGGTTTGGTTGGTTTTCCCCTCTGAGAATAGTCAAATTGTTTAGAGCAACCAGAGAAAAATCTACTTGAATTCTAGGAATTATGCTTATGTTTTTCAGCTTGCAAATGTAGAGATAGATTATATGGGTTTGAGAAAAAAATTGTCTTTCTCTATCCTTCACAACCTTTATTCGGCATCAAAGGTTGATGGAGATAGTATTGCTAATGGCATTGTCTCTCCTTTAGTAAATTAATTAATTTTCATCAAAAGAACTCTATTGCGTATAACAAACCATTACCATGTGTCTGAGTACAGAATCATTACAGGCTTTGTTACTGGGTTTGTGATATGCTTCCTACATGATTGGAAGGAGTCACAATAACTTCATGTGTTTCTGTTTTTCTGTTCACGAGAATGATTACCAAGGTCTGGGGAAAAAAAGTCAGATTTCCCGTGAGCATGAGTGTGTTGTTTCATGGAGAAACAGGGATGCATCCACTCTTTTAATGGCAGTTTCCTGTGAGCCAGGGTCTGAGGGGGAGACCTAGTACCTCCCGTGACTCAGTTTGTTGGGATCTCTCTTAGTGGATGTTCTGAATTGCAAAATACTTTTAGTGTATAATGAGGTATAAAACAATGTAACTTTGAGATGTGGGATTTTCTTGTTTATTCATCCCTCAAATCTATTCATGTTGAAATAAAACTGTTTCCCTTTTTTGATGCGCCTATTTCACAAACAAATTGTGGATGCACAGATAGATGGAGACCAAGCTGTCTGGGCTGCAGTAGCCTGCCCCATTCTACACAGTAAGGTCTGTTGAGGACCATAATTTAACCCACAGCACTTAGGACTCCAATCCAGACCCTGGGTCGTTCTCAACCTTGCTGTCATCAATCCTTCTATCGTGCTTCACCATCAAATCCCTCTTCCCTCAATGTATTCCATTGCTATACTCTTACTGGAGCTGATTTTCAAGTGCAGATTTAAAATTGAGATTGCCTGAGTGAGAACTAGCCACAGTATCCACTGATACCTATTTATCTTGGGCAAGATCTGTTAGCTCTGTAACATTTGTCAAAGCTCTGTTGGCAATGTAATCTAGAGCAATCATTTCTCTTCTGTCACCGCAAATTCTGCCTGGGAAACTGTAAACCTAAAGCAGACTTCTTGGAGAGTGGTACAGAGTGAAAACTGAAAGACTGGAAACTGCTGAACGTCTGCAAAGGTTATGCAGTCATTTCTCATGTCACTTTGACAGGCCTGCCACTCGCACGAGAGCCAGGAGCAAGGGAGAAGTGCAGAATGGGGATCTAAGGCTGCATGGAGAGTGCAGGGAAATGTGCCATTAATCAAGGGCATGTAGGCAGCACGTGGGAAAGCTCCATGTTTCAAAGCAGGGTGACCTTTAGGAAATATCTAGTTAAGCATCATGATTAATGTTCTGTGCTCATTGCTTAATCAGTTGCATTATTTATTGCAAAAGTGGGTACAAATAAATAAAAACAAGTTAAAAGGAACATATCTTTAAAGGCAACGGAAGAATGGTTCTGTTCAGTTGTTAGTTTTGTTTGTTAGATTTAGGACAATTAGCATCTACCTCGCAGATCTTGAGAGCACGCTTTTTGATAGTGCTGGTAGACACTGTGTACACAGCAAGATTAGATTAAATTGCTCAAAGAGACAGTCTTACATATTATTGCCCTATTGATTCATGAGATGTTTTATAGTATAAAGTGTAAAATCACTGAACCTAGGTCAAATATTCGGTGTGATCTAGGGTGTTTTAGTCATAGAAATCCTATTAAGAGAGAAAGGGATCATACAGTTAAACCCCTGTAAATGGCACAGAACAGTTACCTCTAGTGTCCTGTAATGATCTTAATAATGGAGAAGCCATTTGATATTCATTGTTGAGCCATTGATCATAATGGATTCATTCATTATTAATGTGGCTATAGCACAGTGTTGAAAGACCTGTTGCAAAGTGAGCAGGAAAATTACTGTTGCAGAGGAAAACTTGAGGTAGCTTGAGATCAACAGTCTTACCTGCCATGCCAGTGGTATTGTTAGAGAGGAAGTTAAAGAATATCAGTGGTTGACTCTTCAACAAGCTCAAAGGGGAAAAAAATTGAAAATGCTAGGAGAAGATATTGAAGCTGTATCAGAAGCCTAAATTCTCCAAGCTCAAATGGTACCATAGTAGACACAGGTTGCTACCCATCATCGTTACTGGTTTGAAGAAGATCAAATGCCAGCTTTAGTTACACGAAAGCCCACCAGCTGGAGGCAGCTAGACTAGAAGATATAAAAGGGCCAGTGGGGAAAGAAAGTGATCATTGGACCCGTTCTGCACATGCGGTTGTTATCCACTGTGATGCAAAGTAACTTTCCTTTTAACCCAAAGGGCCTTTGTCAATTGAAAGCTCTGCCTACATATTCCAGATGATTTGCCTGGATCCCAATTACTAATTCAATCTGTTTTTCAAGTATCTTCGCTCTACTCAGCTCTATAATTATTCTTACCTTTCTGTATCACCTTCAATATGCATGAAGAATTACTACCTCCTAGAGTAAGTATTTAACTTAAAGTACTTCCAAAAGAGTTGCAGGATGTCAATATCTCATTTCTAGGCATCTCCCCTTGTGCTTCCCAGTTGTATGACTGTTCTACCAGTGGGCAGAAAGGCAGATTTGGTTACTCAGGTGAATGGCTAAGAGGTAAGAGTTTTAACCCCTCATGTTATTCTCTGATGTACCAAGAGCTCTGAAAAGGCTTTAAATCACAATCTCCATGATGTCCGTTAACTAATTAAAAATGTCATTTTCTTATCAACAGCTCACCTTCATTTTTTTTTTTTGTCTTTTCAGATTTATTTATTTATTTGTTATTGCTATTGGGAGCAACCAGACCTTGCTGAAAGTAGCAATGGAAGATGATTTTTCAGTGCTTTAAAAGTCAAGCAGGGAGTTCCTCTTTTATGTACTTTGCTTAGCGGTCCTTCTAGGCATAGAGTTACTTTTGCCTTTGTTAGTCATTGTGGTGAGCTGTTGGAATTTTGCTTGAAGATTTCTGTGCCACACCTTTGACTGATGTGAGCTAGCTAGAAGCTGAGCATCTGGCTCTTATTTTCCTTTTTCACGGAAACCATACACATCTGGGATTTAACTGACATTTTGTGTTTGTTTCTTCCACAAATACCATTTTCCCCCCCACCCCACCATATCTGTATTTACTCCTTGAGCAGGTGAACTATGGTGAAATTAGAACTGGGTTTGAAACTGTCATGTGGGTGGCATGTTACTGCATAATCCTCAGAGGGAAAATATTACTTTATTTCATCTTTTGGTCAGAAGAAAGCAGTGTTTCTTTCTACACTATTCTTTCTCTTGTGTTCTCCGTAGAATACTAACCAGTCAGGATTTATTGGTCACCTCCAATTTTCAAGGCAACTGAGCTCCACCTTAGCACTGAGCTCTAACTTTCATATTTCTGCCTGTCTTGTTGTGGGATCCCACTGCCTCCACATGCATGCGTGCTGTTCCTCCTAATGCTAAGGCCCATCTTCAGCTTTTGTAGTTTGTGTAGCTTGAGAATGTAGAATATTATTTAAGGCAAAGCAGTAATGTCCATTTTCATATGCAGTGGGTTTAGATCTTCAGTAAGTTAAGCAAAGTTCATTAGAAATGGTGCCTGTCCATTGGAACTCAAACTCACCCTGCAGTTGAGACGCTGTAAGGCTTCTTCAGAGGAATGTGCACAGCTATCTTTATAACTCTTTCTTCTCTGAATATATTTCTGATTTTTCAGCACTCAGGTCTTATTTATGTTGTAATTATTATTCCCTTTAGCAGCTTTTCCTTTTCTGACCGAAGACAGTGAGTAGTTAAACCAATTTTGATATGGTCAAAAAACATGTTCTCAATTAATTTCAGAGAAACTTAGTAGGTTTTCTTTCCCCCCTCTTTGAGCAGAGATTCTTTTATATCAGAGGAATAAAGCTTCTGTCTAGCAGGATTTTAAGACTGTAGAAGTAAAGCAGAGAGCTGAAGAATATTGCCAAAGGCAATTCTTACCTTAAATATTAAATGATAATTTTCTTCATAATGTGATAATGAGCGAACTGATGGAGTGGCTATCTTAACGCAGGTGTGCTGGGTGGGAGTAAGTAAAGCAATCTCTTGATTTGTCCCCTTATGTGTTTCAGGAATATACAGCAACAATTTATAGCCCAGCACAAATAGACAAAATATGATTTTTTTTTGAATAATGCTCCACTCTGAAATGCCATAGAAGTCAGTGCAAATTCATTGCCTCACACGTAAAACAGTCCTGTGTGCAGGTACAAACCTAATGAATGGTGTTTAAGCATAAATACCCTAAAATTATAATTAACAAATAATAATAGTAATAATAAAAAAGTACAACTTCTCTTTCATTCAGATAAGTAACAGCATGTGAAATCTTTTAACTGGCTATAAAAATAAGTAAAAGTAAAAATTTATTTTGAAAAATTAAGTCCATATACATTTTAAGCAAGTTTGAAGCTAGGCTGGTAATGGCATAGTTCTGTAAATGTAGGAGTTTAAATAATACTCCAGAAGCTGCTGTTTCAACATTCCTGGACAGAAAACATGCCCATGCATCAATTCATAAACTTGTTCTCTTGCATGCCTGCACTCCTGCCATCTGTTAGAGTGGCATTTTGCCCACTCTAAGAAATATTGTTTCATTTTCTGACATGTGCAAATATCTACTTGCTTTCTAGAGAATTCCTGAAAAAATATAGCTATTCTTTCTGTTTTTTTTTTCTCCTCCCACACGTTTCTTCCTTTCAAGTACTGTCACTGTATGCTTTTGTTGTAAGCATAATGGATAGTTCATTCTTAGTCTTTTGCCCATTTGCCAAAATCTTTTCTGAGTATCCACTTTTCAGCTGCCTCTGGATGACCACAAATTCCATGGGTTTGATGGTATTGGCTGTTCAGCTGGCCATTTCAGAGTTTAAACATTTCGGATTTTAGACATAAATCTTGGCTTGTCTTTTACCTGTCTGCAAAAGGATGAGACACAACCACTGTCCCTGTGGTCCCTGAAAATCAGCTGACAACCTGTTCATGCTAATGTGCCCATCAGTGTATCTGAAACAAAATGGTATGTGAACTTTCTCTTGTACAAGCTCCCAGACAGATTTCCTCATCTTGGGGATGACAATGATGAATTTTCATGCTGTTCTTCCAAGCCCTCAAGCGTTGTTCTTCTCCTCCTAATTCAAACGCTTGCTTTGTTCTCAACCCAAAATGCATTCCTGCATTCTCCAAGTCACTGGCTCCACATTTGGTAGCAAATTGCTTGATTTCGTGTGAAATAGTTTCCAAAGCTCTCATATCAAATTAAAAAAAGCAACAGCTAAACAGGTAACTTGCATATGGCTCACATTAGGTCTCTTTATCACAGCGCTGAAGTTACACTTGACAAAAGAAATGCCTAGAGGGACAGTAATGCCTGCTATAAAAAAAGTAACATATACAGGAATAATTGCAGGATGCGTGCAGTGCATGCCAATTGTGGGCAGACAAATGGTGGTTTCACAAGTGCCTGAGTGATCTGTGACTGTAAGGGGAATTGGGAGGCCCAAGCAGGAATGGGCTCAGGCAAAAAGTCAGTCAGCCAAAGAGCAGCTTTTGTCATGAATTTAAGTCTCAGTGGCATCATTTGCTTGTTTATCCCAGAGGATCAAATTTGACTGATGAACTTATGGAAGTTTCCCTGAGATCACTGACAGGTATTTTTAATTAGAGGCAAAGATGCTGTGGAAGCTGAACGAGGAGCTGTGACTCCATCTGTGTCGGTGGAACTCCTCTCTTCATATCAGCTGCATTGCTCAAAGGGACTGTGAGAGGAATTGCATTAGGGCAAACTCCTGGCTGCACTGCAAGCTGCAGCCTCTTAGTTTTCATGTCCATTCCTAGACAAATGTTACCAACAATAGTGTCAAACAACAGGGACTGAAAAGGTGGACTTAATTGTAAAATATTTCATGGGAGTGGCTGCAGACCAAGCAGTGGTTGGCACACAGATAGGTCTATTTTGCTACTGGCTAGAGTAAAAGTTTGTGTATGAGAAAAGAAGGCTGCTAACTAGAGAAGCTAAGAGAAATGTCCTGGGACCATGACCTCCTTGCAGGGTCTTCTCTCCCCTGCAGATCCTAGTGCTGCTTTCCCACATCATAACTGCAAGTCCACTCCACCCGCCATCAGTCATACTGCTACTCGTGCTTCTCTTTTCCCAGCTCCAGACTCATTCCTTCTGACTGTCATTCCCATACCAATTTGCCAGAGGTATAGCATTTGCACACAGGAGGATTCCCATTTGCAATTATTAACACAAAATGCAAAAAGAAAAGTTGGTTCAATAATTTATAATGGAAAGGCCCTTTAAAATCAGCCAGTTGCTGTAGCTATTTACAGAGAAGACTAACTGTGGTAAGAAGCACTAACTGTGGTAAAGCTCAATATGTAATTTGTACCTGAGAAGAAGTTTGGCAGGCAAGTCAATATACTCTGTGTTTATTATAGGTGTAACTCAAAAATGTTTAGCAGTGTCACAGTATTGTGTATGTTTACATTTAAAGTTGCATCGTAGATATGTAGATATACATATATACTCTGTACGTAAACACACATATAAAAATGGCTTTGTGTTTCCTAAAGATATGTAAACAATCTACAGAGCATATAAATCAGTTGATGCTATACTGTGGCCCTTTATGATAACTGTAGCTGCACTTGGCACAGCTTTTGGAAACTCATTTCACATAGAATAAAATCTAAATATTCTGCCCCTTAAATAGAGATATTTGGTATGTACTCATGTCTTTATGCATACGCATGCAACGTGCACATATATATATATTTATAAGCGCATTATTAATTACATCTACCCTTCAAAAGTTGTTTCCCAGAACCATGCTCTAAAATCCCTGTTAGTTCCCTCTTGCTGTTTGACAGGAGCATGCATTCATCCATGACTGTTGTATAGATGAAGGCAGTAAAAAATGCTTATGACAATGACAAGAAAGAAGTCTCCTCCAGAGTGTAAGGACAGACTCTTTATTTTGGGAAAGAGGAACTGCAGATAAATTTTCAAAGGTAATTTTTCTGAAGGTGACTCAAAGTAGCCTTTCCAAATTGCCAGCCCCCTGATTTCACTTAGTGCACAGCTGGAATGGGAACTGGACTGACCAATAAGCAAGTCTTTCCAAACACATCTGGTGGCCCAAACACATCTTAGTGTTTTTCATATGCTTGCACAGCATGCAGTTGCAGGCACGAAGTAGTATCAACAACTTATTCCCCCCCTTTCAACTAAAATTTATTTATATGAAAAAAAATCCTGTAAAAGAATACTGAGATTAGATAAAAAGGCTTCTTGAGAGTCACTCTCTTCTCTCATTTTGTTTTATACTGGGTCCACCGAGATTGTCAGTGTTTAAAATTAAACCCTTACTTACATGTCAACAAAACCTCACAGTAGTGACTGTTATGCAAGTAGCAATAATGGTAATGAAATGCTAAAGTTCATGGACTGAGAAGACCATGAATTGAAAAATTACAACTTGAGATGAAACAACTAGATAAAGGAGAAACATGGGACATAACATTAGCATAACTAATGAAGAAGAAGGACCAGATTTAGGAAGCAGGTAGAGAGCTATAGATGTAGGCAAATGAGTCCTTCAAGTAGTTGCTGTGTGAAAAAAAGGAATTTACTAAATGGACTGTAGTAGAGCTAGAAAATAATTTTCAGTTCGGATGACAATAACTCTCAGTACAGTTTATTTTAATGGTTCGGGGATGGTCACAATACAGATTTTTTTCAGATAAGTTTTTATTATTTTGAGGTATGGAGGAAGTAGAAGATTGTCTTTATGCAAGTGAGTGTGAACTTATATATCTACTGCTGTCTCAGTAACAGTGAAAATTAGTAACCTATGTGCCAGTTAAGAGCTATGTTTTTGTTTCTGCTGCATTAAGTTTTCATACAGCTATGCAAGATAGAAAATAAATTAATAATAGCAACAATAAATTATTTTTATAAATGTATCATAGGAACATTATCTCTTTCTGGCATATGCAAAACAATAATGTAACAATTGCTATCGAAAATTTTAATTACACCGTGTAAGCTATTAGAGAATGATTTCATGTTAAATTTTCCTATACTTTAAACCACATGGCCCTCCACATTCTTCTTTCAGTTGCAATGATCCTATTGCAGTGGTCCTATTATATTGATATAATTCCAATAACCAAGAGAACACTATACCTACGAATATTTAGGAAGATATTATTGAGTAATTTCTTTTAGTAGTTTTCCTGACACAATTAAAAAAAATCAAATAAAGTACATTACTTTCTTCAAGAAATAGTTTGTCAGATTTTAATGTCATATTCTCAGTCTATGGATAGGTTATGGAGATATGAAAATGAGTGTATTCTGTCGTCTGTTTACATAGGATTTGTTTTGGAAGGGAACTTGTATCGCTGTTACTTGCTAAATATCTAGAATCAAGACAGATCCTTACTGAATATCTTTCAGCATGGTCGTTTTGAAATAAATATATATACGGTGATTTTACATCATTTGAACATGTGGTCTTTATAATGTCCAAAGGAATAATAATCAAGAGTGTGTTACTGGTGTGCATTGTACACTGGTACCTGATAGGCTTTAGAGAGCAAGCACAAAAATTTTCATATGGGAATACTCAAGGATGCTGCCCAAAGTGCTCATTAAAATATCCAAATTAGATCATTCTTCTAAAATCCAGTGTATACTCCAGCACAGAGTCATTCCCTCTTTCATTAACTTAACAGTAATGGTTTCATGAGGTCCAGAATTTTGAAATATGTCACAGAAGACAATTAACAGAAAAATACATTTGCTAAAGAATTACTTGGAAAGAAAATCCCAAGATATGTCCAAAGTAGGGTAGTTATCTATTGCTAGAAAAAATAATTGGTTATATGGTATGGAATCTCATTACAGCTAAAAATTTTCCAGTCACTATTTCAGTGATAAAAACCTAATCAGTTTTATTTCATATAGCCTAGGAAGTATGCATCCTGTAAGAATTCACCTGAATTTTATGTAGAGAGGGATATCTTTTAAGCTGTTAAGGTTGATTCAGGGCCAGTGAGTTCTTTTCCACTGTGGCCAACAGATGTGCTTAGGCATCCTTTTCATCAGCAGCCTTGCCCATTGAAGGGGGAGCTGCCTTCTCTTCCAGGACTAGGTGGAAAGATGCAATGGGAAGGATGTATCTCTTCAGTTTCTTCTAAGTAGCTCATGGTCCTCCTTAAATCAAGATTTTGTTAGACAATGTAAACTGATTATGTTGATAAGTATATTTGTTTATGTATAGATCAATGTATCTTTAAACACAAGTATTTTCAGAGTTGATATTGGTGCTGTCCTTGCTGGAGTCAAGGGTGCTTAAGCAGTTCTTTTAAAAAAATCTAGATCTGTGCGTGCTAAGCTAATATATATGTAGAAAAACCATTTAAAAATGAAATCACCCTATTTTGGTAAAGCAGGTTAAACCTCTGAGGATTAGGTATAAAATGCTGCTAAATCTTTTTAGTTGGAAGAACAGAACCTTAAGAATAAAACAAAACAAAAGAAGATTGGCTGGCTTGCACCAGCAGCAATTTATTTCTCTTGTATAAACAGGAAATATTTTAAAATTTCTATTGTTCTGGGTTTCAGAGTCACTAAATAACATTAAAGTTTTAACTTTGACCACAAATGTTGCAAATCTTTTGTTGTTAGGATTTCATGGGCTCAAGCCTAGATGTCAGTGGGTATTAAAGAGTCTGTCAAGGTTTAGATAAGTATCTGAACATTTTAAAAGTTACTGTATCCATACAGAATTCCAATGCATTTTTTTTTTCCTGGACAATATTAGCTACACATTATTACATAAGAAGCTTCATAGAGAATACTTTTTCAAACCATATACAGCACACCTAACATTGTGAACATTTTTGCTGTTTTCCCTCAAGCCTTACTCAACACAATTGCTTGGGAGTTAATCTATGAGTGAAAATGCAGATGAAAACTGGAAGTGTTTGGACTTCAATGCACTCCTTTATCACCGATGTAATGGAATAAAACTAAGTCTCATACTGTTTTGTGGTAATTGCTAGAAAATAACCAAGTCCTTGTAACAGTATAAAATAGGTCTCGTTTACATTTTTATTGCAGGGTTTTCTTTATCATTTTGTAAAGCGATGTATGTGTTGAATTGGCAGTACCTACATAGCAATAGTTTACATGCCTTGATGTGCTTTAAGACATAAGCGCGAGTGCTCCCTGGGGTTTGGGTGAGCGACAGGATTATCCTTTCACTTGATAATTGTTCGTTTTATTTTTAGAAGTACTGCACAATCTTTATTGTTCATTTTTCATTTTGTTTTCAATCTTATCTGAAAGGCAGTATTTCAAGATGGCAGATGTCAGTATAGCCAGTAGCAATTAACTAGAAAAACAAGCTCCTCTGTTCAGGCTTACAGACTTGAACTGGATGACCCCCAAAAAAGTTTAGTAGAGACTGAAGTATATTGATATTTATTTCAGTCAGGTTACCATGTTTCCAGTAAATTAGTATTGATTAAATTGTTACAAATGTAAAGTTAATTATATTAAGAATTTATATAATTAAAAATCGTAGCCAAGGTAATAATCTGTAGTTAATCTCTCAACAATAATATGCTGCGAATTTACAGAAGGTAATTCTGACACTAAATAACTGATTTTATTAAGTTCACGTGTGTTAGACTTTAAGTACTCATTGTGTATCGTTACTTGAATACTTTAATTATTTGTATGTACTGATAGAGTCACTGTAGGTTTTCTCCCGTCTTCTTGATTTCCCTAATGACGTGTTGCTTTTGTTCTGTTCCAGTGGAAATTTTGAGGTTTAATGCCATTGTATATAACAATAAATAAATCAGTACCCTTGAAAAGGAAAGGAGGAGTCCTTTGATGAGGAAAATGTCTTGAAATAAGGGGAGCTAGTGGTATTAGAGGAATGACTGGTAGAAGTTAGTACACTGCAAGCAGAGGCTGCAGCTCTGTAGAACGTGGATCGTGATAGGTTGGATCCAAACACTGCAAAACTCATACCCTGGGTCTGACTTTCAAAGCTCTCAGTCAAGGCAATGTTTTAAGTAATTTTAATATTCACTATAAAGTACAAATGTAGGCACTGTCCTATAAACATCAACAAAGATAAACTTGAAATAAACTAGCTCCTCATCTATTTGCAATACTTTGTGATGCTCCTGAGATCTAATAGTCCAGATGCTGTAATGGCACATTGCTTCTCCCCCGCCCCTTCCCCCAAAACACCCACCATGAGTTGTGTGAGAGCCTGTCCTGCCCAAAAAGATAATAACTTATATCCATCTGCATGCTTTCATTACAGAGATCAACTGAACTATAGCAGTGTCCAGCTGCATACAAAACTTATCATTAAAACGCAAATTGTACGCTTCAAATCAGTACAGAATATTGTAGCATATTATTTCAGCACCGTCAGAACTTTAGACCCAGCTTCTTCTACATAGACTTCACACTGAATAGTCCCTATTAAATGTCTTCTGAAGCTCCAGGGTAAACACCAGCCCAGATTTCTGCGGTGCCAGACAGTGTCCGTGATAAGAATGAAATAATGTGGGCACAGAGTCTGTATTCTTTAGTGTGGCAGATAAGCTGAAAACATGCAAGCTGCCCATGTCGAAGAGAACTGCAAACTCTTATGAAAACAAAATAAAATATTTTCTTTTATGTGGAAAGGTAAAAAAATTACAGCTATTTAAAAAATGGGTGTTTACAAGTGTCTCTTTCATTGCTCTCATAAGGTTTTGGGGTACTATAGAAAGGAACATAAACACATCTATCCAAATCAGTTAGTAATTCCCTGTAATTTCTGAGACACTTCAAGCTAATGAGCCATAAGTACTGGTTTCTGTAGCACACACAAATGGAAGCATACCTAAGAACACTAATTTTCCTTTAGTCCTGTTAGCTACACGTTGTACTTTTAATGACCTGGCCATTGTGTGTAGACATTTATGGTATTGTACTGACTGTTAAAATAAAACTGTTCTGTTTGCATAGTGCTTTAAGTGCAGTAAAGAGGTTTATTAGTACAGTTTTTCAAACATATTCCAAAACCCCATTATCAAACTAAAGAACATTCAAGGATTACAGGTAAACATAAAACTTAGGTAACCTATGCAGTTTCTAATAAAGCTGCCAGAACTCTCTTGAGCTATGTAAACTCTAAAATGAACTGGTGACTAATCTTAAGGAGAAAGAGATAAAAATATCCTAACACTTTCAAATCACAGATTCTACTTTAACATTACTTCATAAATGCGATTAAATATGACAATCTTACAGGAGACAGAGCTATGTGAAAGATTAATTTCTCAGGTATTTTGCTTAGCAATTTCTTTGTGTCACTGAATTGTGAAAGAAAGAACTTATTCAGAGCATAAATTGTAACACATGATAAGAAACTTTTTTATTTGAAGTGAACGTGTCCCACATTTCTGTAATTTTGAAATTCCCTTTTGTGCTTTGATTTCAGGCATCTTTTCTCCTCTTGTTTCCTTGAGTGACTTTCCCTTCCATCATGCCACCCTAACCTTTTTCTGCTGCCTCCTCTTCTATTCCCATGTCCTCTTCAGAGATTAAATTAGTTTGCATTTACGTACTCCTCCTTTCACTTTCCAAATAGTCCTCCCCAGAAGCGGCCCCTTCTTCGCTATCTCCTCATTTACAAACCCTCAGAGTGTCGACAAAGTAAAACTTTCTAAATTGGATCTTTTTTCATATACAAAAAAAGAAACTCCTGAAAACCAAGCACCTTCCCCCAACCCATTTTTTTTTAAATGAAACTCAGCATTGGCCTGTCTAGGAGTGAACTTTTTGTAGACGTTATTCCATGCTTCAAAGGCCAGACATTGTTTCATTGTTGTGAATCTTTGCTGTGTAAGCAACTTTAATGTCTTAAAGTAAGGGCAACTAAACTTCAATACAGTTATGTATAGTTTTCAGAATTAGAGTCTGCATCTGTGATTTTTCTGTAGACTTTCTATGCTATGGTCATTCCTTGCAGCCCTGCTGGGATGAATTTAAGAGACCACAGATGCTTACCAAGTCACCGTGGCAGCTTGCTTCTGGCCCTTGTGGGGCCCTCACTGGAAGACACAGGAATCTTTTTTCCTTCTACAGATCATCAGTGAACAAAGACCACTGGTAGCCATACTTCTTGGGAAGCATTTCTAAGGAGTGAGGAATTCAATGCATTATTAATCACTGATATTTTAACGACATGACATATAAACCAAAGCAGTGTTCAATTTCTGCTATGATTAAGATTGAGTTTCCAGACAGTGTAGAAGATACACAAAATAAAAAGAAGCTTTCTGAATATTAACACTGGTTCATGCTGTACCATAAATAAGAATTTATAGTTACGAGTCAGAGAAATTAAACCATCAGATGGATTGGAAACAGGAGCAGAAATCCAATAAAGCACTATGTCTTTCCTGCTGTTTGATAAATTGGAAGTTAACATTTCCACACATGAATGTAATCTGCCAAGTAAAATTACTTTAACTGCTGTCAGATATTTCTCTTATCTGTAAATACTGAGTTTTTCCATATATAACTTATTAAATCTGGATTCTCTCAAGCTATTGAATATGTTTATTTTAGGCCAATGCTTGCTGTGGAAACATAATCTGGCTCAACTCAAACCTTGTCAACTACTTTCTGAACAAGCTGTAAATTAAACCATGATATAGTAATTCATATTGATTGTAGACAACTCTAAAATGTAGTTTTTCTTAAGAAAGTAATTTTACTTAGAGCAAACTTTTCCACTATTTTTTTCATCTTGCAGATTTTTAAATGTTGGTTCCTTGGTAGTTAATTTGTTTTCATGACAATAGGCATGTTTTTCTTAATTATTTCTGCAGATCCCTAGACCCAAAGACTTCAAGGAATGAAAAACACAGGAGGAGAGTCACATTAAGCCACCTACCTGTTAGTAACATGTTGGGGTTTTTAATCACCTTCCTTCAAAGGTCAGGGTGTTAGATGAGATGACTACCAAAGGTTTGGATGTGTACACTAATCTTTTTTTTCAAGCTGGCAGATTTCCTTCCTCACGCCTGAGGACCAAGAGATGGGACATATCACAAATGAACTCCTTCTTACAGATTTGATCGGCACAAAATGTCTTGTTGAGGGAACAACATTTTTAAGAATATATAATATCTGAATTAGTTGTATACAAGGCTTTGTCTCTGTTGTGGATCGTGTTTCTTTTGCTTTTCTAAAGGACACTACTTAACTTTCCTGGTCATTGTTTTCTGGCTTGCTGTTTTATATAGCCTCGGGATATATCCTCAGCTTGTGGTGCACCAGAGTAATATTCCATGTTTGAATCAGCTGAAAGAAGGACACCTACTTGAGCTTTACTTAGAAATGCCTTTTTCAGGGGACATTTTAAAAATATTCTGTAGTGAACGTATTGTGTTTCATACAGTGTATGCATGGGTTTGGGTGTGCACATAAAGTCTACTTGCATTTTCATATCAGTATCAGTGTCCTTAACTATACGATCATACTCTCTAGGAACTTGCTAAACATATAACAAATAGCATACACTATATATACTTTTTCAAGGGTACTTTTACCAATAGCCACTCTTATCCATGTGAATATTACTTCTTCAGCTTCAAAAAACTATCGGTTCTGTTTATTTAGCAGCTTAGGTGGTAGCTCCAAATTACACATGCAGCATTTCAGTCTCTGTATTCATATTAAAATGTGTACATTTGGGTGCTATTTGCTCTAGATCAAACTTTAAAAAAAAAATAAATAGATCAAGTATTTTATAATTTATTTTTTAATGGAAACAGACATAGGTCTCAGTCAAAAACTTCCGGACAGCTATAGAGTTTGACTAATCCTGAATAGTAACACACATATTCTCTTTTATTATGAACTTTTACATTGTGATGTTAACATGCAAATGATTGTACGCCATCTCCCATGACACAAGCAGTTACTATTGAATATGATTGAGTTCTATCCGCACTCATATGAAATTCCTTAACTGGCAAGGCCACAGGTTGCAGCTGTGCCATTTCCTTTTTGGGCAGGTCCAGTTTTCTCTTTTCTTTTCTTTTCATGTTGTCCTCCAGGATAACATACAGTTTTTAGCTTGTAAAAACCTTTGGGGCACAACATGAAACCACTTACCTGTGGGTGAAAGGTTTTTTTTAATGGACAGCAAAAGCTCATGATATGAGCACAGTGCTGGTCTCCCTCTTGAGTCATAAAAAGCAAGAAATTGTAAACAATGCATTACTTTTTAATGAATAAACCCTAAGAAGAAACTTCTAATGTTTGACAAGGAAGGACAAATTTCACCTTAAATCTTTTATGTGCTTTATTTTACAGTAGTTGTTTTCAGCAACTGGGGAGGGGCGGCAAGGCGGGCAAGGAATTGTGAAAAGACTTGCATCAAGTTTCTGAAATAATGCATATGCTTTCTACTTTACTGCATGCATAGAGTAGAGCTACCTCTCTGGCAGGTTATTTAAGTTATGCCCTCTTTTAAATAAAATAAATTATTCTGGGAAATGAAAAATTATCAGTTTCTATCTATGTAGAGAAGAGAGATTGCTAATAATTAAAAATTTTTTTTCAGGTGAAACATCTCTTACGTAAATAGAAAAAACAGAAAGTTAACTGGTTGGAATAAAAATCGTTGAATGTATTCACATATTCCAAAATTGCATGGCTACTTTAAACTGGGATTTGTTAATGTGATTTTTAAATAATTATTTAGAAATAATTGATTTTTAAATAATTGTCCCAACTGTTTTTTAATTGATTGTCCTAAGTGGTGCTAGCAATCCAAGGAAGATTTATGATGTGTGTAGCAGATGGCATCTGTTTTCTTTGCGTGCTGGGTATGGTGGTTGTGTTTCGTTGAGGGTGGCTGGCTGCAGAGCCAGGAGGAAAGCAGGTTGCTTCCCTGGTCCTGGCTGGTCTGTGCTGCATCAGGTGAATTGTAGGCAGGGAAAGGGAGTTCTCTCCCATCTTGGGAGCCCCAAGGCACAGGACAGGAGAAAGGGATTTTTCCCCTGTCTGGGGAGCCTCAAGGCACAGGAGAGGGTGCTCCAGATCACAAGGCAGCAGAGGTTGAGGGTGCAGGAACTCACCAAGCACTTCCCAGACCCGTGCTCCTCAGAGGCAATAGGTCAAAGATATCCAGATGAGCACATGCAAAGTAGGCATTTGTTAACTTGCTGGACTAAGAGGAAGCCCAGTCAAAATAGTCTGTCCTGCATGACTGTAATGAGTAGGGAACATATGTATTTACAAGACCTGTTATTTCTGTTCTTCTTTTGAATTTTCTCTATTTTAGAAAATTCTCTGTTACAGTTTATGTTTGACTAAATCCTTGCTTGTGTTCCTAAAGCCTTTGAGTGTGTTTAGTTGAAAACCAGCCATCTCTCAAAGCCCCGGTCAACTTGTGCCCCATCCTAGGTGGCCTTTCAGACAACCTGTTCTTTTGACTGCTCAAATGGGACACAAGGTTCTTGGGAGGATGAGGGGGAAGAAGGACACAAATTTCAAAATGCATGTCAGAAATATCAGAAATACTTACTACATAAGTAATGTATATTTCTGTTGTCATGTTAAATCTTTTCCAAACAGCTGTGCTTAAGATACATCTTGGAGAAACAAACTGTTTCATAATGAAATGAACAGGTAACTACAGACCAACAGCAATTCAGAACTGTTTGCTGTGGGAGTAAGAAGCTGAAATATATCACAGAAACCAACCACTCAAATGCACTGGGACATGCCATTCAGGTCACATGGGCAGGCCTGCTTTCTGTCTGGCACAGGTTTAGGCAACCCCTCTGTATGCTGACGTTCAGAGCTGCTGGTTTCCAAACCAACCCTTATACCTGATTGGAGAAAAAGTTACTGTACCTTCGAATTGTCTAGCCTGGTCTTGGCCTCAAGAGTCCAGGTCTTCATTGTTTTCCTCAAAGATTTGTTGCATCTGTGGAAGAGGTAAATCAAAATGAAAAATTGTTTCTATTGCAAAACTGAAATAATAATGACAAATAAAATAAAAAAATACAAAACCAAATAGTAACTAACAAAAAAATCATGTTTTCTACATGACTGGTTTATACCAGTAAGCTTGAGGGATTTCAGGCAATATTACATTTCTGCAGTATGTAGCTGGGTTGTTAAGTTTGCCTTATTAAAATATTACATTAAAAAAAAAGTGGGAACATTCCAGCAATGCTTTTGATGAAGGTAAAAGTAAAAGAATATGCAACATTATATTAACATGTAAGATCATAGAATGGTTAGGGTCAGAAGGGACCTTAAAGATCACCTAGTTCCAACACCTTCCACTAGACCAGGTTGCTCAAAACCTCATCCAGCCTAGTCTTGAACACCTCCAGGAATAGGGCATCCGCAACTTCCCTGGGCAACCTGTTCCGGTGCCTCACCACCCTCAGTAAAGTATTTCATCTTCATATCTAATCTAAATCTATCCTCTTTCAGCTTAAAACTTCTACCCCTTGTCCTATCACTACACTCCCTGATAAAGAGTGCCTCCCCATCTCTCCTGTAGGCCCCCTGGAAGGCTGCTAGAAGGTCTCCCTGGAGCCTTCTCTTCTCCAGGCTGAACAACCCCAACTCTCTCAGCCTGTCCTCATAGGGGAAGTGCTTCAGCCCTCTGATCATCTTTGTGGCCCTACATAGTTAATTGAAAGAGAAAAAAATGAAAAATAAATACAAGAATATTGATAAACATAAATAACCAGAAATTGTTAAATGATTAATCTTTTGTAATATCACCTATTGGACATTTGCAGGGAAAGGTTCCAAGGCACACCTTGCATCACCACTGGTCCCCATACTTATGATTAGACATAGAAAAAAAAAATCCTGCTGCTGTCATGTGCTGCAGTTTTACTTGAAAAAAAAACACCTTAGACTAGGTACCCTTTTTGGAAAAAACTTCCAAGGGGCCCTGAAATATTGGCTCTTTCTTACGCAAAGACTTCCTAATCCCTGAATTGTCTTTCTTGTTCTCATTAATCCGCTGCTTAAATAAATATCACATTCTCTAATGAACGATGTTAGCTGTTTGGACTGTAGGAAGCAATCCTGCTGCATCCTGCAGGCTTTTTCCTCTATCGAAAGGTTTTGTGCAGCATCTGAGTTCAAATGTCTTATCACTAAAGCTTGTTATCAAAAAGATATTGACAAACTGAAAGATCACAGCAGTGTGACTGATGACAGAACTAATGGGATTCTTTTTAAAGACAAAGGTTCAAAGCGCCTAAAGACACATTTTGGCCAAGATGTGACAAGGCTTGATAACAGCATACACCCTCCTGAAGAGTGAAAACACAAGAAAAGAGAGAAAATTTAATGTTATAGCGACTAGTTAATAGTAATAATGACATGAAATTAAAAAATTATAACTAGTGCCTGAATCTTAATAAGTACCTTTAGATAATTAGATTTAGTGACTTGTGGAGCTCCCTCTGAAGGGGAGTGTGGATGGTGCTGAAAGGCTGACATCTGAAATCAGTCAGTGCCAGAGGCTGGCAGCTGTAGGAAGCCCCTGGCTGGCCAGAAGGTGGACAGGTTACCCCACTTTCTGGTCTCCAACTCCAGCCCTGGGGAGTCTGTGTTTCTGTGGCCTCTGTTGCTGATACGCCAGGAACAGCTTCAGCCTATGTTATTTATTAAATAACTGCATTTAAAAAGCCATGGGTGTTGTATATGAGGAGGAGGAAAAGGGAGAGAATTTCGAAGTTCAGCTGTGTGCCTTTGTTCGTAAGTTCGTTGAGATGTGTTTGTGTTTCTATGCATTTAAAACAGCAGATACACTGTGCGCTGTGCCAGCAGTTATGTGGGATGATGGATGACTGACATTATTATTTGTTATGAACATTATGGATGAGGTTGCTAGACAGATTTTATTAATACAAGAAATTTTACAAAGCCTTTCTTTAAACGATCAGTGTACAAGCTTTGTAAATCTGTTTATGGTACTCAGCTGCCGACATCAGCTGCTTCGGAGCCAACCCAGCTCCAACAGACCGACTGATTGAGAGGCACAGGGGGTTTTTTTGGGAGATTCCTTCAACAGGAAAACCCCAAGACAGCGGTGTAACCCAAATCCCGCTGACAGCTCTCCCGCGAGAGGCAGATCTGGTACGGGAGTTGCCGGGGCAACCACGACCACCCTCCCCCACCTTCCAGTCCTTGAATTTGTGTCGGGAGGGTGGTGAGGTAGCTCTCTGCCCACAGCGAGCACAAAGTGCAGGGGCACCACCTGCAACAGGCTGCAACAGCAGAGGAGATGGCTCGTGAAGCGGGATGCTGAAGTTTCGCGGGGTGCAGAAGCCTCACAAGGCGGCCTTAGGAGCACAGCAAGCAGGCAGGGTTCCTCTGAGGAAGAGGGAAGAACTAGAGACCAGGTGCTGCTGCGGCGGGTGTGGGAGGTTGTGCGGCAGGGCACAGGAGTTCTGCCCTCCTCGCTCGTGAGTCCAACGTATCTGTTTGCAGTCTGTGACCGCTGTTTCTGTCATGGTCTCCACCAGGCAGAGAGCTTGCCCCAGAAAGGCTGTGGCGACCCAAACGGAGGGCCTGTTCCGAACTGTGGCTACACAGGTCTCTGGCTGCAGGGAGTGCCAGAGCCTGCTGCTGCCAGGGGAGGGCGGCGGACATTCCACTGGTGTGAGGTGCCAGACGGTGGAAGATCTGCTCACCATGGTGGCCGAGCTGAAAGATGAGGTGGAGAGACTGAGGGCCATCAGGGACTGTGAGCGGGAGATCGACTGGTGGAGTAACTCCCTGGCGTGCCAGAGGGAAAGGCGCCAGGGAGATACCCCTCAATTGGGGGTGGACCCCCTGCCCTGTTGGGCAGAGGAGGGGGAACTGAGGGATGGGGAGGGTTGGGAGAGGGTCCCTGCTCGTGGGCAAACCCCCCCTCTGCCTGTCACGTGTCCCCAGGTCCCCCTGGGCAATAGGTTTGCAGCCTTGGACATTGAAGGGGAGGTAAGTGGGGAGACGCGGGAAGGTTCCCCTGAGAGGTTTCCAAGGGCGAAGCAGTCGACTCTGCGCATTCAGACTGCCTCTGCCAGGACAGAAAGAAGGGTGCTTGTGGTAGGTGACTCCCTTCTCAGAGGAACGGAGGGGCCCATTTGCAGACCGGACCCGAGCCATAGGGAAGTGTGCTGCCTCCCTGGGGCCCGGGTCAGGGATATAACTAG
>WKFP01014095.1:161743-212325 GCA_011057875.1 Pterocles orientalis
CATCTCCCTTATGAGGAAAGGCTGAGGGAGCTGGGTCTCTTTAGTCTGGAAAAGAGGAGACTGAGGGGTGACCTAATCAATGTTTATAAATATGTGAAGGGTGAGTGTCAGGAGGATGGAGCCAGGCTCTTCTCTGGGACATCCAGTGATAGGACAAGGGGCAATGGGTTCAAGCTGGAACACAGGAGGTTCCACTTGAATATGAGAAAAAACTTCTTTACGGTGAAGGCGACAGAGCACTGGAACAGGCTGCCCAGAGAGGTTGTGGAGTCCCCTTCTCTGGAGACATTCAAAGCCCGCCTGGATGCGTTCCTGTGTGATCTGATCTGGGTGTTCCTGCTCCGGCAGGGGGATTGGACTAGATGATCTTTCGAGGTCCCTTCCAACCTCTAACTTTCTGTGATTCTGTGACTTGTAGCCGTAGATAGCTATAGCTACAAAAAAAACAAATTACTGTTTTCTGACATTTCTCTCTTAGATTTCACAGGTTTTTGCGAAGGTGTGATTTGGTATAATCTTACTGAATTCTATAGTTGCAGAGTGTTTGCCCTCACATCTATTATGTTTTCCTATGTTGGTGGTGAAGGTGGAGTTCACCAGGTCTGCTGAACAGCCCTGTCCGTACAGTGTATACAGGTTTTATTGGCAAGTGTCATACCCCAGTGGATTTCTGAATTCAAGCGCTTGACAGGAGGAGTTACAGGAAGCTCTGCCAATCTATTTAGTGTTATAGTGTATTATTATTTACTTAGCTTCAAGCAAATTCAGACCCTCACATAAGTAGCTCTCGCCATCCCAGAGCAGCAGTTAGCTCCTCCGTACAGCAGTGTTGTCCCGGGAGAGAGCACAGATGGAAAGGGGAGCACAAAGGGGATAGAAGTTCATGAGCTTAAAGTTTTCAGCAGCTAAGATTAGGGTACGTGGCGACCCACAGCATTCTTATTTCATTCAGAGGTTCGTATGTCTTATTTTTTTCTGGTTTTGCCAGCAGCTGCTGTTGATGTTACCTAGCTGTGGATTTTTTTGGGGGGAGGTTGGGGCTTTTTTGTGGAAGCTTTTGACTGCATTTAATCTTTTACGTCAGCAGGAAGTGTTCATCCGTGAGACTCAAATGAGAAAATAACAACAGAGAACAAAATTTCATTTGACTCTCAAATGTTAAAGGCAGCAGTTGAATATCGCAATTACAGGTTGGATTGTGAATCATCTTTCTAATGAAGAGATCTTAAGTACCCACATATTAAAGTGTATTTTCATAAACTAGAAACTTTCACTGAGCAGACTGATTTTCCCTGACCAAAACCATGTTCTTGAGTGTTTTTGCCTACACATGGAAGAGGAAAAAACTCTCACTATATATCTTATGCCTATTGTAAATTACTTGGAAATAGATGCATAAACTTCCTGAAGTAAACATTTCTCAAAAATGAGTGTACAGTAGCTATTCATTTCTGTTCAGGCTAGGAAAGCTGAATGTTTCTTGTCAGAAGTATAGTTCAGTCTAATAAATTAACTAGTTTACAAAAAAAAAAAAAACAAACTGCAGCAGAGGATGCATACTTTACATTTCTGGTTTATCAAAGATCAGGTGAAAGATAAGTAATTGAAATAAAAAGAAGCAATACAGAAAACTTACATAAAGCTATGACTAGTAACATATGGCTTAATATTTTTGTAGAAGCAGCATATAGTATTGGATAATCTGGAGATGTGAAACAGGGTATGTGCTTCAGAGCTCCAAGACATCTTGTTTCTGCAAGATCAGTGCAATGTTCTTACCACTACAGTGTCAGCATAAGAGCAAAATTAGATCTGAATGAGTTACTTGACCTTGAGTGTGACAGTACCAGTGGGGAGCTACAGATCCCTTAGTGAGCTTAGAAAAGGCACACTAAACCACAAATGTGACTTCTTGTCAGTTCAAATGCATTCTCACTGACTACCAGTATTTTCTTTCGCTTATATGTATATATTTTTATTCTGCTATGGTGAAAATGTGTAGGAGTGCATTCTGGGCAGCAATAGAAATAAACTGAGCACACATGATAGCTTCTGGTTCTCTGTGATCATTATATAGTTGACGAACAGCAATCTGCTGCTCCACGAGGCAGCAGTGTTGCCCCAAAAGTGGAACCGTTTACCCAGTGTGTGAGCAGTTCACAGCTCTTTGCCTCTCTCCATAGCTGACTGCAAAAGAGCCCAACTGAGCGGTGTGCAGTGTTGGGGAGGTGTGCCAAATGGTGTAAGAGCTGAGAGATAACTTGGCATTGGGTTGCGTTACCTAGAAGTAGGTTTGGTGGAAGGACTATGAGGTTTAAGAAGAAGAAATGAGGAAAGTGGTTGTCAAGCAAATGAAGAGTAAGGTTTATAGCCGCACAGAAGAGCACCTTTGGTCATTGCTGCATGGTCTGTACAGACCCCACATTTCAAACTGCTTTTTGAACCAGTGTCTGTTGTTTTAAACTTCAGCAGCAAAAAATGAAGTTGAATGCTAATTTCTGTCAAGTCAAAATATTTCATGTGTAAATTCAAAATAGCTTAAATTGTCCCTGATATAGACATTGCATAGATTGTACTAAACACTGTTATGTCAAATTAAGTTTCAAACTAGAATAAATTGCTTCTGTTGATGCAACTCAACAGCTACCTTTCCAATTAAAATATTTAAATTTTAAGGTCTTCAAGTAGTACTAACTGAACAAAAGAGAGCAGAGAAGTCAGAATTAAGTCAAAACTGAAGGATTTCTGATGTTGTGCTACTGCTTGTATGCAGTGTTTTGTTGACTCTTCCAGATAAAACAAGGGCATGTCAAAACATGTGAACAGATAAAAAGAAGACTAGTGCTGATTCCTTCCAAGGAGTGCAAGAAAATCCAGGTCCCAGTTTAATGATGCCATAATTATGACATAAACTTAAATTACTAAGGGAAAAGGCAATATTTATGAAGGAGAACATTCAATAATCACAGAAGTAGGTGTAGTACATTATGGTTTGGGCTTTCTTTTAATGGTAAATTTCTATGTAAGGGACTAAAAGTTGGTCAAGAATAAATCTGTTTTCTAACAGGTCTCTAATACTTGGCTTGCTGTAATATAATCCTCTCTTACAAACTGACTTACTTTATGTTATCTGCATTAGCACTGCTGTTAGTTGCGGTCTGTAATGTGGTTTGCTAGATCTTGGAAGGCATAACGATGTTACTTTGTCTCTATGATCTGTTTCCTCAGATCAGAGGAAAGCTAATGTGCTTGAAAATTTGTCTATTTATACCAGATAAGGAGTCTGAGGTCAGTCATTTATCTAGTATATCAATACAACTTTATCTAGTATCTCTTTGGTAATCTCAGCTGCTGGATCCCATAAATTCACTTGCCTATACAAGCATCGCGTAGCAAATAAAACAAGTTTGACTCTACTAAGGTTTTCATTTGCTCTGTAACCTGCTTACATTTAATATGAAATTTCTATGGGAATATTACAGTGGGGTTTTAAAATTGCTTTTTCTGTGGCAGACTTGTGGGCTAGTACAACTGTTGAAACTTTATGATGCACTAAATGGAGCATGGCAAGAAATTGGTCGATTTTGTCACTTCATCTCATTTTGAGAGCTGAAAATGAATTATTTAAGCAAGGAGATAGGACAGACTTTGCAGCAGTGCTGATTAACACCCATTCTGGATGTTTACCTTGTTTTTCCATCGCATGTGAACGCTGCATTAATCAGCACTAATGCACAAGCTAATGTTTCTTATTACAATTTCACATTGTTCTTGCTCTTGATAATAATAGAATTTAAGAGCTTCTTCCACTAGTAGTTATTGGTTAGGGAAATGTTATATTCTTATTTCCAAGATGTGCAATGATAAAAATGCATTCAAAACCAAATGTTATTTGGTCGAGGCTTTTTAGGAATTTCCTTTCTTCTCTTACTAATTACAGATCTAAAGCACTTTCATGGAATTAATACGTTTGCAGTTTGAATTTTTTTCTTTTTGCATTGACGGATTCATACAGCCTTGCATTGAGGCATAGCTAATATTAATTTGCTTCTGGGACATCAGCTCCTGCTGCAGCACAGCAAAAATTCCTGCTAGAAGAATTCTAGATTGCCTTGATGGGTGCAGCTACATTAGTGTCTCGGTTTGGATCAGGAGTTTGCTTTTGAGTTAGGTTTTTTTTTCTGATATCTGGCTTGCCAGTTTTGATTTGCTTTGTGCAGTTGTGTTTAGGGAAAGGAAACTGGGTTACTTTGGATCGAAATGAACTGGACAATGCACTCTTGAAGCATACCTGATCGTGCTCTGGTGACTAGGGGGCACTCAGTTTGTGTGACCAGGCTAGAGCTGGTCTTACCATGCCCTGCTCTCAGCACTGTTCTGCAAATCTGCTCCCATTGCATTGCATCGCTTGCTCATGTTGACGTAGCCTGTGCTCCTCTGACTAGGCTGTGAGGTCTACCTGGATCTACCTGTACAGGATCTACCTGTACATTTTTCCTCACAGAAGCACTTCAAAAACATTAAAAGAGCTTTTAAGCTCTATGTTAAGATTTTACTTAAACACAAAATAAACTTGTGGGTTTTTCAGAGAGATCCAGATCTGGGCAAAACAGAATAAATTAAAATCAAACCCTTCAGCAAACAAATCTCTTCCTGTATGCTGTTTCCTTTCAGGGAAAATCCTTTCCTTCAGCTTCATTTTCAGTTCCTTAACTATTGTTGTCCCAAAAGTGAGATCATTTACTCGGTGTGCGAAATGCCAATATACACACAGAGTTAAGGGATTTTATTTATTTGCTGCTTTGCTAGATAGGGTGCTAGGTGGCAGCTACACAAAGGCAGCATGCATTCATTCTTTATGCATCCGATTATATACATTTCAGAGTACAAAAAAATTACTTCTCATTGGTCAAAAGCTGCTAAGTAATGTTATTGATTAATACTTTATCTTCTATTGGTCAAATTGTCCTCAGTTGCTATGTAAATCAGAACACACACTCTGTGAGGGTGTAGGGGCATGAGTCTTTTTGGTCCTGAATCAAGTTGGTGGTCACAATCTCCCATCTTTACCTTTGCCCTGGTTATCCCAGAGAACTGCTGATCTCCTGCCTCTTTTAGTTGTTATCCAGCTTCCAGTGATATTCCTCTTTGTTGGTCTTCTACCTCTCCTTCAAGGTCAATGCGGTTAGCAAAGAACGGATTGCTAGTACAAAACCTCATTGTTAGATTCTATTTTATAAGTAACTTTTGCCTAACTCTGTTTTGCAGGCTGACTACAGTGGAAATTTCCATCCTTGCTATACATCACTTTCAGTAGTGTATAAAAAAATAAAATGATAAATAAATAGATAAATAAATAAATAAAAATCCTATGTGGTCTCTTCTGAATCCCTCAAAATTCTTCCTTTTCACTGTCTGTCTGTGGTGGGTTGGCCCTTGACTAGGAGACAAACCACACACACCCACTCACACAATTTCCGCCCCCACCCAATGATAGGGGAGAGAATTAAAGGGGTAAATGGAAAAAAGGACTCGTGGGTTGAGATAAGGACAATTTAATAACTAAACGACAATAATATTGAAAATAATACTATACACAAATATACAAATGAGTGATACACAGTGATACTGCCCCCCTACCCGATGATAAGGACTCGGCTTTTTCCCGGCTAACAATCCTGGAACAGGGGGAGTCGATCCCAGAACAAGGAGAGTCCCAAAACCACACTCACGATTCCCCAGGCCGGGGTGTGTACCGCTCCTGGAGGCACTCACAGACTGGAGATAACAGTCTGAGCGTGCCAGACTGAGAACCAGCCGGGGCGTGGAGGGGGGTGAAAGGCCTTGGGAGAGAGACCACCTGGAGCCAGAAGAGAACCAAAACTGAAAGGCACCAGACCAAAAGGCCAAGGGCTGATCTTCCGGAAGGGTCCTCACCTATATACTGGGCATGACGTGTACGTTATAGAATAGATTATTGGTCCCTCTGGTTCTCATTCTAGTAACCGAAGAACGAATCCTGGGCTAGTTTCTGGGGCTGTACCCTCCCAGCCCTGCCAGCTCTGTCTGTGGGAAGCAGGGAAGCTGAAAGTATCTGACCTTGGCAGCAGCACAAAACATCCCTTATCAGCTTCTTCTGAACATAAATCCAAAACACAGCCTCTTGTGGAGAAAGTTAACTGTGTCTCTGCTTAACCCAGGACACTGTCATACGTCTTTGTGTCTGCTTTTCCATTCCCCTGGATACATATGGCTAGTAACTCCTAGGAAGGAGGAATTTTCCTGGGCAGCATGTAAAGGGAATTACATGGTCCAATAAGCTAGAGCAGGAAAATAAAAAGATGGTCATTTGTCTGTCTCTCAGTAAGACGTGCAATAAAATGTGATATACATATTGCTAAGTCACGCAAACTATCATAGTTGTGGAAAAAATAATTTATTAAATGTATTTAATTTAATATATTAAAAAAAGAAATATAGGGTTTTTTTAGAAAGTTTTTTCAGTTTATAGCAGCTCAGAAATGGCTTTGCTTCTATTGCTTCTCAATTTACTCCCGGTGGTGGTCAGAGTAGAAGGGAAAGAAAGGGTCATCTGCTGAGGGCACAGCACTCACTTACTCTGTATCACTTGTCTTGCTCTGTTTTCTGCAGTAAAAGATCTTGTTATTTGTAAACACCCCAAGCACATGCAGTTGTTTGGGAACATCAAGTCTTTTTATGCCATGGTCTTTGGGCTTATTTAATGGAGTGCTTTAGAAAGGCTTTATGTTATTGCCATCAAATGGGGGCTAAACCACAATGAAAGTCATGATTTACTTGGGGAGAGCAAAGGAAACAAAGCACGATATGCATTGGCCTAGGTTCACTGTAATCTGTGAGTGATCCAGCCCTCAGGTATCAATACTCAAGAGATCAATTCCCTTTCACTTTTTCTTCCTTCTGGTCTCTGAAAATTAGCTACAGATATTTCATGGCTTTTTTTGTACTGAAAGATACACAATTTTTTTTGAGTAAAAATTGGTCCTCTATGAGTGCAAAATGAATAATGAACTAAAGCTAAGCAGTCTTATGGCTGTTGTTCACGAGTATCTTCAGCTAAAAACATATTTTTCTGCTTGCTTTCTAACAAACTCCTGTCATTTTTCCTCTCTCTTGTCCACAAGTACTCTTATTCTTTTCTACCCTTTCTGCTGAAGTCTCAGTATTTTTTACAGTAGATTTTCATTTAATCTTCACTACTTCAGATGTTCTCCCTTCCTACACATCCAAAATGTTGACATCTTTATCAACAGCATTGCTCTGATCACAGTTCCCTCCTTCCTAAATTATTGAGCAGGTTTTCCTCTTTCACATACATTTTAAATTTCTTCTTATGTCTTATATATTTATTCTAAACTCCTCTCTGGCTAATCCTCTTTCCACTGCTCCCTTCTCTCACCTTCTCCTTTCCCCCCTAGTGCTTGGAATACATTGGTCTCTGTTAACCTTGCTAAGCACATCCATCCTCCTCTTCGCAAGCACTTGTAATAATCTATATGTTTGGCAAAGCCTTTAAGTATAGGCACCCCTTGGAGAACGCATTTACAACATAAAATGGAGATATTATTCTGGTTCCCTTCAGCACCTGATGACAAAAACAATTCTGTGATCTCTCCGTAGTAGGTGCCTTCAGGGGAAAGGAGCTGAGGGGACTGTGAGCTCTGGGCCCTTTGTATTCCTTTGAACTTTTCATATCACAGTCTGCCTCAATTTCAGCTCATGGCCTGGGAAAAAAAAATAAAAAAAATTAAAAAAAAAAAAAAATAAAAAAGCTGCTTCTACCTAGCTGTTTATACTGCTTTTACAACATATGGGCTATCTGCTTTTGTAAAACACCATGTAATGTTCCTAGGTTTGTGTTACAGCTTTGAAGTTGTGGAGGCTTTTTTTTTATTGCATTTAATTTTAAAATGTAAAATTAATCTCAATGTTTCCTCTGTTTATTTCTTAGTCTACATTAGCACTGAACTGTCCTTAGGGCTGCTTCCAGGTGATTAATGACGTGAATGTCTGGGATGCCAACCCATCACAATGTCCTAGGCAATGTTGAGCTAGAATTGTAGCACCCTGCATGTCTGTTTGGAACTTACTGCTGCTATTGTGTGCAGCAGCAGCTATGTTTCCCTTTCCAGCTGCCCACAAATATCTGTGCTTAAAAATGTTTACTTCTGCAGTGGAATATTTTAGAGGGCTATTCTCAATAACATGCGTTTCTTTTCTCCTAAGACCACCAGCTAATGCACTTCCTCATAAATAACAATGATAGTTTGCCTTGGCAGTTAGTTGAGACCCAAAATCTTGATTTTTTTTTGTAAAAGATTTTTAACTCTTGTTTGATTTATATGTTCAAGTTTGGACCTTCACCTCAATTTTCATAATATGAGGAGCAGAGTCTTCAGAGATTTAGTATAAGAGTTTATCAGCCAGCTGGTGGAGTGGTATTTTAATGTAGAAATTAGATAAAATGTTACCCTGAGTGAGCCTATGCATTTAGAGGGCATAATTTCATTTTGATATATTTAGGAAGATGCAATGACATATTCAGGAGGGGGACAAAGTAGCTTCTGTGTCGTTTCTCAGTTACATATGTGGAGAGTTGTAATGAAAGTGAAGATGCATTGGATTAGACAAAATCACAAGTAAAGTTTTCTCTCAGCAGTGCAACACTGAGGCTCCCTGAAGCTCCTCAAAAATACCTGGGCTTTTCTGATAGTGAATAAGTTGTCCTTAGGGGAGCAAAATTTATTTCTTATAATTGCTAATTGATCTTAAAATCTTTCTGATTCCATTAAGTACATAAAAACTGTGCAGAGGTTGAGATCTCAATTAAGACTATCTTGCAGCAATATTTTGTCATTTAAGTATTAGAAGTTTCATTTCCTAATAGCATTTTTATTAAGAATGACAATCTTACAGGCCAGCTGATTTGACATAGGCATTTTTGCTTACAATCTGCACTTGAACAACTGCAGCATTCCTGATGCAAGAATTCAAATTCTTCTTGTTATGGGTTCCTATTTAAACAGATCCTATAAGTTACAGTCAAGTTCACAAACAGACTAATATACATGTGAGCATATGTGCAGAGGTGTATAACAGTTATCAAGACAATGTATAGATAGATGTTTCTAATTTTAATGGTGCCTTTGAGCAAACAACATTTCCACTGTTCATCAGATTGAAGGGCCATCATTTTAATATAGTCTTCTGTATGCTATCACATTCTTTCCAATCCATTTCCGAGGGAAATTGTCCATTGTTAGAAAGATATTGTTTGCATGGTTTGGTACATCACTGTCACATTATTAACCTTCAAATACTATGCACACAATTGACATACCCTAAAAGAAGCAAATCAAGATGTTTTCACTTATTTTTGCTGTCTAGAGGACACATGTTAAATAACATGCTCTTAATTTGACTGACAACAGACCACGGACATGATACTTGTATACTATAGAAATAAACTGTAAGAAGAATTTTGAACATGTAATTGTTAGAAGTGTGGTGTTTTTTTTCCCTTTAAGTACTGTAACAAATGAATGCCTAGAGTTGAGCACTGACCTGTATGCCAGCCAGCCTTCCATGGGGAGGAAAAGTATGTTCAGGTCCTAAGCACTAAGCTGCATCCAGGATCATTGTTTGCCTTGATAAACTCTACAACGTAGGCCTTGTTATTTCCCTCTCGTACTTTTATAATCTAATTTAAATAAAAATTGAAGCACTAAATACATACTCAGCACTGGAATTATATTCAATATGTTGAAAGTAGTACCTATTGTTGTCAAGCTCATCAAAATTTGAAAGTGTATATAGATATCCTTTGTCTTAAGGTAGAAGCCATATAAATCCTAGTCTACTGAAAAAAAATTATTCAATTAAGATCTCAAAAGCTGTTAGAGAATAAATTTTTCATTGTTGAAACTAAAACATTTGTAAGAACCAAATGCTTTCTTCCTGGCTGATTTACAAGAACTTAATGTCATCTTGAACTGAAGGACAAATTTTTCTCTTACTTTTCCAGATTTTTCATAGGTTACCTACATCTCAGAGGGCTAAATATGTCACACAGTCTTCATGGTCCTATAGGAGACTTATTCTCCTGCATTGATATTGTGAACATGGTTCTTCTATTTCAAACTACTTTTCTGTCTTGCCACCTCCAGCAAAATGGCCTTCCTACAAATAGTCATCTCCTGTGGATTTCTGCAAGTGCTCTGAGGTCAGCTTTCATGGTGGGAGGAGTTCTTCTACTCTTCCAAATTTGTGAAGGAAAAAACTCTTTCTCTGCTGCTTTCTTTATCGCCAGTGAACAGTGTTGGCTCCCTGCTTTAACCCAGATTGTTGTTTTGTGCTGTGCCCCTCTCTGAATGTATCTTAGGGTGGTAGGGAATGAGGAGTTGGGAAGAAACCAGACCTGAAATGCAAGTGTCTCACCAGGAGTGGGTCCCAAGTGCTTATTACCCCCATTTACTCCTCCCCCCCCCCAAAATTGTCTTCTTAAGCCATTCTCAACAGTGTGCTTTTTTAAGAACTACCACACACTAGTATTTATTTTCCAAACGGTTCAAGAAAACTGCTGGTTTTCTTTTCACAAAGTGAGTATAATTTCCAGCTGGAAAGTCACATCACATATTAGGTAAAGCAGTTTCCAAGCCATGTCTAAATAATACTGAGTGCCATTGTATTGTTCAGCAACAAAAATACCTGAATATGTTTTGTGCTCATATAAAGTTTCACAGCAAGTCCTAGCACAGTTGGTTTCCTTTAAAAATGTTTGCAATTTTATGCGCACTACTGGTCAGTGGGTGGCGGGCTAAGAAGGCTGAAAATGTTCTTACAGCAAAGCATTTTTAATGGTTTTTATTGTCTAAATAAAATGTAAGATTATGCTTTAAATTAGGTTTCTGTTGTAGTAGAGTACTTAACTTCTACCATAATCTGGGATCATTGCCTCTGAGCTAGTGGCTCTGCCTTATTCCAATTAGTATAATTTTTGGTACCTAGTAGAGAAAATGATTGGTTTTGCTTTCTGTGTTTTGTTTTAAAGACTAGCATCAAGGGAAGTCTTCCTTTTATTTCAGAAATTCATAACAGCTGTTTGTCAATATTTTTCGATAGGAACAGAGAAAGACATGAAACATTAAAAGTGTGCCACATCCCATCCTTTCTGCAAGCATGCCTTTGATTTCAGTAGTTCTGTTTAGTCTGGGTTATTTATACTTTTCCAATGAGAACTAATTTAAACATTCATATTCCTAGATCTCAGTTAAATATTTATCTAAGTTTATGAAGCTGCTCCTTCTGATGAGTGAGCTACCTGTTATGGGAGAACAAAGAACCTCAAAAGGCAGCAAATTAAGGTCACAGGTTAGTGTTCGGGCAAAATAGAGCTGGGCTACCAAATGATTTCCCATTATTAAGCCAATAAATCAGGCAGATGTTGATAGATGCAAGCACTGGGGCAGTGTGTCAGCCTCATGAAAAAATTGTTTAACAGATTCAGGTGATCAATGCTGTCAGAATCTTGCATGTGAAAAATAAGATGACAAATTAAGCTGTAAGGCTGTGACACCAGAGATTATTATGTGCCCCTTCCCCCCACCCTCCACCACTGCCACCATCTTTTTACATGTAGCCTAAAAGCAAAAACACAACAAATAAATAAATAAAATTACGTGTCTATCCATTTGTGTCCCTTGGAAAGCCCACAAGAGAGGCGGAAAGCTAATGGATTTTCAAAGCAAATGCAACCTGCTGCATAAGCCCTGATTGAAGAGCTCTGAAGGGGGGAAAAATAGATTAAGGAGTTATTGAATTATTAATGGACTCTATGATAGTGGTCTAATTACAGCTAAAGAGGTATCACTTTTTACTAATGGCATGATGAAAACAAAAATAACCCATCAAAAGTCATCATGATAGAAATTACGTTAAAATTGAATACCTTTTCATGGCAAAAAGCACTATACTCTTTTTACTTTTAGGAATTTCTGGGTTTTGCCTAGTAGAAAATGTGTAACAGAAAAATCTGCCATACATTTTTTCTGAATGACACCAGCAGAGTGATCCAATAATTGCTGTCAAAGGCTTGTTTCCTCAATTTGAAGACACTTAAAACTGATGAAAAAATTAGTCTCTATTAAAAAGAACATCTTTCCAGTCAATGTGTCTCCTTTCAGGAGCCACCGAAAGCTGAGTGCTGTGGGTTTTTCAGGGTTGTGGGTTTTTGGTTTTTTTGTTTTGGTTTGGTTTGGTTGGTTTGTTTGTTTGTTTAAAGATAAAGGTGTTTAATTAGATGTGCTTTTTGGAAACTTGAAAACTAGGGTCCAAGAGGCCCTTAATGTGATTTTTCTGGGAAGCATGCTGTTGGAAGGCAGTTCCCCCCCATCTGGACAAGACAAGCTCTGGGCTCACCAGCCCCCTCTGCCCTTCTGTCTGCCCTCCCCAGTGCCCAGGCATCACTATGTACCAGAGATCAAAACTTGCTCCTGGTGAGGTGTCATGGACTCAGCAAAGGGCTATAGAAGTGAGGAACTCAACTGTTTTCCTCCTGGACCAAGCGCAAGCTCTTTCCTGATTTTCCTGGTGTGATGTGTGAGACAGGCCACTGCCTTTACAACAAGTACTGAAAAAGCAGACGTGTAACGTGAAATACAAATTCTCAAGCATTAAGCTAATTTGCAAGCTGTTAAATGTCATAAGGCTGCAAGAGCGATGACTTTATGGGGAAAGTTAGCAGAGGAAGACAACAAAAAGCATTTATGCCTACCTTAGGAGATATCTGAAAGCCAGGATGAATTGTCATCAGGTCATTTAAGATTTTTTCAACAGTTACTCTGTCAGAGATATCAGATTACTACTGTTACTTGTCTCATAGATGGACTGGAAAGTGCTGTGCATGTAAGTTTTTTGCCGACAAGATCACCCAGAGAAAAAAAAAATTGTTCTTTGAATGACACCAATTCCCTGTTTGTTTATCTGCCTCTGATGTTGGGTTTTTTTAATGGTTTGTCCTGTGCCCTGGCCCCAGCACACTCTGATGGTGTCTAGAGTCTCTGTGTAGAAGGAGAGAATCATCTTTCTCAAAGTGAAAAGAGGTGGAAAATGTCTATGCCAAAAGATATTTTTTCATAAATTCTCCCTCAGGTCTTTGGTTCAATTCATAATGACAAGGTCACAGTAAATGATAATTGGTAACCATCTGAAGGAAGCCAGTGGGTAGAAAGCTCCAAGTTCAACTCAGATTTTTTAACAGGAAAAATAAACAAGCAAAGTAAACTGATAGGATTGATGGGTTTGCTGAATTTCATTGATTCTGACAATTTGAGAGAAATGCTATCGAATGTTCATGAAGAGACGGCTGTGGGTGCATGCCGCTCTGGCTGGTATCTGTGACAGCTGCTGAGATGGTCCCTCTCCCCGCTACCAAACTCATCCTGCCCTCCTGGCTCAGGGCTTTAGATGCCAACTCTTTAGTTTGGTTTATTCAAAGTGAGCAGAATGATTTGTATTCAGAAGCTTTAACTACTTATAATAGGTGAGACAGCCTGGATCTCTTTAACTGTCCCGGGTTAGAAGGAAGCTACACAAGTTTGCATCCTACTGCAGTGAAGGGTCACCGCCTCTGTTTCAGGGCTAGTAGGAAGGAGATTTCATCGTGTTCAGTTGCAGTTAGTTCAGGACAGGAAAATGCAGCTAAATTGTGTCAAATATACGTGAAATTGCTTAACCTTACTGAAGGGTCCCTTTCTTTCTCTTCTGTACTTAGCATTGGCGAAACCAGACATGCTTTTTAAGAGTTTAAGCAATTATGGCTAAATTTCGATTGGCAGCGTGTACTTTACTGAAAGGTGTCAAGGATGAGAAAAGAGAAAGCACTGACAAACAGAAACACAAATGCTCATCACCCACGTGCACAATCACACAGAACATTCTGCTGTCACTAAAATAGCACTGCCATCCCCGAGTGTCTGGATGATACAGCTGGCTTGGGGGGCAATATTTGCTTTTCATTCCTTGAATAGACCACAAATTTGAGATCTGCGAGTGTTATTCACACAAGTACTGTTGCAGAAGTGCTGGCACTGTCAACAGCACACTTCTGGGCCCATGATGTACAAGCTGCTCCATCACACAGCTGTCACACAACTGTCTCTTGTGTCTCCTGGATGATGCTTTTGGGATATTTCAGACAGTTCTATTTCTTCTCATTTTTGTATAGAAAAAAACAATAAGAAAGGATAGAAACCAACAATTTATTAATATCATACAGACTCATAAAATATTGCTTTCTTTGCAATCCTGCAGTAATGTATGAGCAACATAGACCAGTCTGTGAAGTTAATTTCTTTCAAGAAATTCTGTGTGTTGCAGAAAACTGCATAAATACTCTGTAACAGTGCCATTTGCTACACTGAATCAATAACTTTTTTTCCTTTTTTTTTTTTTTGAGTTCCAGAGGTATAGCATGAGGGTCTTTTATTATTAACCCCAGGGGTCTCTGTATAAGTTGCTTTCATCTTTGTGGAAATGTGCAAACCTTCTTTTGTAAACTTTTACTTTTCATAAATCATGGGAATTGAAATGAGCCTGCTGGGTACCTTAGGGACCAAGACATTGCTTATGAGCTGTATTGTCATTTTAACGGAGACATGTTAACAGTTTCTGAATACACAGAGTACTTGCCATTAAAAATTGTCTTGAAATTTGGGTTGAAAAGGAAAAATGTAAGTCCTTGGTTTATCGTGTGTGTAACAAACTGTCAGAAGACTACATGTGGCTGTATAATTAAAGGCCACTGTTCTTCACTCCATGACAGTGCTGTTAATCAGTCGACTCTGTCGAGGGTGTCTTCTCAGGTATAACACAGGGTGCTATACACTATCATTTTAAAACAGCGTGAGTACAATGGCAATTTATTAAAATACTGCTAACTCTCCCAATACGACCATGAAGCTAATTAAATATAACAAGTTTGCTTCTGGGATCGGCTCCACGGTCTGCGGGCTGTTCTTTCTCCAGATCCTTTGGGGTTTCCCATCTGTGTGGGAGACTAAGAGCAGCCCCATGCGACAGTTTTCTGCACTTGGAGAGATTTGCAATTCCCAGTCAGACAGGTGAAAATTACATTTAGGTCTTGATTGCCTCCTAGATCTAGGGGCAAAAAAAATTGATCTAAAAGTCTGTCTTAATGCTGTGAAAGTTTTTCTCTCTTAATAGTGAGTCTATGTTTATAATGGTAAGTTAAACATGGCTGGAAACATGATGGCCCAGTTCCTGAGGCCAACTGATGAGAAACAGTCTGTATCTCTCCCAGGTTTCACTGTCTTTAGCTTCCACAAGAGACTGGCTGCATGCAAACTGTCTATTGAGCTGTACCTGTTCCCTGTTAACTCCTGACTTGTATGCAAGAGCAGTTGGGAGAGTACTAGCTAGCCTGGGCCAAAATCATGTCAGGGATGCTCTAATAATAAGGGGTACAAAAAATCTTGTCCCAGATCCTGGCGGTTTCCCAAGGCACTGTTTAGTTTCCTGGTAACCTTTGACTGCTATCACAGGTAAAATATGCTCAGTTAACATACTTTTAATTAGATCATTACCAAATCAATTTATTGACATATTAATGATACATAATTAACCAGCAAGCAGGAAACTATAAGTATTGATATCACCAGTGCAACCAGTGAACCACAATATCAGACATTCACATAATGTTAATTAACACCTACAAATTTCTAGGAACCCCTTCTGTAGCTAATCCCCAAAAGCCCTCATCACACCCACACCATGTTAGGGGCTTCTCTTGCTGCACACTCTTGTAGGAACTGTGGGTGCTCCAGCTTTGTACACACTTGTGCTGCTTCCTACAACCCAATCATGCACAGGCCAGAGAGTTTGAGAGAGCACCCCGGGGCTTGCATATGCACACCCAATGTGTGGGTTCAGCTGGTGTCCCCTAGATGGCCCATCCCTCAGCAGGAGTGCAGAGGCTGCTTGTTGCATTCAGAGAACCTGATGGGAACCTGTGAAGTCTGGCCAAGGCAGAGATCCTCAAGGTCACAGAGAAGGTCAGGGGGTGACTTCTGGCAACATAAAACTCAGCCTTGCCTCTGCTGTCTCCACTCCTAGGTCCCCCCAACAAATTTCCATGGGGGAGTGAAGGGAGCCAGCCCCACAGAGTAACTTCCATCCTCTGTAGCCAGATGAGTGTGTGCTCAACTGTACTCCAGCCCCACAGAGTAACCCATCCTCTGTAGCCAGATGAATGTGTGCTCAACTGTACTCCACAGCATGAAGTATACACAGATCTAACATTTATATATGTAAAAAAATAGTAGTAATAATAACTCCAATATGATGTACTTGCATTTTAATTGTTTTTGTTGCTAAGTAACAATAAAACCCCTCACTTTAAAAGGTTCTGTAATAAACACCTCTTTTCAAGAAGCTTGATAGCCTTTCCTTCAACTTTGTTGTATAAGAGTTGAAGTACCTCATCAAATGGAGTGAACACAGGCTGTACTCACTTATAGGATTTGATTTGTACAAATGAGATTGTAGTCAGATAAAACCATATTGGTTTTATTTGTATATGTATTTTCAGTATACTCCACTGACTGCTTAGAATTAGCACATTATCTCCAGCAAAGCCACTGCAGTTTCTGCTTTTCTCCCCCTCTCCGCCCCCCAGCTGCTTGTCTCATATTTTCAAAGGCTGGAAATAATGTCTTTTTCTACAATCTGTTTTGTTAACATGAGAGACATTTCTGAATAATATAGCCTAAACCTGCAAGACAGGCTTGACTGATGCTCCTTTTTTTTGTGACTCATGTTCAAGTGTCCATGTAGAAATTTTTCTGTAGGCTAAATCTGTGTGCAGACTTCTAGTGAATCTTCTGTGATCTTTCTGCTCCAGACCTCAAATGTCTCTCTGTCACCAGCTCTAGAAACCCTGGCGAATGTTCCAGGTACATACCAACTACCAACTCACAGCTTCACTTCTGCAGTACATTCTGTCTTGTTTTCTCATGTGAGTCAAGGTGGTGGACCGTATTAGAAAGCACATGCATCCACACACTGGAAAGAGTGGTAGGGTGTTCTTCCTGAACTTGAAAGTTTTAGAAGGCTGGCAGTGAGTCAGCAATTTCTTTTTTTTTTATATGTTGCCAGGAGCATTTTTGCAATATGGGTGGTGTACTTTAACGTTATTACAGATAAATGAAAAAGATTGGGATCTCAGTAGTCTGGAAGAAAAATTTTTCTTTGTTTCTAAATAGTAATAAAGGTGTCCCACACTTTAATAAATATTTTAAAGTTTGATCAAGGCATATGTGTAACAAATAGCCAGTAAGTAGAGTGCACTAGAATAAACTGTGTGACTTCCTTTCAGATTACCCCATAATCTCCAGGCAGTGTTTCTTACTTTGAGTACTAATTATCCTGCAACTTAATTGAGCCATGAATTACCCATAATTATCTATTTTCCATGGTAAAACAAAACCATGTAATTATGCTCTCTTCAATGCCTTGAATTTATACGTGGTATGAACAGAATTTAGGGCAATGTGTACTGGGCCAACAGCAAGAGTGGGTTTATTCTTTTTAGCTGTGAACTTTTTCATAGCAATATAATTTGATTTCAAGAGAGCCAGAGATGTCCCCCAGAGAAAAGACTATCTACTTTGGGGATGTGAATAGTGAAGCTGAAGTCTAAAGTGTGTCTTTAGTCATCCTGATCACTGCCACTTAAGCCAGGATTGGGTTAGGGTGTGCGGAGATGCACGATCATCATGCACTACAGTACTGCTCTTCCCCACGTAGTGCAGCTTTTGGAGATGTGAAATGCTTTTGCACTACATCTGTTTGCAGCAGGCAGGCAGGGCCTTGAACAGCTCCAAGATGAAGTGACCTTTGAAGGTGCTTAAAGTTATCCATCTCTGTCTGAAGTGTAGTAATTGAGACTCAAGCCCAGCTTTGCCTGAATTAAATCATTAGGTAACTAAAAACAACTGCAAGAGATTATTCCCCGGAGTAGAATAGATACAAATCTTTAGGATAATGCAGTCCTAAACCTTATATCCTGAGATTTGGCACCTAATTTTACAAAGGCCAATAGATGACATGGTCTAAAACAAATATAATGCAGGAAAGTCAAAAACCAGATAAAACGTTGTGAATCATGTCGTTCTCTGGTGTGTATCATCTCTGTTATGTGTCCTATGATTGAGGACCTGCATCAGGGCTTTCTAGAAATGACATATCACAAAAAGGTCAGATATCATGCAGTTCCTCTGCTGAGGCATCTATCAAGTCATGTTTGCCGTCAAAACAAGGTAATGTCCTGAAAGAAGGCAGCATGTTTTGCAACAGTCTGTAGCATATGGCACTGGAAATGCATGTCAGTAAACTAAAAGTCATGCCACATACCTGCTTTTCAACTGTAATGTGTTATTTGTCATAAAAAGCTGCAGTTGTTTAATTTTTCATAAACAATTTCCATGTTTTCACATATTGCTTCATGTGCTGGATTAAAAGCAAAGGGCAGTAAGCCTCTTTGTTCAGTACAGAAATTTGAAATGTCAGAATATAATGTGTAATAAATACATCATTAGACAAAATCTGAGGCTGACTCTCATTTACACAAAGGCCTACTTACACTGCTTCAGCAGTGCAAAGCAGTATTAGTTTAAGTCATCCACTTGAAATGAAATTGAGAATCAGGCCCAAATACTTCAGTTTAATTCTAATTAACCGGGAGTCTTCTTTTGAAAATCCTTTGTGAAAATCTCAAATAAATGTTTAGCTTCAAAGCTATGCAATGTCCTTGAATGTTAATACTTGCAATGGGGAATGTACATGATGAAATGTGTTTTAAAATCTGCCTGGATACCACGATGATAGTAGCACTCGAAATACATATATTGCATGAAAGATGAAAGGCTCAACTTCCTCCTTATTGGCTCCACACAAAGAGAGTTTCTGCTTTCCAGTTAATTAAAGCACCTTCTTCCTTTACTAGTCTTAAATAGTTGCTAGCCAGAAGGAATTTAACTTAATTTCTTATTTTATCTTATTTTATCCACAGCAGAGAAGATATGTGGATTGTTGGTCAGTGCAGCCAAAACTTGGTTTTAGGTATGACTGTGTTCATGGAGGGAACCTTTCATGTCATCCCCCACCTAGCTCCGGAGAGCCAGAGAGAAAGACTGAAGGTCAAAGCTTATGCAAAGCTCTAGGTACTCCTCAGTGGGGCTAAGGAAACCTGCGCTTGCTTAGGCCTTGGGGTGGCTCTTAAAGGGAATAAGTAGGTGCAATTTAGCAGCCTTGATTTGGGAAGATATCAACTTGTAATTGCCCCATCTCAGGTACACTTTAATGCCTTGAGTGTCTACTCTGCTTTAGAAAAGAAGTGGCGCTAGATGGACCATTAGTTCCTGTCATTTCATGCCTTTTTTCCTGTTTTGGAAATGAATAATTTGATTGCTGCATAGAAATAAAGTTCTAAAGCTGCAGTGTCTGCAAACTTGCCTTCTTGCTTTTTTACCACTTCATTGCTGTTCAGGATCACATTCTTATTACTGCATGTAAAGGAAGAGATCTGAGTCTGGTAGAAATCAGGACAGCTGATATTAAAAACACTCATGTTTTTAATCAAAGTACATTTACATGTAATATTGTGAATATGTACATAAGAAAATATACAGTGAGGTAAAAATTACTCAGCACTTTGTGACAGCAGAAACTGGAGGTACTGCGTCTTCATCTAGGTCTAAGGCTAGTGTGACCCCTGGAAATATTTACGGCTAAATGTTGAATCTACAAAGTTTGTGAAATGTGCAACCTTGTTTTGAGTACATCTCAGAAATACCATGATTTCTATTGCAAAGTACAGCAGTGTGTTGAATCTTTTGACCTCGGAAAGTCTTTCCTATACTTAAGGTCTGCTTAAAAAATTAGCAAACTTCCTGGTTCCAAAGCCCTAGGAGTAAATTGAAGAAAGCTGTTATGTCATATGTAATACAGGAACAAAAGGTAGTTTCACTTAGCAATTTTAGTAACTATATTAAACAGCAGCTGTCTTATTTAAGAGGATTTTGTTTGACTGGTCCTTCAAAGATGGCAAGAGCATTTAAAATGAACTGCTGAAAATGTTAAAATTCCAATGAATTATGAATGTAGTGAGAAATCCATAAACCTATTTACTTCAATAAGTCTAGACAGAACATTTACTTTTGAGTCCTCACTTCTTTAGCATTTATGCTGAAAACTGACCCACTCCAAAATTTACTTTAGTTCAACTTCCCTTTGGAGGAGTGAAACAGGCTTGCAGTTTGCACAACCACCTGACCTTCTGCCTTGGATATATAAGCACATCTCTCTTTACAGTTGATTTCTTTAAAGTTTACATTCTCAAGCCGTGAATTCTCCATCATTTGGATTGATTTTTCTATCATTTCCCAGGCTTTTAAGCTTTTAAGACTTTATCTGTAAAACACTTGATTCGGGGGTATTTTAAACATACTTAATCATAGGAAATACAAGGCAATAGAAAATCAGCTGTGGTCTTCAAAAGATATAATGTATCACATTGCAAGAAGTATTTCCAAGGTTCTCCATGTGGCAGTGTGAAAAAAAAATGGATCAATACGCAGAATGATCATGTCTGATATATTTCACTTGTATATGCTATCTGTTCCGATCCACATGGCAAAACCTTGGCAGCAGAGAAATGTCTGTCTGTGAAGACTACAGCTCAGGTTTGTTAAGGATTTGAACAGGTTTTGCTCACACTGGTATCCACCTGAGACCTTCGTTCCTGACACTGCTTCTCTTTCCCCTGCCTGCCACTGGCACCTGCCCCCGTCTCAGCGCCAGGTCTCTCTCCCCTTGTGCAATCAATTCCCCAGTGGCAGTGCCTCAGCCAGGGTGTGCTTTGTCCAGGGTTTTTCTTCAGGGGAATACTGTTGCAAAAAGCAACTCCAGATGCAGAAACACAGCTGTCCTTTGTAAGTGAAGGGTATGGGTACTGCGACCCACCATGGCAGAGACTTTCTTCCATCAGATGACCCGATGCCTGAAGTATTGGGCACCAGTTAAGAGGTCTGTAATGAAGTTTGATGTTAGCCATGAGCATAACTACGTCACAGAAAACAAGACTAGAATTGTGTATTTCTCGTCAGTGTTATCTGTGGAATTAGTGAAAGGCTTCTAGGTTTACTCCTTATTCATCAACCTTTAAAAGAATTAAGCAAGCAGAAACCCTGTGTTTCTCCTAAGTGTGTCTGCACTTCGTCTTTGGAGGAAATGGTCGGTCCTCCTCTGACCTTGGCGTTCCCTACATTGTTCCTCTCTCCACCCCTCCCTGACACAGCATCTACCCGAGGCGCCGCCATATAATTTTGGAAGTTAAAAGACAATGTCCTTCTTTCTCTTTCAAATATCTGACCAAGATTTAGCATGTTCTGCTGAAGAATCTCCATGGAAGTATTTTCACTCTCATACTCATTGAAGTATTCTGTTTGTATGAGAGGCAAACCAATCTACAAGGGAGTGTATTTCTTATTCCCTTCAGTTTTTCGTTATGGTCAAGATCATCTTACATTCCCCAGGTGTTCGGTTGGTTGGTTTTTCTTATTTTTCCTGACCTACTTGTTTGTAACACACTGATATTGCTTCTTTTACCTTTCCCAAACACTTCTGTTTGTAACTATGTACACAGAACAGCATGGTAGGAGAAGATAAGGATTTTGCTAGGGAGAAAGTAGTCTTGGCAAATAGGACGGACTGACTGCATCACCAAGAATATACGGAACTCATTAGTACTGATGAGTCAATCACAATGACAAGGAATTTAGGACAACCCTGGAAATGGAAGGACTGGACACAGTGTGTACAGACATGCTGTTGTATTGCACTTTATTGATTGAAGGGGAAGCTGAAGATAGGACGTAAATTGTATGTCCAGCCAGCAATGAGCTTCTTTTCTCTAGCAATGAGCTTCTTTTCTCTCGCCAGTCTAAATGTGATTAAACAGCTTTACATTTTGGTACATATTAAAATATTAAGATGTAAACATTTTCTCAGTAAATAGTATCTGTCCTATTATTAACTTGCTGAGCCTGTACTGGAGAGAAATGATTTCCTGCTGTTCTCCCTAGTGTTTCACAGATTTCTCATTCTCATGCACATGGTAGGCTAAATTCAGCCCTTAAATCTTTCCGCTGGTCACTAATCTTTCCGCTGGTCACTAAACTCTCCTATATCTTGCTTTTTTGTCAGAACAGGAGTGATCCATGGAGACTTCTGTAGTGGCCTGTGAATCTGCCTGGTGTTATAATTCTGAGTCTTTAATTCTCAGCTTTAAATTTAAAAAGAAGCTTAAAGTTGTTTAAATACCTTCCATTATCTGTTTTCCAGATAATGAATTGCTGTGGTTGGTCCTGTAATCAGTCACTAATGAGAAGAGAGGTGATCTGTGCTGGAAAGTACTTTGTTTCACACAACAGGGTCTGAAAATGGTCGTTCAAGCTCTCAAGAGTGTAATTGTTCTGGCTGGGCTAAGCAGTTGCTTTCCTGAGATTTGGTAAAATAATCTTATTCTTCATTTGGCATTACTGTCCCTTATTGCAGAGGCACTAAAGTGTGAACCTAGATCTGTTTGGGATTGTTTCCACAGAATATCCTGGGGCAAGGTGAAAAGGCACATCAAAGGTGTCTTGGTAACAGAAAAATCTCAATCTCCTGGGCAATATCCAATGGGCAAGTTGCTCTTTGTGTAGCTGCTCAGTGTTGTTTTGCATTTCTGGGTTACTCAGGAGCCAGAAAAACTTAGAATTGGTGGTAAAACATGCTTCAGTTCATGTGGTTTATAAATATTTTTCATTTAGTTGTAGGTCATGGCATAGGTCTGATTCTTCTGTTAAACTAGAAACCAATATTGAGTAGTACTACTGCAGCTATTAAGTCACTAGACCTCATGCTCTGAATATAATACACAGGCATTCATCTCTAAAATGTCCACTTCACTTCTTAATGCATTTAGAGGATTTGGGGAAGAATTTTCTCATTATCTCTTTTTTTACCTCTTTTCCCTTACTTGCTTTCGCAGTCCAGACCACTCTGAAATACTGTTCCATGTGGGAAAGATCTTTGATGAATTTCTGTCTTTATTTATTACAGTCAAGATCAGTCAGTTTGAGAGGTATTGGGATGCCTTTCCAAGGGAGACCGAAGAACTGTGCAAAATATGTTGAGTAGGTGTTCTGTACATATGCATCTTAGGGCATTGCACATTGTACATTCTAATCCTAAGGGGCCAAGGAAATGATATAATCATTATACAGGTTTTTGATAGTTTAGTCAGTGTAAGAAAAATATCTGTGGACATGCTATCAAATTTACAGTTCATTGAAAGTGACAGAGAGATAAAAGAGCAGATAACATGTTATAATAGAATATAGAACGTTGCAAGAATGTATAGTATTTAATCTTGTATACACAGACGCATGTAACATTTCTGCACGGTTAATGATGCAGTGCTTAAGCTTGGGTGATAATGCATCATTGCCAGGCACATCTATGAACGTGGAATTTTGTCTAATTAGTTTCGCAGTGGCTTGATTTTTTTTGTGTTGATATTGGTGATGAAAATCTTTTCTACTTCTTACTCTTTTTTAAAAATGTGGGTTTCATGAAGTTACATGCATCTGATTTTTTATTGCTGTTACATAAAACACTCTGCTTATTGCTCCTTTTATCTAGTTTTGTAAATGGGGTGGGTATTTCTCTTGCCTTATTCCTTTTATCCCCTTTCCCCTTAAAAAAAGAAGACGATAAGAGCTGAAAGTATTGTGAAATTGACTTGAAAGTTAAAATCTTTCAAATAACTGGTCCTGTCATTGACAAATCTTTTTTTTTTTTCACTTTGATGCATTTCATGGCAATTTAGAACAAGTTTTAGAAATTTTGCAATAATAAATACAGTTCTGCTAAAAGCATACATTATATAAGCAATAATTTAAAACTGTTCATGACATCAATTATATTTTGTCATGGTGAAAGATATAACACATTAGATTTTATCAGCACAATGAAGAGACACATTCCAGAATCATAAAGGTGGAAATCAAAATGTTTTTTCCTTTGCCTAATGGCTTTAATTGCAGGATACCATTGAACAAGGTAGCTCCTTTATTTAAAATTTCATTTTATCAACTGTCTGTAACCTGTCACAGTATGCCCAGTGCATGACAGTTATACCATTCCATTCAGTTCCACCTCAACAGGCTTGTGACAATATGCCAGCTGATAAGTTTTCTTCTCGTTCTTCAGAAATATGCAGGTTCTGCATACTACAGATTTATTAAAATGCTGTATAAGCTCCATTCTGGATGAGTATTATCCATTATCCACTGTCTGTCCATCTATAGATTCATCATTCATCCATCCATCCGTCCATCCATCCTTCACCATAACCATTTGTAATTATTTAGCAGAGTTAATAGAGTAAACAAAACTGTTGAAATAGTGCTTTTTGTATGGTCTGCCAGATATGTTCTTGGTTCTGGTTTCTGTCTTGGTTCTGTGCCCATATAGATAAGCTTTACAATGGTTATTTAGAAAAAAATGCCTTTGTCAAAGCTTCATGCCCTGCATAGACTAAAGACAGTTTTACTATATGAACATATGCAATTACCTGATGGATATAAATAAAGTATACAGGGAAAACTAACTTAATTCAGTAGTGGGACAAATTATCCAATAGCCATACTACCTGAGGCAACATGGAATAGGAAGAAAAAAAGTTTTTTCTCCAGCCCATGCATGCAATTAACAATAAAGGGAAGAATGCATCCACTGTGTGAAATTCAAGGTACCAGTACGCAAATTATAAAAATGCTTCTGGGTTTCCATTCCCTTTTCAAATGTTTCTTAATCAGAATCAAAAATCCCATTAAATTTTTAAGGTGAGAAAGCACTCAGGACCTTAAGCACATCAACAACACTTTAGATGATGTGGCCTACCTTTGGAGGTTCAGAAAGGATGTCCCAGACCATAGAAAAAATTTCTTCCTAATATCTAATCTAAATCTATCCTCCTTCAGCTTAAAACCATTACCCCTCATCCTATCCTCCTTTTTGCCCTCTCACAACATTGAAAAGGTGGACATTTTGATTGATTTCAAATCCATAAGAACATTCCTCTCTGATTTTTTTTTTTTTGAGGGTGAATTTAATTTGTGGTCCTAATTCTGTACTTAAAAGTTTTGAAATTTTGACCATCATATATTTCAAAGGTAAATTTATGGATCTTTTTAAATATTTCATAAAAATCTTAATATATTATTTAATAAACTATTACTCAAATATTCACGTTATAAAGAGTTCTAGCTAATCATACATTAGCAATAATATATTGTACCAATTTGTAACACATGCTACTCATGTCTATAACATTCTTGTCACATCGATGAGTGATCTTTTTATACTTCATAAATTATTTTTAAATTTGAGCATTAAGCATAATCAGATCTTGAGTCCTGAGTCGAGAATTCTGTCTTCATCTGCCATACTTAAGGAGCCAGATTTGGTGTTGACCAAGCAATATCTCAAGATATAGTACCTCAAACATGTTCAATGTTAGGCCATGAAATTAAGAAAATACTGCCATTAATACTCAGAAATGCCAAAACTGCTGCACCAATTACTCGTAAACACAAAGGCCAATCTTGTAGGGAAACTTATTGACTAGAATAGTATAAAAAGAAGAAGAAAATTCGGACTTGACACTTTTGTCTTGGCACCATATTCCAGAACAAGAGACCCTCTCAGATGTTTCTGTGGTGGCCACTAGATAAAGTCTATTGTGATCAAAAGTGTTCAAGAAAAAGAAGTAGATTTTTTTTAATGTGCTTTAAGATGACTGCTTCAGATGAGGATTTTTTTATTGTTAATAAAGTGATATTTTCTCATACACTATTTCATTTTTATTTGCTATTGGTTTTGACAATGATAATTTGTGGAGATAACCTACCTTCTTTTTTCGTGGGTGGTTAAAAAATGGTGACATCACTAACTCTGAGATAATCTATTTTAACAGAAGTCTTTATTAAAATTTTCACTGATTACATTCCACCAGAATTACACCCATCCTTAACAGGAAAACAGACACGATTCAAGATAAAATCTGGGTCTGAAATGGAGAGAGAGAGAGAGAGATATATAGTCAGTCCAGTGGCTATTTGCCTGCCATATTATAATTCCCTCTGGAAGCCTCATTCAAATATAATTTGCAAATTCTCAAACTGACTTTTATGATATTTTCAATAGCACATACTGAGCACAAGAGTGTCACTGGTCAGGAAAAGATGAGAGGTAGAAGTGCTACTCTGTCTGTTTGTGGAGGACTTTAGCCCGAGATTGGTTTGTGCAGAATGCTGTGAAATTCTTGTCTAGTGCTGGATGCCAGAAACTCCAATTGACTTTTGCAGAAGAATACACTGGGAGCACTTAATGCTTCATAGGCTTATTATGCCTTTCTCACAGAAGGTTTACCAGACAAAAGAGGTCTCAGTCCATTACTTTTATTTTCATGAAATTGTAAAGTAAATACAGTCTTTGTGAGATTGATAGCACAGAAAAGTGAAGTCCTCTATTTACCCACAGCATAGGTATATCATATCAGCACTTCTATCCAAAGCTATAAATGTGCCAGCATTTCAACACAGAGGAATTATTGTAGAAAAGAGGGAGATTAATCTCTATGCTCTGCCTGAAAATGACCAGAGTAATTGAAGTGCTTGTATACAATTTGAAAGCACATCTTATATATTCCAGAGGAAATGGTTTCTCCAGGAAGGGTATGTTTAAAAGATGGTAGCAGTAGGACTTCTTGTACTACTGTGCATGGGACTAAGTGTTACCAAGCCTACAATATCATGGTGTAAAAATAAGAGCTCGGACAAAGAAAAGAGAGGGGTGTGTTTGTTTTTTTTTTTTCCATGGATAGTGACACCAAAAACATTGCAGTGTTGTAGATCAGGTGGACATAATTATTATATTCCTACCTGTTTTAATGAGTTATGGTTAAACAAGCTCCTACATATTACTGTCAGAATTGAAAACAGAAGTTAAGAATATTTGGGGCACCTCTTTATTTACAAGAAATGTGCACAAATGAGAGCTGTTTCTGTGATCTTAATCTAAGCAAGCAGTAGACAGAAGTTTCTGTTTTCAGAAACGTCAAGTCTACTTTCTCCAGCAATTACGGTGTTGCAAGAAGCTTTACCTCTTCTTCTTCCCATAAGCCACTCTTAGCTTCTGCCTCTCTCGCCTTCTTGGCATCCTGCTGTGAAGGCACTGATTGCATAGATGTTTTCTCTAGGTGGAAAGCCAGTGTAAACCAGCATCCAGTCTCTCTCTGGATGCACCTTCACACCTGGCAGTTCACCACTCCTCTAGTTGTAGCAATACACAATCTGAAATGATCTGTATAGAAATAATCCTCCAGAGTACATATGTGTATGTGTATATATGTATGCAAGTTAATGGATAGATATTCATTGTTCAGTTTGCTGCTTAGCACTGCAAATGGTTAGACACAACTGAAAAGATGATGAATTACAACCTTAGACTGCAAATGAAACAAGAAGGCTGGAAAGACCATGGGTATCAGCAGTCTCTTAAATTGGGGTTACTCCCAGAAGCAGATGGCGTACCTGTACCCTCACACATCCACAGCGTGCCCAGTAACCTGCAACCCTGCAGTTCAGTTGGTGTAACTTGGCATCACAGAATCACAGAATGGTTTGGGTTGGAAGGGACCTTAAAGCTCATCAAGTTCCAACCCCCCTGCCATGGGCAGGGACACCTTCCACTAGCCCAGGTTGCTCAAAGCCTCATCCAGCCTGGCCTTGAACACCTCCAGGGATGGTGCATCCACAACCTCCCTGGGCAACCTGTTCCAGTGTCTCACAACCTTCATCATAAATAATCTCTTCCTTATATCTAAAACTTCTGATGAAGCTTTGCGGTGTGGTTTGTTACCTTGATTTGCCATCATTGTTTGCATCTATCAGCACCTGTATAGAAGAGGATAGTTCCCAGGGCCCTGTGGGCAGGTTCCAGCAAGCCTGCCTCCTATCTTCCCCCACAGCCCCCTCAACCTGGGCCAGGGCTGCAGGTGGAGGCTGGGACTGCCCCTGCTCGCCTGGTGCCTTTGACTTTGTCAGAATGAATTCTGTCGCTTTTGAATGAAACAATTTGTATCATTTGCAATACGGATCAGCTGGCACTCTGACTTGTGGGCAGCACTCTTGAGTGAAATGAAAATGTGGTTACTTGGAGTGATGCCCGGGCGGGTAGATGTTATAGAAAGGTCTATGAGTCCCTGCAGATAATTTGCTGGCTGGCTCATTCCTGAATTGTCAAATCCAAATTCCGCATCACTACTTCTGAAATATGATGGCACCGTAATGAGTTCTTATATGAATAGAGGAGAAAAAATGGCAAAAGTATCTTTATATGCTAATTTTTCTGAATCCTGTACATTCTGCAGCAAGCCCCCTGAATATACTCTGTACTAAAAATTGGTAATCCTAATTCTATTTAAATATTATGGATTGTCAATGTCAATTTAGGGAACAGGCATGTATTCTCCATATTTATAAGAAGAGTTACCTAACCATAGCAAAATAAATATTGACAGACTTGTAGAAATAGTACCAAGGAAGGTACTAGACCAGTAACAAACTATATGTCAAAAAGGTTTTACATAAATAGTCCTAGATGCATTACAAATTATGAGGACGATTTCTGACATCCTATCAAGGCAGTGTGGAATATCAAATTGCAATGGTCAAAACTTTTGCGCCTCTTTCTGTGCTGTAGCTCAAGCACAAAAAGAAAATCTGTTACTACCAGAACTGTATTTGAAAAATAGATCTTATAAAGATGGCAAAAGAAGAACAGCTTTTACAGTTTTGCAGTTTATAAAAGACTCATTTTGAATTGATAAGGATTCTTCAGAGAACACTTATTTTGCATACTCAATGTGAACAAATCTATAAAATGTTAAACAGATGCTCTGTTTTTCAGTATTGCTGATGCAATACAATCTCTACAGGATATTGGAACATTTTTTGGTTATTATTTAGAATAACATGTTTTAGCCCTTTCTGTCTTCAAAAGGCTTTGTATTCAAAATGTTCTAAAAGCTGTAGTTAATAATTGTGACACATCCTCTGTAAGACTTTCTATGCTTTACCAAAGAGGTCACTATCATGACTGCCAAGACTGAGAACAAAAATATGCATCCATCTTTATTGTCTCTTTGTCCTTCTCAGAACTGCTACTTTTCTGGTTCTTCCCCTGTTGCGCATTGTTATATTGTTAGGTCATGATTGATGGATGTAGGGGGCTGCATCTGTGTCTGACAGCCTTGAACCTGTCAGGTGTTACCTCAGTGTAAGACCGTAGTTCTCTTCGACTCTGCTTGTATTTTCTTTGAAACGCATAACATTGCAGTCATTCACGTAACTGTCTGAAATCATGGACTGGGAACAGTAGGATAAATAAAAAACTACAAAACCTGACTGACCTAGCTTCAAGCAACATGGTTGCTTTCAGAAGATTGTGTTTCTCTCTCTTTTAATTTTGGAACAAAAATCCATTTCATTCTGATGACTGAGCTGCTGATAACTTCAGGGAATCTTTTGTAAAAGGAGGAGACAAACAGAGGCTGTTATCCTGAAATTAATACTTTAAGTGCTGAGTATGGACACTGTAAACAAGGTACAGCTGTTACCATAAGTCTGAGCAGAAACTGAGTTTACAAAAGAGGAGACAGGCTGGGTTTTGCTAGTGATCCAGTCAGTATTTCATCAGTATGCTGAAGTCTCTTTTCACTTCCTCTAATGGTTAATTTGCAAGCTAAGAAAGTAGCTGAAGGCTTAGAGAACTTTAAGAACAGAAAGTTTCTAGGTTTGTTTTCTTTCTGATGTCAACCCAGTCCTCACCTGGCTGAAAATAAGCATGTTGAAATGGTAAGCCATTGGACTGTGGAAGAGAAACCCAATGCATTTTAAACTGTGCTTTCATTGAACCATGTTCCTTTTCTGTGCTTTTCAATTATTTGTTAGGTGCTCATGACCTTCTGAAAGAGGATTGCTTTATAGTTTTCTCTGTACAGCTATATCATTTGTTTATATATCCCTGTATGGCCATTGGCTCAGTGAAGATGGGGTTTTTTTACCTAGATCCACCAATAGTTCCATTTATTTCTTGCAGAGCTTGTAAATCACTTTATATGCATCTGAATTGTTAGCACAATAGGTAACGATAAAATTAAGTTTACTGTGAGTACTTACTGTGGGAGATGAACCGGTTTGTGATCTGTTGCCAGAAGTTCTAGGCCTTACAGAAACTTCGGTAAGGTGCCACGCTTCAAGAAATGTTGCTGAGTGTAATGATGCCAGGCAACCGCTATACAGTCATGCTCCTCTTCCTCTGTAATTCTGACAGCAAGCAAAGATCACGCACCTGAGAGCGTTGCCTTCTTGTATTTACCCTGTGTAGTTAAAGGTGATTGTTCCTGGTGGATACAGACTTTTAGGACATCAGCCTGGAGCAAAGGTGTTGCCTGTGCTATGATGTAAACTGCTGGGGAGAAGGTCTGCAGAGAAGGATGGAGCAGGAATCTAAACACAGGGCTCTTCATACAAATGATCTTTCTTCTTAGATACCTTTGAGAATCAAGCAGGGGCAAACCATAAACACAAACAAGTAAAGGCTAGTGCTATCATGCATACATTTTAACTTGAACAACATTAGGATTAGAGCCCCATTCTGAAGTATTTGTGGACTTTATGTGAATTAATTTTCCTTGAGTTTTGCGAGGGGTTTTCGTATTTCTTCTCCTTCTCTATTTATTGCAAGCAGTTAGGCCAAATTAATCCCTTACCTAGTTTTAGGCGTTTTATTGAGTTGTCTAAAGTGGAGCATAGTCACCTTAGGTTTCGTCTGTGGAGATAAACAGGCACAAACAGCTGCTACAGGAAGACCCGGTTCACCTCTGGAAGTCTAATGGGTGTAAAAACAGCGCAGCAATTTCCCTCTGAACTCGGGCACCGGAGTTAAACACATGGAGTCAGTCAAGGTGAATCTAGACTTTCCTGCTCAGCCTGCCTTTCATCCCTCTAGTCTTAAACTCTCCAGCCTGCTCTTTCAGATTAATGTCTGTGTGTTGATCCGTGTTTATACAGACCCAGCTGGCTTTGACAGGGCACAGATTAGGCCTGAATGGGGCTGATTACAGGGCCAGGGTAGATGTATGTCTGCTTCTTCACAGCAGAACTCGGGCAAGTAGCTGCTTATATAAACGGTGTAAATAAGACTCAAGTCCTGTGCTAGAAGGCGCTTCCAGTGTTTTTCCAGCTAATTTGTCCTTCCTGTCTCTGCTATTTTAAGAACTTGCTGTAGAAGGAGCACTTGATTTCTCTTATCTCTTCTATACAGGCTATAATTAGGATTAGCAGAAGTAGTTTACTTAATGTTGCAGTAGTTCTTGTGTACAGCACTCATATCTTAAGTATAATTAACACTGTATAGCTCCCATTAGTGTTTTTAAGCACTTAAAATGTACCATAATGGCCAAAGCTAAAGTTGTCATTAAAGGGCCATTGCTATTTATTATGCTCATAAAGTAGACACTTTGCTACAGAAAAATATATCGTTGGGTTCCATTTAGAAAGCAGTAACAGACAGCAGCATTAGTGATGGCACCCTTGGGATTAAAGGACTGCTTTAAATTGTTCCCATTCTTATTCCACACAGGAGTCAATAGGGAAATCTAAAAGCAGGTGACAAATCATCGCATTGCGCAGCATAACTCTGATTAGCTGAGTTATGCTGGTGGGCAGGTTTGCTGTTTTTTATGAACATTCCTTTCTGTAAATACTTGACTTTTTTTTTTCAGTCTGTATTTTCCTCATAATTGCATGTACACTTCTTTTTATTACATTTCCGCTTACATGCCACATTATTTTAGGCAGTTATAAAAAGGAAAATGTTTTTTACCCGCTTCATTATATTTTGGGAAAGGGGCCAGGTACATTATTAACATGAGGATCTTGCAAAAATTTTTCCCCAGCACTCTTGATCAGATGCACATAGCTGTCTGTGATCAAGTTAGGTTTCTTATTGCCACTGCTTAGTTTGGTCCAATTGGTGATTGAATTACACAGTTTTTACAAGTCATATTATCTCATACACAATAAGAAAATGCTCCTCTGCTTTCATAGCTCCTTCTCTCTGAAGAAGTTAATTCTTTGCCAACACTGCTGGGAGGATACATTTTAGTCACAGTCCAACTGTTGGAACAAAACATGAACCATTTGTAGCGATAAACAATTATCACTGAAATGAGATAACAGTTTAATGGTCCTGCATGATTAATGTCCTACATAAATTCTTTATGACGTAGAATTGAAAGATGATGTTATGAATGTATAATAGAAAGTCAACAGAATGTGTCACCTTTTGGTTAGTTTCTAAGGAAACAGGCCATGCAATCAGTATTTTCATAATGATCAGAGGTTCATAACAGAACCATCATATGTTATCCTTACTAAATTAAATTTCCAAAGGTACAGTTGTTGACTTTTTTGGTCTTGGTGGCAATTATGCACACAAGAGGTCAATTCAGTTAATGGCATCCCTAGAGTCTTTTTCATGCTTGTGATCCAGGGCCAACATTTTTAAGTGTTGGTACCTACATTTAATTTAAATTGCCACCTATTTCTAGGCTTACAAATAAGTGGTCTGTTCCTCATAAATGTTTATTATTCACAGCTAATTCTGACTTTGCCCTCTGGTTCCAAGGTGAATAAATATGCATTTAGTATCTTTGAAAATCAGGACAGCAAACTTTGTAAGTCAAAATATGATTTTGATGCAAAGCTTTTCAAAATAAGAAGTTATGTATTACATCCCTAAGTTGTATTAATGTCTAAAACATGGAAAAAAACTCCAATTTCATTAAAATTTAGTAAAAGCTGTGAGGCATCTAGCATGTTTTAAGATCAAAGTTTCTATTTTGTTTTGTTTTCTTTTGTTCAATGCATTTCTGAGGTTAAGTTTAAACATGTTAGAGCAAAATAAAATCAAGTAGCAGCAGCATCTAAAATCATTGGCTTTACTTAATAATTTTGAATACCTCTCTTCTTCCTCCCCTACCTATATATATGTATACACACACATATAAAATAAACAGTTACTACAGGAACTTTTTTTTTTTAAGTGTTTGTGTGTCTGTCTTGCGTCTTGTCTACTGAGGCAATGGGGAGCCCTCTGCTGACTTTATTGGAGATTTCCTTCTGTCATGCGTGGGAGGAGGAAGGACAGCTTGTCTTTCACTGAAAATTCTTGCTTGGTCCAAGGGATGCTCAGAGTTGAGAAAAATAATGCGCCTATCTCTCTGTCATGCTGCCATTGGAAAGAGGGAGGGAAAAGTATGACTTTGTCTCCTGTTATTTTTTAACCATGGTCCCTATTAAATATACGGAAATTCCCTCTATCAGTTTTATATGTATTTATCTATAAAACATACTCCCCAAATCTTGTCCCTACTGTTTCATCAGATCTGTGGTGTCTCTAAGATAGCCTAAAGATTGGTTTAACTCACTTGTTGAAGATTCCTTAATTCTTAGGTAGGTCCTTGGGTGAAAGGAGAAAAGGAGGCAGAGCCAGAGTGCTATTGCATTATAGATGTTCCCAGGATCTGAAATGGACATCTAGGGCCATAGACAGAAGGCAAGTGTGGAGCTGGTACTCTGAAGTTAAGGAAGAGGAAAAACGCAGTATAATATGAATGAGAAAATGGTATGCTCCTATTAAGGGGATAGATAATAGACACATAAAGCTGCAGGAAACAAACAAACCCCAAACCCAAACATTTAATTTGTTCCCAGACCTTGGGCAAGCTTGTCTGCTAAAATATATTCCATAATTTTCAACTGGAGTTAGTCCAGCAAGGTATGTTCCCAGAGCTAATGTTTTTTGATAGATAGATCAAGGGTCATTTTCCTTTGGCATTTACAGAGTTCAAGTCCTAAATTAACTAAACAAATCACTATGATTGGTTTGATATTTTAATACTTTTACAGTCTTAAAGAGATACGTAATTAATATGTTACAAATCTGAAAATAGCCCCAGAACTAATGTAGGTAGTCGTTTATTTTTGATGGTTCTGCTTAGGTATTTCCTAGTGATTTCTCAAACTTAAGTTACTAACCAGTAAGCAAAAAAGCTAACAGATCATTTATGATCACAACCACATTAAGCTGTCCTTATTCAAAGAAGAGGAGAAACAGGAATACCTGTTACTGTGTTTATAGTCCATCACTAAGAAATAAAACTAGTCAATAAACTTTGCTCTGTAGTCCCAGTAGAAACTGGGATTGTATAATAAGTTCAGTAACACACATATCTGGTAGGATGCAGATATATATCTGTGGTGAAGCAGACGTCTTTACAGTTTTATTTATTATGTTGTTAGTAAAGCTAATTAGAACTTGTGTTTTTCTACTGCGGATATGTGATTTCTTTTTTAAGTTGATACTTTCTTTCCAAAAATGTCAATTTTGACATGATTGTTTTGCTTTCATTTGTGTGAACTGAAGTTAAAAGTTGTGTCTGAGTCAGTTTCACTTGCAATTTCTACTTGTTGGAGCTGCCAGAGTGTGTCCAGTGAGTGAGCTGTGATTTAGAAGCCTCATGTCCGTATGATTCTGCATAAGTTTTCTGGATATGCTACATCTGTCCTCTGGCTGAGGAAAATTAATTTGTAATAAAATGATGCAGCATAGGAGATGTCATTTGATCAAAGAGCCTAGCATATGAAGAAACATATGAGCACCAAACTCTTGATGTTCAATAAGTGGTACTAAGTTGATTCAGAACAAAGTATTGTGACATACAAGCTTTCTGATATTTTAATTTTTTAAAAAGACTTTCTGTTGGAACTTTCACAAATTGGGTGTGTAAGAGAGAAATTCCTAACCTTGGCCAGTTCTTCTGTAAGAGAAATCCAGAATAGCCCGGTTATCTCAGAGATAGAAGATGATAGTGAGGCTACATGATGCAGTGTTCAGTTAGCATTTTTTTTTTTAGTTATTTTGGACAAATAGGGAGACAATACCTCAGTACTACATAAGCAGTTCACACAGTGTTTCAGTAAGGATCTATGCAAGCAAACTGCATGTAGAGTTTTTTTTAAATTCATGGTGGGCCATAATGTAGATATATAACGTGTAAAAATTCCTTAGTCTAACTCAACCCATTTTGTTTTGAAAGAGTGTTGGGCTCTGCCTGATCTGAAATGAGATTAAGATACCAGGCACTCCTTGTGTCTATTTATTACTTTGTACTTATTAAAAAACGTGTTCACATTTAGAATCAATTAATTAACAGTCAGCTAGTTTACTGCATACTATCAAGCATTAGAGAATTTCATATACTGGCTTTCCTTCCTTCAGTCCCCTTCTCTCTTTCCTAGAGATCACCAGTCTGTGTTAGTGGAGTTGTCCTTGAGTCCTGAACTGCCTACAGGAATCCCTCCTGTCCTGGGGACTCCTGGATACCTGTTCCTGGGCAGGTGGCTTTGTTATACCTGAACCTGGATGACACAGGAAAACAGAGGCTGACTCTTATTGGGCAGATGAATTTCCTTCTTCTCTTTAAAGAGCATTTTTCCCTTGAGGAGAATCTTTGAATTTTAAATGTGAGTTAGGATGTTTTTTTCACCAGGCTTTGATTTCTTTTTCCCAAAAGTGTGTTTTCCAGATAGTTCCAGCTATAATACCCTTTTTCAACACTGCGTTCTCCTTTGCTACCTAGCAGTTTTATCAGTCCTTCCAGTTCTTCTTGAGATAGTTGTTAGTTTTGGAAGTTTGGTTATTGAGAAAAAGGATTTACCCCATAAAACAAATATTTTTTTTCAGTGAATAACAGTTTGAAGGTAAAATTTTATTCTTGTCTTACAAATGGCTCGTAAATTGCTGAACCAGCTTATATGGCCTTTATTTTGTCCACACTGGCATATCAAAAGAAAACGATTCAAACATTTTGGAGACCTAGTTATTTGTTCCTTTGATAACTTTATCATCTGCCTTCCTAGTAGATTTTCTTTAAGAAAGGAAGTTAGTCTTATCAATTGAGATTGTCTTTTGATCACTGCATCTGTGGAAAAGTGAAGCTAAAGAAACACATGTGCTGAGGCTCTTGTTAGGAATAAAATTAACATCCTGGCATGTTCTTGGTAACTGCTGTCCGTTGTTGATGGTGGGAGAGGCTGGAGAGCATAGGGATCTTGTGCTGTGATCTTCTTCTGACAGCAACTCCAACGTCTGCAGAAAGGAGTTTAGCAAGAACTAGAGAAGTGGAATAAATAATAATAAAATTATACATATGGTGTGAAGGTGACACAGACAAATGTATTTCCAGCTCTAGCTGTACTATTTCTGACCTATCCTTTTGCTGAGGAACTCAAGTGACAAGATACTGAGCAAGAGCATATGTGATTCTTATGAACCATGTAGCGTTCAGAACAAAGCATAAATAATTGCCATGCAATATCATTTTGTTTGACCTAGGAATAAAATCTTCACCAGATTTTCTCGTGCTTGAGTGTAACTTTGAATTATTTTATTAGGACATTGTAACTAAAACAAGCCTCATCTTTCTGAAAGATTACCCTTGGGTGGTGCAAAGCTGATGCAGTAAAGGTTACTGCAGGAAGCAGCAGCACGTAGAAGTAAGTAATTTGTCTAGTATCTGTAAAGATGGACTTAAAGTGAGGCTTAGGCTATTCCTTTATATTTCATCTCTCTTACTGTAGTGAGCTGAAGCTTCTGCTCTCTCAACATGCATTAGTCCTATTTCAGGAAAGGGTTTGCAAGATGCACTTAAATTGAAACGATTCCCTGTATATAGAATCTTCTGAGATTTTATCTTCTGTTGCATGTATTTATCGAAAATTGTACTAGCTGTCTTGACAAATTATCTACTTTGGTCCTTGGATGCTCTTGACAGACTTTTTACCACCCATTTCGTCTGCGTCAGGATCAACAATTTACCAGCCCATGTTACTTCCATGGCGGTAAGAAAAACTGAAGAAAAACATAAGAGGAAACTAGACTGATTAATTTTCATCACCAGTTAGATCAGTGTAAAATTGCTGTCTATGTTTTTCTGTCCTATTTTTTCACCTACATTTACTCCTGTCCTACTTTTTCACCTACATTTACTTTTCTCTCACTTTACTGCCAGCAACCCATACAGTGATGTTTTCTTCTAGAGACCATCTTTTGCAAACACTAATGCTTCTTAAGTGCTGACCTGTCAGCAGTTCACTGACTACGCAGTAAAAAAAAAAAGTTCCAGTGTCAGACTGACTCAGAACATACACACAAATTAGAGATGGATTTTCCAAAATTTCTTTTTGTCTAGTAATTCCTGCCATGTCACTAGCATTTGTTTGAACACAGGCATATTTTCCAGGACACAATAGTCTCAGGAAGGACTTGACAATAAAACCTGCACTGAAAGTTCTGAGTACTGCTTCATATTGCATTCACTTGAAATACAAGAGTCTGCCTGAAGCCAAAGTAAACATTCACTCACGTTCTTCTCACAACATTTATTTACGGTGTCAGTCATGGCAAATATCTCACTCCTGTCAAATTAGACCATCCCTCTGGCAGGTCACAATAGCTGTGGTGGCATTATCAATATTTTTAAAAGGTCATCTATCAGAGAATGTGTGTTGTAGGTAATGAACAAGGAGGGAAAAGCGAATGCTTTGTATGCTTGGATAAATAAAAATGCTACAAAAAGCTGCTATACCTTAAGAACAATAATTTCTTTTATTTGCACTCTACAAACCCTATCAACATTCACACGATTCCAATCTTGCCAAATAAGACAGTTATTCTATATCTCATTTAGATCCAGGTCCCATTCAGATAACAGGACGTTTTACCACAGTCTCCTGTGGGACTGGAATTGATCCCCACATGCAGGATGGAGGAGTTCAAATAATTGGAAACATTTTATTAAAAAACCCTAACAAATAAAAAAAACCCAAGCAAAACCAACCCTTTTGGTTTTAAAAAGAAATTCATGTAAATGGATGTGTTTTGTTTTGAGAATGTACTTTGTTATCTAGAAGAAATTCAGTTATTCTAGCTTTCATTTGTCTTAAGCTGACAGGGAAAAAACCTAAAAAAACCCCAAACCCACCCTTGTAAGTCCTCCAAAAGATCCCATTGCTACTTTGGTGTTTATAGAACATGGGAATTGTGTCTGGTGCTTTACAGATAAATGTGAACAATTCTTGGATCCAAGGAGTGTACAGTTTAAATCTTAGAACTTGGCTTTGTATATCAAATAATGATCTTTGATTTGTATGCATTAAGAATCAAAAATGAACTTTTGAAATTTTCCTTTTAAGATGAATAATTATTCTAGTAGGTACAAAAAGTTTTTGGTTTTTTTCTTTTCCCTAGGAAGTGGAAGATAAGACAGATAAAGGCAAAAGTTTTTTTCATTTTTCATACCCAGGGATTAATCTAAATTAAAACATGATTTTTTTTCAGTACATGAAAACAGTGAAACCTTATCTAAATTTCAGTTCAGAAGTTTCAGACATTTTTAGGAAATAAAAAATGTATTGACCTTTTAATTGAAAAATCCACGTCTTTAGCTGTTCTTAGCTCTGCATGTGATCACTGTCAAGGTGCATAGGATGTTGGTTAGTTTCTTTATGGAAGTGCAAAGTCTCACCATACATATGTCACACTTGGACACACAAAAGACTCCTAGCTGAGATATGTATGAATGAAAAAACCCTTACACCCTGGTGTTGCTCCTTTAATGGCAGAGAACTTGGCTTGCTGAGACTTCTTCCATGACCCAGAAAGACTGGACACAGAGAAAATGTAAAGTTTTGAATGTGGCATGGCTCTATGGTGGGACAGCATGGGCTTCAGTCATTTCAATAGTCTGTTGGCACAGCAGGACAAAAGCATGATGAGGGCTTTGGCTTGGCGGTTCAGGTTTACTTGGACAACAGCTCCAGGACATTGCTGCTAATTGTGTAATTTCACTAGTGAAGTTTGTGTTTTAAGCTACAGAGATGGTTCGTTAACAACAAATAACTCTAGCTCACAGTGTGCCTCTTGCTTTCTCAGTAGATAGAATACAAAAAGACTTTGGCACTGCTCTCTTATATGGAGACTCCCTACTAATAGTCAGAATGCTGCTGTCTCTGTTTTCTGTCATTGTCACTGGTGCGTATTTAGGTGTTGACTTAAAGCCCCCTAAAGTTTATGGAGGGGCTCCACAGCGTTCACTTGGCTTTACATCAGATAAAAGGGAGCCAACACTGGATCTTCATGAGCTAACAGAAAATCAATTTTAATTCCACAGGATGGAATTATTGGGGTAGAAACAGAAGTCATTAGAGAGCCTTGCTTGCTCCAAGGCTATCGAACTGGAAGAAAAACTGAAAAGAAAAATTTTGACTTTGGATTGCTGTAATTGTTAGCTAGACTACCTTATACTGGATTCCCTTGTTAACCTAATAGCCAGCTGGTATTTGTAAGCATCTATATTTTCTCATGGAAAGGAATGTAAGTATTACTTTAGGGCATACAAACGATGCTGCTACTTCCCTTCTCTAATTAAAACTCGTTGCCGTAAAAGAAGGCAGTAGGGTATCAGAGCACCATCTTTTAAAAAGCTACTGTGAAATACAGGCCTGTAAATTGTATGTAGTAACAATAAATGCATGTAAAATAAACACTAAAATACAACTATAAGGCAGGAAAGAAAAAGCAGGGAAAGCAGTCCAGAGGCTGGGCTGGGGTCAGGGACAGGGTCTGGCTCAGCTGTGGCCAGGGCTTGGGCCAGGCCTCAGCGGACTCCTTGGGCTGGGGTTACCCCAGCTGTGGTTTTGTAGCAGGTCTCCCAGAGGGTGCCTCCAAGCAGGCTCCTTCCAGCTCTTTCTCCAGGAGTTCCAGGGCTGGCGGAAGTGTCTTCAGTGGTCCTCTCCTTGCCACAACCCTTACCAGAGAGCAGCCAGCGTGCTGTGGGACCTGACAAGAAAAAAGTGATAAATCAGTTTGAGACAATGAAAGTACACATGAACAAATTTGGGTTTAATTCTACATAATCCTTTGCTATCTTGCGCCTACCTGTCTACTTTGGATTTCAGTATTTGAAACTGTTCTGAATTTGGACTCCAAGAGGCTTTCTTGTATTTCTTCTGTTGATACCCTTGCTGTACATGCAAGCCTACATCTTCCAGCAGATTCTTCAGATACTTACTTCTCATGTAAAGATATATTCATTTATGCAAAATCTTCTTATTATAACATTTTCAGTAGAGCTCAAAAGACTTTAACTTAAAGAGTAACAAGCACCTGATGCAACAAAAGGTTTATACTTTGCTCTTCTAAACTGCTTTCTTCTCACTGTAGAAGTTAATCTCAAAATCTGAAGAGTTGTGCTAGACTGAAGTCCCGGGGGGTTGTGCCTTAGCACTTGTAAAGTGTGAATCTCACCAAAGGAAACCGGTAGACACATTTGTTCTTATTTTACTATCATTTAAGAAGAGGTAAACTATTATAATTTGAAGTTTGTTTTTAGATACCTTGTCAGCTTCCTACTTTTAAATTGTTCAATTTGTGTGCACACTCTAAATAGACTACAGTGGGTTATGGAAGGGCAGTAATCAATACGGCATCTCATTAGCTATGATACTTATACTTATCCTGATTCTAGTGCTAATATCTTGGTTTAACCAAAGTGTATTAAAAAAAAATGTCCTAACAGGACATCTCATTATCACCCTTATTTTTGCTGTGGAGTTTTATTAGAAAATCATGCCACTCATCTGAACTGCCACAACAACAGCATTATCCCTAGGGCGTTTTTTCATATCAAGGTTAATTTAAAGTGATTAGCATAAGTGCTACAGATGTTGCTATGGGGATAGGAACCTCACATCTACTATGATGGACATCACATGATTGCTGTTACAGCTCCAGTATGATTGGATTATTTGTTTTAATGTCATGCAAAATAAGTCACATGATGAAGATCAGAATCTCTTTAATAGCATTTCATATTCTGGAAATCAATCACTTTTTCTCCATTTCACAGTGTTAAAAGTGCCTGAAGAGCACATAAAACAGATGTCTTCAGTTTCCTGCTACTTGTATCTGACTGTTTGTCTGGTAAAATCTACCATTAGTAACCAAAATATACACCTATTTGAAAACTGAAAAAAAAACAGTTAATTATATTTTACCATAATTACAAGTATTTTTTAATAACCTGGAATAAAATCTTAGCATTAATGCGATTAGACCACATTTTATAATAAATCCCTGTACTGAATGCGTGCAAGGTCATGTATTGATTGATGATCCCAGTACCATTAGGCAATGAGAAGCACCTTGCTTGCCTCAGTATGTGTATTTTGAGTTCTCTCTCAATTCAGTCACAGGAGTATTTTGGTACATAGTATTGCAGTAGGGAGAAAAAGCAAAATGTTTCCTAGGGACTCAATACAGACAATAATTAACATACAGAAATGTAACATACTTAAAATATTAATTTTAATAAATTTCCTAATAGCACCTTACTCTCATAACTGTTGACAAAAGACTGTGATTAATAGAGTCTTTAGTAATATCACTTTAGTGAAATGGGATGGCTTTGTCACCTAGAGGAGGATACTTTAGAGTCTGCTGGGTACTGTGTAATGTCTCTTGGAGACACTTTCCTCTCACTAGTGACTGCACACGCAATGAAATCTCCTAAATGTGGTCTTCTAAATTACATCTAGAACACACTCTAAAGTAACTTCAAATACAGCTTATTAACCTTTCTTCTCCTTTCCTCTCTTATGATTATTGCTATGACTAATGTTTGGATTTTTATCTACAATTTTCTCATTTCCAACAAAGTAGAAGCAGTTAATTGGGAAACCACCCTGAATACTGTCTTTACTTTCTGCATAATTTTATGTCTTTGTTATGTGATTTGGTTTTAAACATGCTAATGTTATTCTGTACAATATGATGTTATACTGAAAATTAATAAAAAAAGAGCAAGTAAAGAGGATTTTTGAACATACTGAGAATAACAAAGAATATCTTAAGCTCATGCTTCATTTGCTTGAACACTGACTTACAGAACTGTCAGTTCTATTTCTAAGGTGGAATAAATTTTTAGTTTAGATAGCACCTTTCATCCTTCAGAGAGTGTCAAAAAGTAATTAGAGATTGATATCATAGTCTAATGATAGGTGATAAGCAATCATGACATTACTTGTTCTTCAAGACCAAGCTAACAATAGCACTGGTTCACTGGAATTTGGTTCGTTTGTTGTGTTAGCTGAAATGCTGTAATACTACTGCGCTCTGTTCACCAGAGATATTCTGATCTTTGGTTTTCAAAAATAGGCACCTGAGAGGGATAAGGATTTGGTTTCACAATCGCTGGAAGGGCAGAAACATCAGCAGCTCAGTACTCAGAACCACCTTCAGCAAAGGGAAGTGGAGATGAGAGGGGATACTTCTGTTGGAAGCAATGGATTTAAAAGCTCATATAACTGCAAAAGTTATGTATCTGCTGGGCAGTTCAGGTCCCTGTTGAACAAGCTGCACAATATTTGGCTACACAGAGAGTAAACACACTATAAAAAGAAAGACAAATTGGTGGTTGTCTTCACAGTTCTTGCCCTTCCTACTCACTCACACCTGTGCAAGGAGACAATACTCAGTTCTTCACTCAATAATATTGACACTACTATTAGTTTTTGAAGTGTATGAATACACTGATACTCTTAAAAGATGAAGAAGTTGTGGTAGTAAAGCAAAACAGTTGTTCTTGATTGGAATCTGAAAGAACTTCTACCCTGTCTGCAAAACAAAGAGTGACTTTGGGCTTCTTTATCCACATATCCACTGACAATCCCACTCCTCCACAGAGAAGTGGTAAGGATGTGGATCCAAGCTCTTGTCCATTAGTAAACTTTGTTGTAGCATCTGAAGTAGCTGGAAACAATCAAGAAATGCTAGCACATGCAAGCCATTTTATTTTGCTGAATGCTACATTGGACATGTAAATCAACTCTACACCCTTATTTCTCCTCAAAAGTTTGATAAATCCTTGATGTACAGGACTCTTTAGCATTGTATTCATTATTTGGTGGCAAGTGACAGTGCATTAGTACCAGTACACTAGCATGAAATAATGCAGAAGTAATATAGAGGCTTCTATTCAGCTCAGTGGTTAATTCTGACAATATTCTAATAACATAGAACGTAAGGAAGGATTTTAAAGCATTTTAATCATAATTTTTTTAAATGGAAAATACTTCCAGAATAGTTTACCATGATGTTACTCTGATAATTTTCAGCAGCTATGATGATATAGTGCTGTAAAACTGTGATTACAAAAATGATAGCTCACACACAATGTATTTCTCATTAAAAATTAGTAATTATTTTAAAAATATAATCTCATCCCTTCAGGCAAGGGTAGACACTTAAGATGCTGATTTTCATTTATACCAAAGGCATTTCAGAGAATTTGTAAAGGAAAAAAATTGAAGCGATTAAAAAATGTTATTCAGTATTCAAAGGCAGTAACAGTTCTGTCATTGATATGTTCAGTGAAAAAAACATGAGCCCAACTTTTTGAATTTTAAAAAATATTATTTGTTCTATTTTGAATGTTTCTATACTTCCAGGTACATGTAGAGAATATGTATGTTATAAAAAACTAATGGTCAAGAAGACTGCAGCTGAACCTTCTCACACTCTCCAGATTAAGCAGAAGAGGAAATTGGATAAGAATTTCAGTCCCTTGTGTAGACAAAAGAGTTCGGCAACTGTGTTACTATCTTTGACTAAGCTTTTAGATTTGCTGTATATTCTAACCAAGTTTCCAGAAATTCACCTGTGAGTACTTAGAGCTGCAGTGTATGTTGACAACAATAGTCCTTAAAATCACTCTCTCTCCTGCGGTTCAATTTCCTATGCTCCATTTTACTGCCCTACATACATTTTGTGTCTACGAACAAGTGTTTGTTTTGTTTGTTTTTTTTTTTCATTATAGATATGTAAGTATAGGAGTTTTCCCCCGAACTTTTTATGTGAAAGTTTTAACTTATTTTTTGTTATAATTATGTAACAACCTACTAAACTAAAACTAGTTATCCTCCTGTATTAACAAAAGCAATATGTTTAAAAATCAATGGTTGGTTTATAACAAAAAGGAATATTTTGCGCGGAATATGATGGTCCCCTAAAATTGGGCAGTTTTTTACTGAAAATTTATGTTCTTTTTAATTGTTTAATTGTTTCCTAGCTCCATTAAGAAGCATCTTTGGAAAACATTGTAATACTAAATGTTATATCCTGGTACATTTTAAAGCATTTTCAAAGAATTGTGAACTTGCAAACATAAGGTCAGTACTTTCCCAGAGCTCTCTTGTGGTCCCACTTTAATTTTAGCACTACCAGCGAGATGCAGTTGTTAGCAGAGATCTCCCTGTGTAACTCTTAAAATCAGAGCATGCAGTCCCCCAGCTGTTGTGAACCAGCGTAGCTGTGATGAGCTCAGAATTGGTATTTGGCACTTATTTAGCATCATCTTTCTCAAACGAGAGGACTTACAGCCTCAGTTTGTTTTAGCTAAGTTTGCATGAGTGACATAATTGTACTCTGATAGAATACAGCTTCATGAAATTATTATGTTCAAGCATCCAGAATTAATTTGTGAATGGGTTTTGTAAAAACCCTCAGTGTTGGACTGTGTTCATATTAAAGAAATAGGAACCAGACTGTTAATGTCAGTGGGAGGAGACTTACGGCTCTACTCAGAATCACTCTAAACATATAACTGCCAGTCAACAAGCTTACAATTTATAAAGTCCAACACCTCCTTGTAGGAAGTCTGCACTCTCTTCATCTGTTATTGTGATGTGCATCAACTACTCGGGAGTTTGAAGTTCAAACTGGGATAATAAAAAAAGGGTAAGGATACAAGACTCTGACTGCTTCTATCTTAAGAAGTATTGAGGGGTGGAGGTTATGGAAATGATTACAAATGTTGTCTATCACAGGATATGTAGGTTTTCAAAGCCAAAGGAAGGGAAGGAAAGATTTACAGGTTTTCTGCTCCAAGGATGTGTGGTCAGGCATTCTTCTGTTATACTTTGTAGTGGGATCCTGCCTTTGTTGCTCATAGGCTTGATTCTCAAAGACTTTTTTTTTTCCTCCTCATTAAGAGTTATCCAAGCTTGTGAGAAAACAAGGAACTAATTCCTCACACTCCCTACAGTTACCATAAGAAGAGAGGGAAAGGGTAGGACAGGAGTTCAGACTCTGTTCTGTTTATTCATTATCTGTAACAGTTTTTCAGCCATAATGGGAGCCTCTACATGAAAAGAGAAGTAGTTTACTTCTACAAAGAGGACAGGGACAGTTAAGCACATACTATGCTCCTCTACCCCAGATTTCTGTGAGTGGTCAAATTTTTTCAGGACTCATAAGAGTAAAAGCACTAGGATTTAAGGTCACACTTCTACTTAATATCAACCTCCCAAATGAAGCTTTTTAGTGGCCTATTTCATCCCACTTGTGAAAGAGATGAGAATTTATTAAGAGCTTGCTCTCTCTAAATTTCCCATTACTAAATTAAGCATAAAAGTGAGGTTTTCTTTTTCCTCAGATACCATTTGTTTCCCAAAAGTAATTACAATATCAGCTTGATAAAGGCTGCTTGTAATTTTGTTAAGAAATTTTCTGAAAAAGAGGAGGGAAACTTAACAACCTAAGAGAATTGCCTGTGGAATGGGGTGGGCTCAGGAGACTCCTCTACTACCCATTAGGAATTTTAACCACTGTAATTAGCAGCAAATTTCCCTATCTCTGTATGTTAAGCAGGGAATTCATCTTCAGTTTGTTTCTGCCTGGGGCAGGGAGAGACTGAAGGAAGGGAAACATAGGCATGTGCCTGCCTGGGTTAGGCAGCCTTAGCTGCACTGGAAGGAAGCAAATCCACAAATTACCCTGGCCTCTGATCTATAACCTCTGCAACCCTGTCAAAGTCAAGGGTCTCACTTCGGCTACAATCCAGAGAAAAATGCAAGTGCACGGGTAGATGGGAAACACCTAGGTAGAGACATTATGAGGTTATAAATGAGGTTGCTTAAAAACTAATGAATAAAAGATGAATATTTCCACTGTAGAGTTACTGTGCCGAGAAAACTAGTAACTCCTTATGAGCTCTTTTGCTGCCTAGGCAGTACCAAATCTTATATGAATAAATATTCTCTGTACCACAACAGTGAGAAATAGGGAAGATGATTACCATGTAACAAGACTGATAATGTCTTATATTGTCTGTCAGTCATCCTATGTGACTCTTGACCAGCTTCTTGCTGTTGAACAGTAACCTTACAAGGAAAAGAGGGCTGAAAAAATTAAAGACAAATACATTGGTCTAATGAATAACAAAGCTAGATACTAATAAAAAATAGCAAGTTGTCATGCCTTATGCATTATATTTCATTATTTATGTATCAACTTTATGAATGTTCATAAAGTTGCTAGTTTAGATGCTACCTTCGAGCACTCTCCACAAATGGCACTTAAATAAATGGTCACTAATCTGTGATTATAATGCTCCTAAGGTGTGCACAAAAGCCAATAGAAAGACTTCCTAATGTTCTCCTAGGGATCTCAAAGTATTTTATGTAATTATTTCCAGTGGATTAATTATGTAATTATTTCCAGATGACAAAGTTAATGGTTTTGTTTTAGAAACAGATGTTTTGTTATAAATATTTACACAAACTGGTGATATATTATGTTTATTTTAAACTGGACTTGTTTCTTTATTTTATAATTTGCTTCTGTTTCTCTGGTTGTCCTAAACTAATTGTGAGCTCTGAGTCTTTCTTTAAGCAAAAAAAAAAACAACAAAAAAACCCAAAAACGAACAGTGGTGATTCTTTTCTACTTTTCTGGTTCAATTACTTCTACAGAAAAAAAACTGAGCTAAATTTCTTTCTGAATTATCCAAAAATATTAATTTCAAACCTACACTCTTTCTTCTGTTGTCCCAAAATTGGGGTCTGTAACCTGGTGTGCAACAAATCAATTTGCACACAGAGTCGAGATACCATTTTATTACATTTCTGTGCAGAGATGGGTGCTAGGTGGTAAATCCACAAAGCTGACATACCCTGGTTACAAATCATTGGCTACTTATACACAAAATAGTAGCATATTCCTTCTTCTAATAATATGCATCACTATTTTACACAGGGATTGGCTAAGGTCTTCTCGCCTAGCTTGCAAATTACTGGGCATGCTCAGTCTCATCTTCTTTTCTGTCTGGGATACTGTTGGGGTAGGTGGTCTGTGAGTCAGTGGTTGTGATGTCCCCCTGCCAGAATTACCTTTCCCCCAGTCTCGCGCTTTCTTGGTAGATTTTTATCAGTCCTCCACAGGTTGCTCACACAATCATTTAATCATTTCAAAGTTCTCCCTTAGACAATTCCTGCTTATTTGACAGAAAGTCCTTGATTAATGGTAAAAAAGCGTAACAAAGCACATGTTTGTTTAGGACATTCTGCTCTTCAGGATACCCTTTCTTGTTTCAGTACTTCCTGCAGTTTCCTTGACAACTAGATTACCTCAGATTAGCTAAAACATCCTACATAATCTTCAAATTTTATTAGTAACCGACTTCAGTGACTACACCTCCCTGATGCTAGCAGGAATGACAGAAGAGAGAATGAAAAGTGACCAGTGAATTGCAGAGCAAAACGTAATGTGTACCACTTAGAGTACCTTGTTTTTGAAATCTGGGGCAAATAAAAGAAGGCTAGTTTATATTTGGCTTTGCACTTGCACATGTGAAGAAAAGCATTTAATTATTTTGGTGTCAAAAGCTTTGCTAATACCAAACTAATTTGCATATTTTTGTTCTTCACCTAAGGTGATTTTGCTCTGTGCAAAGACCTTGGCTGTCTTTAGAAAAAAGAACAGATTAGAAAAACATAATCAGCCCTTTTTCTTGGATTCACAAAAGGAAAACTGAACTGTCTGATTGTCAGTAAAGTGCTCCTTGGATGTGAGTTTCCCAGGTGACTTTTTTTTCCCTATTATTTATGCTGCTTATATGCTTTCAAACTAAACTTCAGTACAGCCATGAAGTCATAGGTAAAGGCCAGGGATAAGCAACTGTTAAATCAGACTAACAGAATAATTGTTATGAAAAAAACATTCGAAAAACACAGTGCTTTGAAAAATAACATTTTGAGAAATAAATTAAATAATGAGATTTAATTTTTTTTCTTCCTAGCTTGACGTTATCATAGCTGTTCTTCCAATGCAAGTATTATCAGAAAAGCTAAATTTCTGACTGAGGTCTACTTGATTCATTGGTGGAAGAGGCTGAATACAAAGTGAGGATGGAGTTTTCTGCATGGGATTTTTATCTTTATGTTGTCTTGCTAGGAAGTGGTGTCAATCTGACTACTTTGGCAGAAGCTAGACCTCATCTGCAGTGGACTTTTTGTGCCACTAATAGATGGTGTTAATTACATGCCTCAGAGGCTTCTTTTGGTCACCTCTAGAAACCAGAAAGCAATTTATTTTCCCTTATTGTGTGACAAATGGTAGAGGGAAGAATGAAACAGGGAAGAGGTGAAGAGTTGAAATACCAGAGATGCACTTGAAGCTGGAGACAGCGTGTATTGCTGATAAAAATTCTCAACTTTTGTTAGACAGGGTTAATGATGGTAAATAGTGTTTATTTATTTTTAATTGAGTATAGTGGTATTTATCCTCTGCTTACTTTAACAGTTTTCTTCCCTATACACAAATATTGTAGAATTTCAAAGCCACTGCGGTCCATGCCAGAACATGGTACAAGAGACTGGACCTCCTCCTGCTGAGAGAGATAGGGCCTGCCTGTGGCAGAAGGATCCCATTGTGGAAGTGTTCAGGGATGTTCTGAGTGACGCTGATGGTAATGATGGGCCAAATACTCGCTCTTGACAAGCTAAGGAATATAAAAGCATTGGCAGTACAGCATGGGTGTTCAGTTTCTTATAAAACATCACTGCAATGTTTTTGTCATGACACAGAGGGAAGGTCAAGAAAAGGGTCTGTGTGACAGATGGCGTAGAAAAATCTGAAGTGTACTTCAGTGACTTTTTGGTATTGGCAGCGGAGAAATATCTCAGGGGATTGTTAGTGGAGAAGAGTAATCATGTTCAGGAAATAAATTTCTTCTGTTTCAGTGAAAGAAACTGAAATAACTGCTAAGTCATCATGCCCTGCTAAAGTGTTTGGCAAAGGATATCTTTATATCTTTTTCCTATAGAATTTAAAACAAGTACAGAAGAATATGACATTTGTATGTTTCCACACAGAGATCTAGAATTATTAAGTTGATATAAATAAACATGGGTGTCATAAAATAATTAAATACAGAAATTTTAGACTACACTTAGATTCATCCTATAATGCTTGAGTACCAGTATGTGAATAATATCTATCACTATCTGGTCTTGAGTATTTCATCATGATTTATATTTTTTATGTAATTGCATCCATTATTTACCCCCAAAAAATTACATTGACAGAAGCATGACAACTGAACTCTGATGATGCAGTTAATTGCTGTTAGACCTTGTACCTCAGACTCCATCCCAGTTAATTACGGCTTTCTAGGTAGCCATCATCTGTCTGTAAATACATTCAAGTGTCTTAGATTTGATTGTTGGAAGAAGATCCAGATAAACAATAACTCATTGATTTTGCATGCTAAGCCAGATATGATTAAACTTTTCTCTATTTGTTCTCAGGAAAATTTCCATTCTAGGGTTTTTCTATCACGCTTTTGGATTATAGTCTCCTCTGGTATTTTACATTGTCTTACAATAATGAAAAAATAGTGACAGTACAGAAATGGATTTATTTCTTTTGTTTTTCCTTCTTCTTCTTCTTCTTCTTCTTTCTTCTTTCTTCTTTCTTCTTCTTTCTTCTTTCTTCTTTCTTCTTCTTTCTTCTTTCTTCTTTCTTCTTCTTTCTTCTTCTTTCTTCTTCTTTCTTCTTCTTTCTTCTTTCTTCTTTTTCTCTGCTTGATTATATTTCTTCCTGGACTCTTGTGTTACAGATTTCAGTTTTTAAATTCTGGTGGAGCATGGATGCACACTGCCAACATCAGTTAGCTCATCACTAGACTATGTTGTCTGTAGATCGGCTTGAGCATAAATATTATATACCTAAGCTCCCATTCGATCTGTTTTTCCACATGAATGGCTTTATTTTCACCACAGAAAGAACAGTAATGAGGTCATTAAGTGGCACAGAACATACTCCTGTTTAGTCAAAAAGAAACATACAACTCTCTATGCTACCTTTGTGTATCTTATTCTGAATGTACA
>WKFP01014095.1:222743-276992 GCA_011057875.1 Pterocles orientalis
ACCTCAGACTCCATCCCAGTTAATTACGGCTTTCTAGGTAGCCATCATCTGTCTGTAAATACATTCAAGTGTCTTAGATTTGATTGTTGGAAGAAGATCCAGATAAACAATAACTCATTGATTTTGGATGCTAAGCCAGATATGATTAAACTTTTCTCTATTTGTTCTCAGGAAAATTTCCATTCTAGGGTTTTTCTATCAGGCTTTTGGATTATAGTCTCCTCTGGTATTTTACATTGTCTTACAATAATGAAAAAATAGTGACAGTACAGAAATGGATTTATTTCTTTTGTTTTTCCTTCTTCTTCTTCTTCTTCTTCTTTCTTCTTTCTTCCTTCTTCTTTCTTCTTTCTTCTTTTCTTTCTTCTTCTTTCTTCTTCTTTCTTCTTTCTTCTTTCTTCTTCTTTCTTCTTCTTTCTTCTTTTTCTCTGCTTGATTATATTTCTTCCTGGACTCTTGTGTTACAGATTTCAGTTTTTAAATTCTGGTGGAGCATGGATGCACACTGCCAACATCAGTTAGCTCATCACTAGACTATGTTGTCTGTAGATCGGCTTGAGCATAAATATTATATACCTAAGCTCCCATTCGATCTGTTTTTCCACATGAATAGCTTTATTTTCACCACAGAAAGAACAGTAATGAGGTCATTAAGTGGCACAGAACATACTCCTGTTTAGTCAAAAAGAAACATACAACTCTCTATGCTACCTTTGTGTATCTTATTCTGAATGTACACAGATCTGAGATGTTGAGATAAAAATATTAAAGGAAGTCATCCTTTTTTATTTTCTCTGCTTTTTTGTAATATTTTACAAACATTTTTCCTGTGCTACCTTACAAAAGCCATTAATTTCTGTGTAGAATACTTGTGGGACCCTTGCTTCTCTCCAGGACAAGCACTCGTAGAGCCTAATTTTCACAGACACATGGAAGTCAAGAAGCTATTATACTAGACATTAGCTAATATACTAGACATTAGGAAGAAATTTTTCACTATGAGGGTGGTGAGGCACTGGAACAGGTTTTCCAGGGAAGCTGTGGATGCCCCATCCCTGGAGGTGTTCAAGGCCAGGCTGGATGAGGCTTTGGGCAACCTGGGCTAGTGGGAGGTGTCCCTGCCCATGGCAGGGGGGTTGGAACTTAATGATCTTTAAGGTCCTTTCCAACCCAAACCATTCTGTGATTCTATGCTTCTATTATTATTTATCCCAGATGGGTACCTGACTTCTTGTAACTGTTTCAGTCATAGCACTATTTTCATTGAAAACATTTTTTGCTACGGGTGTTTCTGAGTGGTGACTGAGCATTTGCTACATCAAGCTGGTTGACAAATAGATTTTGCCTGGACAACTAAAAAGCTTTCGACCTGAATTGCTTGTTTTTCTACTCTGAGCATGTTAATCCCCACTGAAATAAGACTTAGATTTCTATATACTTTTTGTGTCAGGCTTTTATTGATCTAGATGTACATAACACTCCTACAGGTAAAAACAGCAAAAACGTTTACAAAAAACATAACTAGGCGTAGATATAGATATTCCAATGTGAAAAGCTTTATTTCTAAGAGAATGACTGTATTTCCCAGTTGAAATTTATTTCTAAGCTCTGAACAGCTTTGAATCAAACAAACCAGGCTACACTGGTTCCTCATATTTTCAAGAAGTAAATCCTTAGTGTGCCAAATGTGTATCTTCAGGGCAGCAATATGAGGGAAAAAAATTTACTCTAGCACTTCTAAAAATATTTGACTAAAGTACTTGGTGTTTTCCACAGCAGGTAGAAAATCATGAAGCATTTAAACCCAACTGTCTTAATACCAATTTATTAAAACAGTAGTATCTTCAGACATACCAAAGGGAAAATTAAATCAACTATGTTTATAAAATGTATTAAACTAATTTATTTTACTGCACCTCAGCAGGAGATAAAAAATAAAATGAGGACAAGCCTGCCACCAGTAATGAATAAAAAACACTCCACAGCAGGAAAGAAAAGAAACAAAAGGAGAAAGAAAAAAAAGCCTTCAGACTGAAAGGAGTTAATCATAAAGAGCACTATGTGCAACAGGACAGCTGCGGTCAAAATCGCTGCACCTTTGTCACTCCATGCTGGTATTCATTCAGATATTGCAATCTCATCTCGTTATTAGCATTGTCTTACGCAACTTATCTCTGCGTGAATTTAAAAAAGCTAAAAAGGCAACCCACCAAGATAGCTTACAGAAGTTAAAAATAATTTTTAAAACACATATGAAATGTCACCCTAGCTTCTGTTCAGTATAACACTGTTGATTTCCAGGAAGCAGTAAGACCAGGAAAATACAACTGTATTGGAAACTCTGTCCTCCAGGACTCTGAGGCTGATATTTCCTCTCTTCGGGTTGTATTTCCACTGCTTTCAGAAAGGGATTTGCCTTGCCGTTCTGCCAGTTCAAGCCTCCAAAGTATCTGTTAGAGCATTGTCAAATGGACTGGAAGGCCAGTGTTCATTCGGCAGAAGGTAATAGTGTACACACACAGCAGCCCATCAGTTTCTCGTTTCTGGAAAGTCTTTCTCTTTGAGAGATAAGGAAAGGGAATGACAGATAATCACAATGATGAATAGAGTGTTCCTTAAAAAGTTGAAAATGTATGTCAACATATGTCTGTGAGCGGAGATCTTTAACTGCACTAAACAGCACATAGAAAGGTTAAATGTGTATTTCACCTTTTTTTTTCTGTAAACATACTAATTTCATCCATTTCTAGTTAATTCACGTCTCTCTTGTGCCTAGAAGTATGTATTTACTGATTTACTAACTTCATTGAAGCAGTTCCTGCTAAAATGTTATCGGCTGACAAAGGTCAATGTAACATTAAAGGTGTAACATGGAAATATGCATGCATGTGTACCACACAGTCATGGAGGTACAAATTCCTATTCCACAGGAAGGCAACTAGCAGAGGATGCTAGTAATGTTATGGTAGTATGTCTTGGGTCAGGGCCACCGCCACATGGTTGCATACCCCACCCCCCTTTCCCCTCCCGGTAAGATGGGGAAGGATAAGAAAAGTGGAACCTCATGAGTTGAGATAATAACGGATTTTTAATACTACCACACGAGGAAAGCAAAACAAAGGAGAATATAACAATAAGATGAGATATAGAATACAATGGAAACACTGATACAATTAAATCCTCACCACCAAGAGCTTTACAAAAGAGACCCCTCTCCCGGCTAGCTTCCCCTTATATCCCGGGCATGATGTCAGCATGGTATCAATAGCCCTTTGGCTGTGCCCACCTCCCAGCTTCTGTGAAGAATTAATCCTGTCCCAGCTGGACCCAAGACATAGTATCACTGTGTGATGGGTTGGCCCTTGGCTGGGGGCCAAACCACACACACCCGCTCACACAGTCCCTGCCCCCACCCAATGATAGGGGAGAGAATTAAAGAGGTAAATGGCAAAGAGGACTCGTGGGTTGAGATAAGGACAATTTAATTACTAAACTACAATAATATTAGAAATAATACTGTATACAAAGATGCAATGTGTGAACAGTGAATATTTGGATAGGAGTAGTGACGCTGTTGCAGACCTCTGGTAGCATATTTAGCCTTGTTTGGGGAAAAAGGAAACCATCGGGAAGAGCCTGGGGAATTCAGAAGAATAAGCCTGGGTGGAAGATTCACCGAGAAGGCCTTTTTTAACATTGTTTGTGCCATATGGGCTGACACGACGGAGTCAAGACACAAGAGCAAAGTATGTTTAGCTGAGCATCCCTTGGTGTACAGGGAAGAGATTTGGGGGTTTTTTTGTGGTGGTGCTTTTAAATGTGGAATGACCAGTCAGTTTCATGTCACCCAGTGTCAAGGTTACCTGTGGATAGTTACAAATACTCTCCCTTTTCCATCTCTGATAACTTTCCTCTCTCCTAGAACATGACGTGGGACCTGGTCCAGCTTCCCTGACATCCTCTTGTCTTCAAGACTGTTCAAATACTGCTTTCATCACTATCATTCCAGTGCACTGAAATGGCTAAATTTGAGGGAGTTTTGTGGCCAGCAAAGAAAGGCTCACCAAGTGTCAGTATCAAATTTAATTGAGAGGTCTATGTCATCTTCTGAAATACTAACCTTAGAAATGTCCATTTGCAGTAAGTGCACAAAGAGGAAGTTGCCTGAAGACTACCTAAGGGAGGTGCAATGATGAAACTGTATGAAATCCATTCTGTGCCAAAATAAATTCTGCCACAATTAAGATTTTTTTTTTTTAACAGTGGCTGAATTTGTTTTACTTGATAAGTAATTTTGTATTGGCTGTGGACTTTGCATCAAGTGGTCATGTTATTTTTTATGCACCTCTGGAAGCTGTCTCATAGCAAAATGCTGAAAGAGCAACATTAAACTCTCCTAGTGAAAGGTCCACACCTGTGGAGAATGGTCAAAGTTGCAGATTGCAATTAATTAATTTCCAAAGAATCATTCTCACATACAGCTGCTGTTCTTCTAAAAGAAGCCAATATAAATTGCCTTCATATGACAGAACTCTTGTAGCTACATGAAGTCCTGCTGACCTCAGAAGATTTCCATGCATACATAAAGATTTTGGAATTAGAGCTAAATGCTTCCTTCCAGGAAAACAAACAAACCCTTTTTTTCTTCTTGCTTCTCAAACATTTTTCAAGAAAGGAATTCCCTGCTAAGAGATTGAGGATGTGTGTAACAAATAATTCACTGAGGATAATTTCTGGTCTTTTTGAGAATAGGTTTGACTAAAAGTAATCTGTTGGCTGTTTTACCTGGGTTCAGTGTTGAAAAAAAAAATTAAAATTATTTGTGATGGAAAAGATGTAAAAGGGGAGACCCTCAATATTCGCACACAAAGAAAGCTATTTTTACTTTCCATTGTATTTCAGAGTTTGTTTGTTTGATGACAATATTTGTGTCTTCCCAAGGGATCCTCAGTGATACTTAAGGAGGCAAAGATTCTGGGAAGCTATTTTGGAATTGAAGTGAAAGAAAAGGAAACCAGAAAAGGTCCTTGGCACAAAGGAGGCGGTGTTAGAATGAATGAAACATTCTCAAATAAGAAAAAAACATTAGTGGCCAAACCACGGGAATTAATTTTGGGGCCACTATCATTTCTTATAAATGACTTGTAAAACAGGATGAAGAGCAGAACATAAATTTGCTTATGTCATAAAATGAATTTAAGATCAAACAATCCAAATGACATTGATAGAATTCAATAGGATTTGTACAGATTAGAGAGTAAGGATCCAAGGGGAAGAGAGATAAAAAAATTTGCTACACAATGAAAATGCAATACATGACATTGATGTATTTTATCACTTCAGGTCCAAGCAGCATAGCTTATAAATTGGTGGCATAATCCCACATATAATATCTTTTTCTAATAAAATGTATATATCTCTGTAGCCCCTTAAGCTTGCAAAGCTCAACTATATGACAAACAGTTTGTGTCTCTAATGTTGTTGCTCCATAATTCAATGGTTTTAAATAATTAGAAAGTGGAATTTATGAAATGCATTGTGCTGGGAGAATTGCAGCCTTCTACCCCATGTCATTCTTAATGTGTGCAAACAGAAATCTGCTCACCAAAAGCTGTCACCCATTAACATGACCCTCTACAAAGAGGGATAAAAAATTAAAAAGGTCTCACAGGTCTAGCTTGATGTGAGCCCAGCGAGCTACAGTGAGAAACAGGAAAGTAATGCTGGGGAGGACCACTGATTTTTGGTTTTGATGAGTTGTAAAGCAGGCCTGCTCCTTCTCTCCTTTTATATAGATGTTATTAAAGTCTTCCGAAAGCAGCTGCTGGCATTTGCTGATCAGGAGGTGAGGAAGAACCTGCTTTTTTAAACATGGTAAAAACCTTTTTTGTCTCCCTTTTCAAGGAATACCTCTCTGTCAGGTATGACTTTGGTACAAGGAATGCTGTTTGGTCCCCTTACTCTGTTTCAATGGAAGAAAATTTTGCAATCATCGTGGAAAAGCTATTCCTGCTATTGCATGGAATACTTATCAACTTTGTGGTCTTAATCTGATATTTTTTTAAACTAGAGCAATTCTGGGTTGTAATAATTGCATGGTACGTGTCAGAAAGTGCTTGGAAGTAATTTAAAAGCAGGACATGGTAAGGTCTTCATAGTTCTACAAATACTTCAAAAATCAGTATTTACTGTGGGAAGTTAAGTGCATGTGCACATTTTACCAGGATAAAAACACTGAGGAGAAATTAGAAGTTAAATCTGACTTGGAAACAACCATCTTGCCTCTTCTTGCTATTGTTTATCAAATTTGGTTAGGGTTTGTTTGTTTGTTTTTTTTTTCATGTTGGTCTTCTTTCTTGAACTTCCAAAGACAAGAGGGCACACAGGCCTTCAAGACCTTCCTTATACTAAAACTTGTAATTTTTTTTCCTTGTCCCACTTCACCTCATTTTGTTTCTCCTGTGATTTTCTCACTTAGTTCTTCCTAGGTTGGTTGCAAGGGTGGAAGAGCTAGTGATGCATCGGTAAAACTAAGATGGAGCCCATTGTATTCTTAAAATGTTTGATTTACAGTTTTTCCTGAATCCATGACAAGCCTCTAAATGGGGATTATTGGTTTATAGCAACCTAGTTATGGTCCTGATGATAGGGAATTAGTGTATGTGCTATTTTTCCTAATGTATGCCGATACATGTTGAAAAGATGGATTAACTCTGAGTCAATCACTGTGGAAAACGGGATCCAGTGGATAAAACTCACTTTTCTTTGGCTCTGAGTGAAGGAGTAGTAAGACTTCGGAGAAAGAAGTTCTGTGAGGTATTTCATATGAACACTTAAACTGCTCTGAAATCCTGTCTTTCTAATACAGAGCAAGGAGCAAGCAGGTGCCTACACTTATCTTAGAGAGCTTCTCTCTGTGTAAAAGGAGCAGTGAGTATATCTTGAGACTATGTCCCAATTTATGGAGTTTATAACACTCCCATTCATTCCCTTTGTGCTCCCTGGGTATTTCTAGGTTGCCAAGTTGCCTACATGATCTGATATAAAGCCATCTAAGCCCTACTAACTCCTTTGACATTTTGATAGTGGGTTATTATATTCCACTTTTGTTTCCTTGCTATTTATGTACTTTTTGTTCTGTGGAGTAAGTATTTGATGCTTGTAGCCCCTCCTGCCCCCACTTCTTTACGGATGCTCTTCGTGTCAGTCTTTCTTGAACAATGGAGAGTCCATAGTACTCCCTAAGAGCTGCTGCAGGAGGAGGGATGAGGCCTCTTGCAAATCTGTTTGCTCAATGCCTGCAGGCTGTGTATATGGCAGCCAAGCAGCTCACTAGCTGCAAGAGGGTGAAAAAGAGGCATGGGGTCACACTGAATGTTTTGGGCTTTCAGTGGGGCCGATGGTAAATGTCTGCAGTCACAGTTTGTTTAGTTCTGTACAAATTATTTGCTATTTCTAGCCCTTGTTTTTAACTGGAGCAGAGAAGCAGGGTATATTGTATGAAGCGGCTGGAGCCTTGAGGCCATGATAAGGACCATGGATACACAAGGCAACAGAATTGCTGCCTGTCATTGCACCTCGAGAATGAACCCAAAATGAGGACTAAATAGAACCTCTAATATCAGGAGGAATACAGATCTATCAGAGTTGTATATGAAGGGGAGGGAGATACATGTTCATCAGTTACTTTGCACTGACACTGACACGACACAATTACTTGCTCTTCTCTTACAAGGCTATACAAAGAGTGCAGTGATCATGTTTCACTTTTAATGTACACAAAATAGTATTTGAGTGAAAGCATAATTTATCAATGCTAGAAATCTGTTAATGCAAGATAAAAACCAAAAGACTGAAGAATGGGATCACATCTTCTCTTGAAATGGAATTGAAATATCAGTTTTAATCTCATTTTAGCAGCTATCTGAAGCATCTCTGCCTACTGCTTCAGAAAGCATGCAATATAAATAAGGGTATGTGCTGGAGTTTTATTAGAATATATTTTCATATTTAGTCATGAAAGAAGAGGTCAAGATGAATCAGTTTTACTATGGTGCCGTGTGATGCTCTGCCATGAGTCTTATAAAACCTTGAAGCAGATTTTGTGTTGTTCAGGTATTTAATGGAGATTAGAAGGAGACAGGAGGAATTATTGTTAACAGCAATGTGATGAGATGTTTTTCTTTTGTATTTGTTTTTCATATTGAGACAGATGTTACATAAACTTCTCCCCTTAGGTGACTCAGTTGTGGTATCTGATCTACAAAACGAGTTAGGTCCATTCTGTCAAATTGGAAAAAATACAGAGATTAATTTCAATCTCATAACATTGTGCTTTAAAAATAACCAGAAGCAAGAAGATAAATTGATACTTTTAAAAGTTTGGGGTAAACCACAAGATTTATAACACAGTTCCTAATCTTATAAAGTTACGGTGAGATTACATCGGTACTCAGTCATGAAAAGTAGTGTTCCAAACATTGTTTTGCCTGAAAAATATCAAACTTCTATGCATTTAACAGGAAAACTCTCTTTGTGTAGTTTGGGGAGTGCAAAAAGTCCTCTCCAGACACACCGTCTCAAAAATGCAGCAAGTATCTCTGTACTTCGTGCTCTTTCTGGAGAGCAGAGTTGATCAGGTAGCAGCAGCTGAATGTTTAGCTGACAGAAGGACCCATGGAGATAGGCTGATGAACATCTGCTTATGATGGCCCCAACTGTGCCTTACCTGCAGCAAAAGAAAGGATATCTTCTAGGGGCTGGAATCATGTTTACTTCATTAGTTAAAAAGTCTTCAGCCCTGTCCTAAAATATTTGAGAACTAGGTTCTCATAACAACAGGGCATCTAAGCATACTCACTGTCAGTTTTTGTTTGCAGGGATTCTAGAATGAAAATTATTGAGCTTCTCAAATCCACCTTTTTTTTGTTTGTTTCTGGGTAATAGCACTATATAAGGGGGTAAATTTGCTTTAAAACTTAGCTGACAAATGTAAAGAAAAAATAATTATTTGGGAAAACTGCTTTAAATGGAGTAGGCTTAGGTAGCCAGCTCAAGTTGGAGGCTTGATAGCACCCTTTGAAACTTGTTGGAAATGTGAAATCAAGTCTTGATGAGGATGAAGTTCTAATCTGAGAAAAACTACTGTTTACTTAGTACGTGCAACTGATAGTATCCTCTTCTGATTATAATATTTTTAAAGCAATCAAAATCCATAATGATAATAGTTTTGAAATGTGTCTGAACTTGTTTATCATGCTGGGGAAAACTGGAAAACTAGTAATGCTTTTGGGGGAGTAATATATATTATTGTAGGGTAATATTGTGCTACTGTACATTTTAGACACTGTAGTCAGTAACCAGAACATTATTTTTTGGGGGTCTGTATAAAAACAGAATCAAAGGGTGACCTGTATCCTTAGCAGGGTTGAAAGAAAAGGTAAGACAATACATAAAGGAAATAATCAAAGAGGGAACCGAGGGAACCAAAAGGAAACAATGGAATAATATTAGTCAAGATGCCAGTTTTATCCGTGGCTGTGCTCTTTTCACGGCAAGGCAGAGTTAAAAGGGAGAATTCTAATGAAGCAATCAAGAGGTTTATGGGAAGCTCCTCCTACAGACAAGGAAAGAGCCCCTGAAAGTGAACGACAGAAATTATTTCTTTAATCTTTTTTTTTTTGTTCCCTTTTCCTTCTTTCTCATTTTATAGTTTCAGTTGTTCTGAAAGATATGCAACTTGACCCACCAGCTGCGTCAGGCTGGGTTAATCCAGACATCTTGTACCTGCATTTGGCATGGTCTGTGGAGTTTTTTTACATCATGTTAAAAACAATTCAGAAAGTAAAACCATCTTCCTTGTTTTTCTAGCACCATTGTGTAGTACCACAATGGTTCAACCCTTATCTGTGTCTGCTCTGGAAAGCAGTTGATAAAGATGACTGAGGGAGCAATTTTTCCTGCCAGTGCTAACAGTCCCTGGAATGATAAGCTCTGACTGGTGAGACTAAGTGGGTAACTTTAATGGAACCACTGTTATGTTACCGTAGAGAACAATCCTGCACTGGAAAATGAGCGAGCTAAATGATCTAATAAGTATTTTCCATCTGTAATTTCTTGCATATTAAGTAATATTTCCAAGTTCTTCCTTCCTTTTCCAGCCAAGTTGAAAGTCTTCTCTTCCTAAAAGGAACCAGCAGTAAACTTGGCTTTCCTGAAAGTGAAAAGTTCTTCCTCAGATAGAGTAAATCTCAACTGTAGGTTTTCTTGTGAGGGCTTTTTCTGAGGCGAGAAAGCTGCTGCATGCTTCTTGCTATGGCAGCTGGATGTATGCGAGGAAGGGAACTGGCAACACTGATTCAAGCTGCAGGAAAAGGTTTTCCCTCTTCCAGGATATAAGCATTTATAGCGGGTTTTGTGTCATCTGGGATTCAATTTATTTTCTAAATAAAGTGAACTGTTCTACAACAGTTCAAAGTCAGTTAAAAGTATTCTCTCAGGTAAATTTTGGTCCCAATTGCAAAATGCTAACAGGTGTTTCTGTTAGTCTTTCCTGTTTCTGAGGCTATCCTTTTGTGAGGTTTCTTTTTTCTCCCCCCCCTACCCCCCTGCTGATCTTGAAGTGCAAACACTATTTGCGTAGTGGCTTACAGCTAAAATTGTAAGGGTAAAATGGAATTTGAATTCAGTTTAAAAAGAAAACAGGGTAAATTTTCTTACCTTCCTTTCACTAGTTCCACGTAAAGGATAACAGAGGACACAGTAAAAAATAGCTCGAAGATGTAAATCTGCAAAGGGCACCTGAGGAATCTGTAGTAGGACATTTCCATGGCCCTGACACTTTCTTAAATATACTTTGCAGCTGCAAATGGGAGTTCCTTTTATTGCTTTTGCCAAGGCTGGAAGATAGCTGAGGTCATTTGTGCTGTTATATTACTTCTAGTGTGGTTTTTTTAGCTGTTTCCTCAGGAATGTATACCAGAAAACATACTGTACTCTGTAAAAAGTAAATTGAGTATGCAAATATCCTAGTCAGAGGTGTTAAAAAATGCTTTTGGGAACAATATTCAATAAAATAAATAAACAAAAACATGGTAAATCTAGTCCTGTCCATTTATTGACAAGTGCAGTTAGTCTTTCACATTTCTGTGCAGAGAGTAAGTAACTGTCAACATAACAGTCTTTCGAGATATGCTGGCTGGCAAATATTATCCCAGTTGTAAAAATGAAAGAAACCAATGCAAAAACACAAGTCAGGCACAGATCCATTAATAGGATAAAACTGTCTTTCTGCTTCACACTCAAGGCTGCCTTTTGCATGTGTGTGTACATACACAAGCACAAAAAAGAAGCAGATGCTTTTTCTCCAGAGAAAAAACCGTGCATTCTTCTTCTTCTACTTGATAAATCTGGGTGTGAGAGAAGATCTTGAGAATTAGATGCTCTCAGCAGCTGTGGAGCCTCTGGCTATTTGAGACAGGTTTAACCCCTGACTTCCCTGTAGCTGCACAGGGCTCACCCACTTTGTTTAGGACTGTTGAACTGGCTTCTTGGTTTTCCCACTAGCACTCCTTCCTTGGCGCATGAGGCAAGACCTCATGTGAGGTCCTGTTCATCCTTCTTGAAAGCTATTCAGTTTGGGCACAGTATGGGGGTGCTGAGAGGTCAGGTTTTATCCCATGAGGTAACTGCCCATGAAGTTGGTTTTGGTGTGTAGTTAGGCAGTTTTGTTCTTTTCATATAACACTAGGGTTCCAGCCCTGTTTAACTTTCTCTTCCATTGCATTCACTGCTTGTATTTCACTTTTGTGCAATGAGATCTAACCTTTTTTTCCTTTTCCGTACCTGGGAACAAAAAGGTCAAAACAGGATCTTAATTGTTAGTGTACAGCTAAACAGAAGATTACAGTCTGCAGCGGTAATGAACACGGGACAAAGCAAAGACAAACACTGACCTGTAGTCAGGCAAACTTACCTCAAGCTGGTTATAATTTGTTGTGTCAAAATGGTAACAAAAATGTGGAACAGGAGGAGCACCTTGACATCATGATGGCTGTTGTGATGATTCACTCACCTGTTTATGGTATGCTCATGCAGTGCTAGATACTTCCAGATGCTCAGAAAGATACAGATGCCACCTGTTTCTCCAAGAATGAAGGAAGACTAAGTTTAGGACTACAAGAAATTGAGCATTTTTAGAAATACCCTGTAGATAAATGGGAAATGAACTCAGACAGATGGCAAAATGTTTGATGGTTGTATCATAAAAGAAGGCATGGCAAGGTTGTACAAGGAGCTAACAGATTGATAGATGCTGGAGGGTGTAACACAGGTAGTAGAAAACAAATATAATGGAATAGAGCAAACACAAGTAGTGAGTTGCATAGCTGTTAGACAGACCACCTGCTGCAGAAAAATTACAAATTAGCCATTCTCTGTGTTAACCCCAGGTTCCTACACTTGCTTAGGATTTGGTAGGGAGTAGAGGTTGAATAGGTCTAGGAGGCAAGCAGAAGAGAAGTTATCAAAGAGCAGAAGATGAGACAGTTACAGAGTTGATGTCCTGCAGCAAGACTGTACATGAGCATTGAATAACTTTCTGTTTAGTAAGCTAGGCACAATTCAGGTCCTTGCTCTTAATTTTTTAACCAGGTCAGCTTATTCAAACATTCACAGGTTGTTTATGATGCACTATATGTGCTGCTTCTTTGTGGCTCTTTGCGTGGAATTAGTTTGTGAGAAGCTTTTCTGTGTGTTTGCTGCTTCAGTTTTGATCCGTCTTCTGATTTTAGATGAGAATTGATCCTAAATAAATCTCTTGGATGAGAGCCCTTCCTATGCTAGAAGAACTCCAGTTCACATCCAGTTCTCAAAGTCAGAATAACTCTTATCCAAATCCACCGACAGTTCTTAATCCAAAAAACTTTCCAATTTATTGAAGTTCAGGTCCAAGTCCAAACAGATGACTTTGGACTTCTGCTGGCATAGACCTAGATCCAGAGTGTGGCGGGTTGGCCCTTGGCTGGGGACCAAACCACACACACCCGCTCACACAGTCCCTGCCCCCACCCAATGATAGGGGAGAGAATTAAAGAGGTAAATGGCAAAGAGGACTCATGGGTTGAGATAAGGACAATTTAATAACTAAACTACAATAATATTGGAAATAATACTATATACAAATATACAATGTGATACACAGTGATACTGCCCCTCCCCACCTGATAACCAAAGGCCCAGCCCACTCCCGGCCAACGACCCCGTGTAATAAATTGTACAGGAATCAATTTATTAAATAGCAAATCATAGAATTTATTAGTAAGCACAACAAGCGAAACAGCGCTGGGCAGCCAAGGGAGTCTGTGCTCTACCGTCAAAGCGCGCTTACACTCTCCACAGTCCCCCTTTTTATCGTTTCTTCTGGATTACGTGATCTCTTGTGAGCTCGGCAGCTCAATGTCAACGGGGGGGGGGCATCCTGTTCTAAGAGATTAGGGCAGCAGTTTTTCATGTATGTTGCTCTTCTTGATCTTCTTGCAAAAGACATAATTGCTCCATTGGCCTTGAAACTGCTGGTCGCATACTGTTCCCCTATTGTTCTGTCTTGAAACATCTTGTTTCTTACAGCAGAACGTCTCAGCATCCCTGGCTGTCTGTTAATCTTTAGATTCTTAAAGCATAACTTGTTCTTACAGCAATTTCAATGAACAAATACCCACAATACATCACACCCCGGAGGAGGGAGGGAATGGGTGATACACAATGATACGGCCCCCCCCAAAAGGCTCAGCCTGTTGCCAGCTAATGATCCCCAGAAACCGCACTCACGATTCCCCCAAAAAAGGGGGGGGGGGGGGGGGCTGGTGCGCCGCTCCCAGAGGCACTCATGGAACGGAGATAACAGCCCAAGCATCCCAGGCTGAGAGCTGACCGAAGCAAAGAAAAAAAAACAGCTAATGATCCCCCTGGAAAGGGAGGATCCCGAAACTCATGGAACGGAGATAACGAGCGTCCCGGGCTCCGAGAGCTAACGGTGTCCGTGGAGGGGGAGAAGGCCTTGGGAGAGCAAATGCAGGCTCCTGAAGCGAGATGATCCAGTGCCCAAGGGAAGTGAAGGGGAGCGATCCCCCGGAAGGGTCCTTACCTATATACTGGGTATGATGTGCATGGGATGGAATGGTCAATCTGGTTTCCATCTGAACCTAAGAGCAAATTGCAGGCTAGCAGCTGGACTGTGTCTCTTTGCTTGTCTGCCGACCTTGGCAGCAGAACAAAACATTGGGTTTTATCAACTTCTCCTGAGCAGGAATCCAAAACATAGCTTCTTGCTAGCTATTTATGAAGAGAAGGAGAAAAAAAAATTAACTCTTTTCTACTTAACCCACGACATCAACATCAAAAAATTTAGGGATTCTTTAATTATCCAGGTATTTTGAGTTAGTTCATGTTTAACTAGAAAAGCATCTTGGATTTTCAGTGAGAGAAGCTCCTTTTATTCCCTTCTGGGGCAATTATAATTTCATTAGGCAGATTGCTTAAGCAATACATTCTACTTCTGTTTCCCTTAGGCCTAGTTCATCGCTGTCCTTCCCCTGTCCTATGGATGTACATAAAGATCGTTGATTAATTGCTAGTAAGACAGGAAACACATCAGAATTTTCTTTTCCTGCCCAATTCCTCATTAGAAAACAAAATTCAAGAAACGGGACTAAATCTAGAACTGATTTAGTTCAGAATGGCTCTTGTGCCAGTGGGGCTCAGGTGACTTAGTTCAGAGTAGGATTTGACCCTTGATTTGTAAGGAACAGTGAAAAATTGCCACAAGAAGGAAAATATCATTTTTACTCGACTGGATTTTAATTTAGGGCATAAATGAGGAAGTGATTCTCATCAATAATGTAAATTCCAATTTGCTTCCACAAATGAAGTGGAACTTGAATACTAAATTTTCTTTAGGACTCCATTTTCTTGAGAGCTGCTAGACAAGGGAAACCTCTTCAAGTCAAGTGAAGTATGCATATTTTTTAATAAAGGGACCTAATCTCTATTCATTGCTTACCCAGGATAACTCCTGACTGGCTCTTTTGGATTAGAATTTGATTGTGTTTCTTAATTTCCTATGAAAATTAAGTGTGTTTAGTACCTGCCTGAAATTACTTCCTGTAGTATTTTGGGATGTTAATATCACAATACCAAGCAATTTTTTATAGCTTTAAATTTGTTTTTTAATCTCTTAACAGTTTGCAAATACTTCTTTCTCTATCAAGTTTTCCCCTTCTGTTTACCAAGTTGTTGACTTTTTAGTTTCGCCTGTTTTTCTGATCAGGATTTTTGCTGTGTTTTTCTTTTTGTCCACATACCTCTGCAACTGATAACTGGGAATGATGGTCAGGTGTGTGCTTTTTCCATTCCAAATTTTACTAGTTACATACAGGAATTATAAAGTGATCAGAAATTAAAAATGAATTTATTTAAAATTAATTTTGTATGATGGGTAAGGTTTGAGTTTAACTGCTGTATCTGCACATACTGATTTTCATTTATATAAAGAAATTTCATTTATTTAGCCAGAGCTATTTGCCTTCCTCATATATGTATATACATTTGTATATATTTGTATACACATATATGGATATATTAATGTATACATAAATATTTAGTCCAAGTGTTAAGTGTGTGAAGCACCTGACAGACAAATGATATGCACAGGTTGAAGGCTCTGCTTTGAATCTCTGTGGCTGGTGGTGTGGGCAGCGACCCACATCCATGCTAGTAATCATACACTAGGAAGATGGGAAGCAGTACGTCAGCTGTAGGTATTCAGCTTTTAATTCCGACTCTGTTCCTGGTGGTGAGGTTCCTATGAAGTAAATTAGGCATACAGGTAAGTAGTATGATTATTATTTCTATTCAGAAGAGAAGTCTTAAGGAAAGGTATGAAAACTGAAAGAAAATATATTCCTGTCACACAATCAGTGAGAAGTAAGACTTTTGCAGCGATCTTAATATACTGCCAGGGACTGCAGGAGTATTCAAGTAAAAATTTTATCCAGCTAGAAAACAGTAGGCAAAGAATAACAGCCACTATTCCATGGCTTCCAACAGCAGTTGGAAAAAGCTACAGTTTGACTAGTTGCTTGATTCTTTTGTGTGATTTACAGAAAATTCGGGCAAGATTCTCCACCTCTTTGCATGTTAAGTAGTAGTTTGTATCTCTGTGGTTGAGGGGCATGACCAGCCCATGAAGGATCAAGAACCCTCTTAGGCGGTGTTTCCAGCAGGTCTGTTTTCAGGTTTGCCTGTTCCTGTGGCAGTTCTAAATAATAACCTCTGTACAATAAAGATAGAGATGGAAGTATTTCCTGGTTACAGCACTGCCTTTTAGAGCTTGTTATTGGTCAAAACAGAGTTTAAAGGTAGCCTTGGGCAGGGGAGGTAGGGCACAACTTGGTGAGAACTGCTTTGATGGACTGCTCCTAACCTGGCACTTCAGCACATTGCAAAGAGATCCTTTAGATGCAGAAACTTTACCTTAAATCACTTCTGTCCTTCTAAAGTAGATCTTGCAGATGGCTTTGCAAGTGTAAGACATCTTGGCCAGAACATGTGATGTGACACACAGGCCAAGATCCAAAAAGCAGAGCCAAATCTGGAGCTAGTGTAACTCAGGATAGTTCCTGTGGCTGTAGGGCTTAGCTGATTTAGTTCAGCTCTGTATAGTACAGCTGTGGTTCAAGTGCATGATGGCATCTGGTGTACTAATTATGAGTGATTGCTGTCAGATTACAATAGCCAGTAACATTTGCTTTAATTCGTTAACACATCCTGTCTGACAATATAACCCAACCAAGGAATTAGCAAACTAATGACAAAAAAAAAAAAAAAAAAAAAAGGAAGGGAAAACAGTGTGGATGCGATACTATATTGTGTGCTTCAGCAGCAGTAAGGACCGATCACACATAGGTAATGTGAGGAGCTCTGTGCTTTCCAGAGTTTCCCAGTGCATGGGATAACTAAAGAACAACATGAAGACACTGCAGAGGGCTGCTGTCTGCACGGGAAAGGAAGAGAATCTGCTTCATTGACTACCATTCTTTCCCCTCGGGGTCACACAAAGTAAGCAGTCTTCTCTGGTTTTTGAAAAGGGTCGTTTATAAACTGAAGGGACCAAAAAGAAGTTTCCTGTGCTTCCCTGGTACTTTCCTGCTAGAGCAAGAGCTGCTGAGAGCCTGTAAGTCATGCAGAAGTTCTTACCACTTGGTTGTTGTTTTGTAATGCAGTATATGTGACCAATATATTTTAAAACATAGTTTACCTTCCCTTTATATGTTTTCTTTTATGTTGCTTTCCATATTATACATTTTCCTTGCTTAATAGTTTATAGTTCTCAATCTGCATTATCCTTGTTACCTACAAGCTGTCTTAAAATGAATGAAGGTGAAACTAAGGCATTGAGAGCAATGCCAAAAAAAGAAAAAAAGGGACAGAAGACAGAAGAATGTGGGTTTTTTTGTAGTGAGTAATGTAAATATTTTTTTAAATTGAATTCTAAATGATATTGTAAGTTAAAATTAGTATGCTGTCTGGGTACGGGCATTTTATGTAAATATGCAATTAGAATATGTAGAACACTGCTCAAGCATGATGACTGCAGAGGATATATAATTTTTTACTCTGAGATTAATAACCACAATATTACTTACATTAAAACTCTTTTGTACTATTATTTCCTGTGGCCAGTCTGATTCACTCAGAGTAGAAAATTAATCACCTAATCTCTGTGTCTGAGTTATTAAGTTTGAAAATGAAAACAATAATTTGGCATACCTGCCACTTCTATGACTTTTGATGCAGCGTACTACTGCTTTTGAAAGTAGATGTCCAGTTGTTTAGCGGCAGTATCTGTCAGATATTTGGAAATTCCAGGCAAATGTTGAATTTCATGTGCATAGACGGACTTCTTTGCCTGTGCAGTGCATCTAAAAGCATCCCAGACATTGAACTAATTGACGAAAATGAAAATGTTGGCAGGTGTTTCTCCAATCCTTTGTCTGCTTTGTCTGTTTAAACTAGAAGTTTTCCATGGCTGTCACTTATGTGTTTGTACAACATCTGCCACACTGAGGCCTTTAGACAGAACTGAAGTAAAGCTTGTAAACAAACAGTAATACTGTTGAGATTTTCCTCCCTTGCTGGAAAGAATCCATTTCCAGGCACATAACTTTGTGAAATAAGAACTACCTGAAAGACAGTTGTAATAAAACAGAGAAAATGGTTCTCGGGTTTTTTGATGATTGTAACATAAATGCCACCAGTGCAGTATTTTCTAGAAATAATTATTTTTTCAGTTGCTACCTTCTTCCCTCTAAACATATAGGATGAGTCTGGACAGATCAGCCAACACCAAAGCTTTTCTGAATCTTAAGCGTGATGTCTGCTTGCAGATTATAGATGGGTGTGTAGAAATGGAAGCTGGAACCTCTCCAGCCACCAACTTCATGCAAAATTCTGAACCTTTTGAATCCCTAGCAGATAGGATATACTGACATGCTATCCAGGTACTGAGTTTGACAGAGCTAATAATACTATTTATATGTATAATTATTGAAATTACCCATACTCTTTTGGTTTAATGGTGTTCAGTAAATTGGCATGCATAATTTATACATCATTGCTGTCAACCATCAATCCAAATGTGAGACAGCGACATATAAACTGAATGACAGAATGGAGTGTTTATGAGTTTATTCAGGACAAGGTCACCATAAATTATGACACTGGAAATTTTCTTATCATTTTTTCAGTATTTGTGTGAAAGAGAGTGATGTCTATGGGATTTCATTTGTTGCATTACTATAAAACCTCTTCACCAAACAATTTAGGAGAAAACAACTATGGTAGTCTTCAAAAAGACCCTAGGGAGAGGATTTATTCTGGAAGTCAGTGTTACCGTGTTTTTTCAGTTTTTCCTATGGCTTAATATTTCAGCCTCTTATTGAAATGTCAGTCATTTAATAATGAAATGCAATCCTAAAAATTTACAAAAGGATACACCTTTGAGGTTCAATCAAGAGATACACTAAGCAAACCAAATCCAACTATTATCATGCTAATTTAGAATTATAATTAAGACTTTCCAACTATATATTTGAGCAAGAAATGTTTAAAAATATCCTTATCTTCACACGTCTGAATATGCACCTATGTGCATGTTTTTCCATAGCTTGAAATTACTTTAATGTTCATGATATTAATCAAAATGGCAGGGGGTATTACAGATGATTCAAATGCCCCTATCTCATTACATGGGACTTGCTACACAATGATATTGTCATTATGTTTTCATTTTTATTTTGAGAATGCAGTAAACAACTAGTAATTTGAAATGTTCTAAATTTCTTTTGCAAGGTGCCAAGTGCTGAAAGAAGTGATTAACATGAAATAAGGAAATCTATAATAGAAGCAAAAGAGAAACAGTTGAGTTATTTTTGGCACTCTCTAATGAATAAATGGATTGTTTTCCATGTTCTGTCAATGAGTACAAGTTAAAATACACTGTGAGTTGAAACATACTGCCTCACTTCCACTTGTTTTGAATGAAGTCTATTAGAACAAATAACAACCACAAATCTCATAAAGAATTAAAAAAAAGATTTAATGCTCATACACCCATAGATGCTAAAATTGATGCTTCTCATAGAAATCAAGGATCTAATTGTACTTACTCAGTTAAACAGCTTTCCTCTAAAAATACGTTTTGATCTTATATGTGAATGTCTATGACTGAAAGTAAGTCATACCTAGTGGCTACTTATCTAGTGAAACATTAGTAGAATTTTCTCATTGCTTTAAAATAGCTCTTTGGCCAGAAATTATGCCAGCAAAATAGCTTTCCTTTGATAACTGTTGATTTGCATCATTGAGAGATCACCTAGAATGGCTATTAACCTGAGGAAGGACATTCAAAGGTTGTCTACAAAGTAAAGACATCAGTCCAAATGTGAAAGCAATCATGGTACAAATGCATTTAAGATTAAGGTTGTGATGGCACACCCAGTAAGTATGATGAGGATAATGCTTACCTACTAAGTAATCCAGATAAAGCATTGCATTTCATGTCAGTGCCAGCATCCTGCTTTGAACAGGAATTTGGATGACTTCCTGAAGTCCCTTCCACTCTGAGTTATTCTGTGACCCTAACTGTGAAAAGTATAAATGAAGTTCCTGGGTTGTAAGTGACAATAGCTAATGACTAGCACTTTATGAATGTTTTTCAGATGCTTACTAGGTCTAGTTTCTTTAGTCTTGGCATTCTAACTGATAAAATTTAATTTACTGGGCCATATCAGACATCAAAAGAAAAAGAGGATTGTACTTAAATAATGCTTAACCTTCTAGAGGTGATGACACCATGCTCAGTCAGTACTGAAAAAAAAATACAGATATAAAATGTGAAGGAGATTAAAGAGAAGAGTATAACTTGTATCTTTATACAGAGTCCTGAGCAAACTTTTTTATTCACCTTAATTATAAATTGCTGGTGTAGTGCCCTATATGCTTTCCATTGAATTTCATCTCATCTGACTTAAGAACTCAAGAATGTAGTGTCTATACCTGAACTAACAATCCTCTGCTGGTTTTATAGTCAAAATAGGGAAACAGTCACTTTCATTGCATGAAGTATCTGGCCACCTGCTGATGTAGTTCCTCGTCTCCTGGAACAGACACTCCAGACGTGCCTGTTTCTCTCCACTGAATATGAAGTAGGTTTAGATGACCATCTCTTGGATGTTGACACCCACAATATAGACCCTGTGGACTCCTCTCAACCTGGAACACCAGGCACAGAACATCACATACACAACCGTGATGTCTCCAGGAAGAGAAACCAGTGATGTCAAAAGACCATTTTAGCAGCAAAGTTTGTGGCCACTTGTGTCCCTGAGGTATTTTATATAGTTCATGTATGTGAAAGGAAAAGGGACAGATTTGTGTGCTAATTAGCTACCAGCAATAGGAGAAGCCACAGGGGTTTTTTTAATCATGTTGAAAATAATATTTAAAGTTACTACAGTGTCCAGCTATGGCATTTATAAATAAAACTCTAAAACATAGGCCGTGTGATGTAGTTGCTGTCAAATGCAAAGATGTCAGCAGGATTGTGGCGGGTTGGCCCTTGGCTGGGGGCCAAACCACCCACACCTGCTCACACAGTCCCTGCCCCCACCCAGTCATAGGTGAGAGAAGTAAAGGGGTAAATGGCAAAGAGGACTCGCGGGTTGAGATAAGGACAATTTAATAACTAAACTATAATAATATTGGAAATAATACTATATACAAATATACAATGTGATACACAGTGATACTGCCCCTCCCCACCTGATGACCAAAGGCCCAGCCCACTCCCGGCCAACGACCCCGGAGGAGGGAGGGAATGGGTGATACACAACGATACTGCCCCCCCGAAAAGGCTCAGCCTGTTGCCAGCTAATGATCCCCAGACACCGCACTCACGGTTCCCCCAAATGGGGGGGGGGGAGGGGTGTGCACTGCTCCCGGAGGCACTTCACGGAACGGAGATAACAGCCCAAGCGTCCCAGGCCAAGAGCTGACCGAAGCAGGGGAAAAAAACCAGCTAATGATCCCCCGGAGAGGGAGGATCCCGAAACTCACGGAACGGAGACAACGACCGTTCCAGGCCGAGAGCTAACGGCATCTGTGGGGGGAAAAAAGGCCTTGGGAGAGCGAGTGCAGTCACCCGAAGTGAGATGATACGGAGCCCAAGGGAAGTAAAAGAGAGAGATCTCCCAGAAGGGTCCTCACCTATGTGCTGGGTATGACGTGCATGGGATGGAATAATTGGTCAGTCTGCTTCTCAATCTTAACCTAAAAGCAAATCCCAAGCTAGAAGCGGGACTGTCTCTCCCCCCTCCCCGCTCTGTCTGTGGAGAGGAGAGAGGCTGAATGTATTTGTCCTTGAGAGTATCCTGGCAATAACTATAAACGTTCCTTCTTAACAGTTTTCTCCTGAGCAGGAATCCAAAACATAGCTGCTTGCTAACTATTTATGAAGAGAAGGAAGAAAGAAAAAAAAATTAACTCTCCTCTGCTTAACCCACGACATGTGAACCCATTACATTAACAAGATTTAGTGTGTCAGCAGGAAAAAGCATAAGGATAAAGGATAAATTTTGTCACATTTATCTGTTGTACCTAAAGACACACTTAAAACACTTTTAGGAGCGACTTGAACTGGCCATAAAACCTTGTTCAAACAAGCTAAAATGAGAAGGCTGTTGGTCAGGTAGTACTTCAAGAAAGATGGTGTCAGGGTGCAGTGGAGTGCCCTCCCTCCCCAACCAGGCTGTCCCATACTGCCCAGCAAGGCAAGGCGAGCCAAGATGGGATGTGAAAGATGACCGGGGTTAGGCACAGCCTGCCAGTCCCCAGGAGTTGCTGCAGGCCCTGGGCCTCTCTGGGAGGCAGAAAGATGGGGAAGGGTTGGGCTGGGGTGGTGCCCAGGTCAGTGGGGCCCAGGGCTGGGCAGGGTGCTGGGCATGGAGTTTCCTGTACTTCAGTTTGTGCCCACCGCCTCTTGTCCTGTGACTGGGCAGCACTGAGGAGAGCCTGGCTCTCTCTTCTTTACTCCCCCATCAGATATTTGTACACATGGATCAGATCCCCCCAAGCCTTCTCTGCTCCAGGCTGGACAGTCCCACGTCTCAGCCTGTCCTCATAGGACAGGTGCTCCAGCCCCTTCAACATCTTTGTGGCCATTCCTGGACTCTCTCCAGTATGTCTTGGTCTCTCTTGTACTGGGGAGCCCAGCACTGGATCCAGCACTCAGATGTAGTCTCAGCTTCACAGTGTAAGCCACAGGTGGTGAAATCTCAATTCAGTGATTTCACCTGAGAAAGGAAGCGACAGGGAGGGAAAAATGGAAATTTTCTCCAAACAGGCTTCTTTTGGAGATAGTAGCTCTACTATTGAAAATTCTCTGGCATACTTGAGACTGCCTATGTCAGCTCTTTTAAGCAAGGAAATATACAACGGGAAACATGCAGAACATGAGGGTGTGGTTCTTCATCAGGCGGGAGTAAGAGAGAGATCAGATTTTTAGGTTGTATTTCTAATATTTTTCATAGCTTTTTTTTGCTTCTCAGAACCTCAGAGTATCTAAATGGGTCAGTACAATTTCCTGCTCAGCTTTTTGGCACTTGTTTGTGTATGTTTTGTTTTAAATAATAAATCTGATCATGACTGAAAAGTTATTAATAATGTTTACTGGTAGTATTGGAGGATAAAATACATAAAAAAGAGAACACAGATCTTCCACTACATGTATTCTTGGCCTTTCTTCCACTTATCATCCCACACTGTTGTCCTCCATAGCACTCTGAGGCAGGCTTTGGGAAATCTGTACATTCTTGCAGAAAAACAGCTGTAACTCTATAGAGAGTACTGATTCTCCAAGGTTTGCTGATGCCTCTGATAGAAGCTGTGCTGAACTTGAGAGGGTTTTAATGTCTGCATTAAAATGAGACTGAACTGGAGTAGGAATATACAATACATTTCCTCTTTGACTTCTTTCATCTAACCTCTCACTAGGTATCCTCCTCTCAACAGCAACTAGAGGGTCAATGTCAAAGCCACACAGACAAGACCTCTAGTCCTTTTTGCCTTTCAGAGTGCAAAGGATTCACCCAGTGTGTTGCACATGATGCATGGGTTCCCTTCTCTGTATCAGCAAAGCAAGATATTTTCTTCTCCTTTGAAATTTCTTTCGTTACTTCTAACTTTTACCTCTCTTAGGTAATGGAAGCATCATGCCCCTCTAGAATATCTCTAAGTAACCAAAGGGAGCACTGCCCTCTAAAGGTTGAAGGTGAAATAGAAGGCAGCTTTATATATACGTATCTTGGTAGGTCTTTTCAGAATTATCTTTGTAAAATTGTTTCAGATCATAGCCAGCACTTAACCATGAAGTCTGAATACCTTCCTCAGCATGGTAAAGAGTACTGGTGTAGTCTTGCCAGGTTTACGATCAGAATGAGTAATAATAATACAAAAATAATACAGAAATTTAGTAGTTTTACAAACCTGACATAGTTTTAAGCTTAGAATCTTTAGGCACATTAATGTGTTTTGGGAAAAAAAAAAAGATAAAAGACCAAACTGATATTTGTCATAGCTGCTACCCCAATGTTGTTGTTTAACTAACAACTATCTGCAATTTTACATCTTCAAAAATCTAACACTACATTACAACAAGGAAATGCAGGGGGTGAGACACTTCGAGGTTAGCATGTTGAAGTAAAATAGTTCTATGAGAGCCTGAAATTTTAACTGCTACCTTTTTAGTTAAGAATTCATAGTAAGACAGATAGGCCTGCAAGGCTTCCCTACATTTCTGTAATGTATTATGCACTGGAAAGTCTTATTCTAAATAATCCAGTGAAAGATAGACTTTTGCTATTTCAGCTTGAAAGGCAGAAAAAAGTTGCTCTGAGTTGCTCACCTGCCCAAAAGGTAAACACAGATTTTCTAGGAAAACATGTTCATTCTGAGGCTATGGATACAGTCTTGAATGTGAACCAAGTCATCTGAATGAAAGAAAGCAGACAGAATTTCAGACTGCTTTGGAATAATGGGCTCAGTAAAATATAAATATGATAATAAAAAAAAGAGTACAGCAAGACTGGAACACACCTGGCAATACTTCCCAGTCCTGCTTACAAACCTAAAACAAAATACAAAGCAGACTTCTCACATGATAGAAATAAGAGCTATTTGGCTTGTTTGCTGGGTGAAATTCAAATTCTATAAGACATTACTGGAGAAATTAAAAAACAAAGTAAAAAAGGATCTTGTTTGCACCATTCTGGGGCGACTGAAATAATCTTTAGTATTAAAGCTGCACTAATTTTCACGCTTCTCCAATATCCCTTTCACTCAACATCCCTCTGCTAGTCCTAATCCAGACTAGAAAAATCTTCCAGGAGCTACCAGCCCTCAGGAGATTCATATATATGCAAGCCTCTGCTCCTGACACCATGCTGAGAGCAAGAAGGGGCAGGGAAAGGAGAAGAGCATGACTTCTGCCATGGAGGTGACACTGCCCGAGATGGGGGGAGGGCATATTTTCCAGGGAGAAGGAAGCAGCAGAGAAAGATGGTTTGGTCTGCAGCTATGCCAGGCAGAGCAGTGGACAAGACCAGAGTCACCAATATGGGACACAATGGTAGCATTAGCATCCATCAGTATTTTACCAGTTGGTATGTATGAGCTAGAATTTTAGAAAGTGTTATCATTTAGAAATCATAGTATGACCATAGTGTTTGTATGTTGGATGTGACTAGGAGAGTAGCTCAAAATCATCTGAGGATTTCTCTGAAGAGGAAGTTCCCCATGGCAAGTCAAAATGGATTTAGAGCAAATGTGTACTGCCAGAATATCATAAAACCAGCTCAGTGCCAAGAAGGATCAAGTCCAAAGGATCAGATCCTCCTCAGGTGCTGCCTTGTGGAAGACCAAAAAAATGGTCAATGGATTGGTAAATGAGGAAGGAATTCATTTTTTGCTACAAGGAAAGTAAGCTCATAACAGGCAAGGTCTTGTCAGAGTTATACTCATCTTCACTGAACCATTTATACAGCCCTCAAGCTGACCACCAGAGTAACAGAGCTAACATTTTTCTCCCACTTTTAGAGAATGCCAGAGGTTTTCACACCTATCTGCATTATTTCTCTATACGAAACTATCAGACTGCAATTTCCTTTCCATAAAGGAGGTGTTTAAAATAATATTTGAAATTAAGCCACTTGCAGCTTATTAATGTTCTCCCAGACAGCTCGGTGCTGTGTTCACTCTAAATGGACAAATGTCGTTTTGGGCCAGTGGTTTAAAGGCCAATTTTTAGTTGCAGCTGCTATGTACATGGAGAGGGAAAATATTATATTTGTATTTTAATTTGTTTTGAAAAAGTCTGTGTATACTGTCTGAAAAGGACTCTGGAATGAGCAAAGGAGCAATTCGTAGAGAAATTGCAGTAGATAAGAAACAGGATACCAGAGTATAAGTATTACATTTTTTAACTGTAAGAAACAAATATGTATTCTACAGTACTGTGCACAGAAAATCTATCTTCAGGTAAAATTAACTTGGGTTGAGATAACCATCAGTAAAATTGTCAAACAGAACTTCTGAATTATTAACTGTATTCCTGGTATATTGTAGTACTAGAACATTTTTTTTCAACCTCTGTGAAACATAACTACCTTCCTTTTTAATATTCTCTAAAACTTTTACAGAAAAAGAAAAAAAAAGACCCATAAAAGCATGGTGCGATTGGTGGAAATTTTTGGAATATTTTCTCTGTATAACATTTTTTTGAAGTAACAAACCTGTGAGGTAAGCTGGAAGTAATTTCTGCCCTTTTCTGTCTTCTCTCTACGTTATTTACATTCTCATAGAGTGTACATTGTCAGCTGAACTGCCCATAGCTTTCTAAAATACAAAGTCTGGCTCTATAGTAGTGTTCTGCGTTGCATTAGATGTAATAGATAAGGTTAGAATGGTGGAGCACAGCTTTCCTGGCAGCTATGTGCAAGAAAACAGGAATTTGAGATAATTCCTGAGAAATATTTAACTTAGAAATTTGGCTCTCACTTGAAGAATAGTGATAGTAAGGCAGAGCTTTCTGTCATTTTGGTTTGTGTAAAGAACATTCCTTTCAGTAACCTTCATCAAATTTCATTTGACTTGCATATTAATTATGTATTCATAACCTCACACACTTGCTCACGTCTTCCTGGAAAGGAAGCTCATCATTGTGGCAAAGATCTTCAAATGGTGGAAGTTCACATAGCTTCACTAAATCAGCAGAGTTACACTGCTAGTGGAGATACCCTTTTTCAGATTTCCAAAACAGGATTTAGCTTTCTTTAGCAATCTTGGGAATACCTATCTGACTGTAGGACCTTGTTCTGCCTGAGTGATGTACAGTGATTTTCCTACAGTGTGCTATGATTTTTAGGAGCCTGCCTGCAGCTAATTTTAATGAGAAATGTGTCTAAATCAATGTGCTCAGTTTTAAATATGCATATCCACTGAGTCTTTCAGTATGTTCTGGATTTTTTTGGTATGGCTTTCTATCAATATGAAATGCGTATCTTCATTAACTACTCCCCGATTGTGTTTAAAACAGGACAAATGCCAGGAAATCAAAGGTTATTTTTGTTTTCGGTCTGAGAACCAATTACCTGTTCTAAAGACCAGCACAATAAACAGTCTCCAGGTCATCTTATGTAGACCAGATGTTGTTCTGGAATTTGAGATACTGGACCAGAAATACTTACACCTATTCCTTAGCTTGTATCCAACCATGTTTACTGTATAGGACTATATTCTTTAAGTAATTTCAAAGGCTTACGGAAATCTGCATGTGAAGAAGGGGAGTTTATTTGCTTCGTTCAGTTAATGTGGTTTCATTAAAAAAAACAAAAGCAGAAACTTAAAATACAGTTGTGCAAATACTTCTAAAAATTTAAGCCAACACATTTTCAGTCCTGATGGAATGTTGGATCACATTCTGCTAGTCAGCAGTTTGACAGCTGTCTTAGAAACAATCACAAAATCACAGTTCCTACTGTTGAAGCTTTGCATGTTGAGCTGGCTCTACTGGTTCACCACCACAGATTGTGCTTAGCCTATTACTTTGTTGTTTTAAAGGAGCATGTTTATAATCCTTCTGGCAATGGAATATTTCTTTTTCTTCTGTTGTAAAACCCATTGCTTGTTCATTCATACTATTTTTTTTCAAATAAAAAAATCAACTTAGTGAACAAAAAATCTCCCCACTGCCACATAAATTGTTATTTTTTTTTTATTGAGTAAAGTAACTGTGCACTATTTCTATAACTGATATGTCTTCAAAGAAAACCGATTCTTTCCTGGCTCTGAGACTGTACAATTTCCCAGCATAAGTACTTTTGTTTGTTTTTAATGGAGCTAAATATATTTAACAGTCATAGTAGCAAATGGTTTATATGCAATAAACTCACTGTGTATATTCCTCAGCTTATGCCTGCAGTTACCCATTTAATTTTTGTTCATTTGTTGTACTTCAGTTCAATATCCTCTGTAAGCTTAATGTGATATGAGAAATTCCTTTTCCTTGTCCCAGTGTGAAGAGAAAATACACCCAAAATTTTGAGAACAGGATATTAATTTTGGAAGCTTTTTTTTTTTTTTTAATGGATATAATACCACCAAATCAGGCTTGACTTCCCTATCAGACACCAGCTGAACTGGAAGTTTCGTATCTTTTCCACACAGTTGTCCAGCTTCAGCATGAAACATGATGGGTATCCAGATCTAAAAGAGCAGGTAGGCTTGTGGAATAGGGTTAAAGGCAGGAGGCATAGGATCTACTCCCTTCAGGACAATAAAAGCAAACTGACTGACAACGAGCATTTCCTGAGCAGCTGTGGCAAGAGAAGCGCTGTCAGACACTATTGGGTAGCACCACTACGTCAAGAAAGCAGGAGGGCTTCCATTACATTCAGTGCTCCATGTTTCAGCCTCTTTTTTTATTTCCCCTCACTGAATGGGGGCAGTGTTTGATCACCCTGTCCATGGTGATTAAGTCAACTTTAGTATTTAAAGAATTTGCATATCTAACTTTGCATTTGTAGAGTCTTCTCTGGCCGCAAAAGCCAAAATAACACACGTACCACAGTGCCTAGTTTGTAGGAAGATAAATTTGCTGCTGTGAATATACAGTGATTTGCCTCTGTAGTCTGGGTTCAAAGGCTTGATCCTGATCTCTCCCTGAAGAGTCATGAGGTCACTGACTGTCTTCACTTCTCTCGGAATCCTGTGGGTCTTCAGGGTTTTGCAGGTCTCAGTTTCTTAATGAGTGAACATTTACGGAGTCTGAGCCTGCTCTGGCTGAAAACAGTGGCAAAATTCAAGTCAAATAATGGTGTGGAATGAAACCAAAGAGATACTCCATTCTCCATTCATGACTTTCTGCACTCTAATTGCTGTAAAGGTCGTCTTGCTTGTTACTACATTCTTTTTTCCCATTGTAAGACATATTCCATAATAGCTAATATGGTCTTTGGTTTATTGGCTCCCATGAGACTTTTTTTCTTTACACTTTATTTCTCTATCTCATTGTTTACTTGAAGAAAGGACTAGCAAGGAGGCGAGACCCCAATAATTTTTTTTTTAATGCTTTCCCACTTTTTCCATGCAAAGGATTTTAAAAAGCTATTTGTTAGCTACCCTAAATAACATTGTAATCCAGCATTTGGATCATTTCAGTAACTAATGTTTATTTTTATAAGCAATAGTTTAATTTGACACTTTGCATAATGCATGTGCAATAAGGGTGCCATGTTTGATGGATAAATGCCTAAAAAAATAATATTGCCTAATAAATAATGTTGTATTTAGATATCCTACTAATTTAAAGCAAACTTGTCATTGTTTATTAACTGTACTAACTAGTGGCTTGTTTATATCTGTGCATAAATAATATGAAGCATTTTTGAAATATGCCCCTTTGAAACTGCACAATATTACCCCTTTATTGTCATAGATTATTAATATCTCCTCTGTGGTGGGCAAGTTGCCAGTGCAGCTTAAATATGTATTAGAACGTATCCTCGTACACTGAACCTTTGCTTTGTCTCTTGGGATGAAAAGTATTGAGGCTAAGGCAATTCTGTGAGGTAAAGTAATTAGCAGAGCAGCACATTTGTAAAGATGCAAATCGGAATTTATGTAGACCGTACGCTTGCTCTCAGGGTTATCCAGGTAGAAATTACTTTGAGCTTGCTTGTGTTTCTGGACTGCCTCCCTCATGCTGCAGAGCACCCAGCATGGGATCACACGATCTATTCTTCCACAGTTTCTGAGGCTGGGGGCTAATCAGGATTGCATCAGTAGTCTTAATTTATGGTTAACACCTGCCTTACTGTTCCCTCTGTGACCAGCTGTTAATACCTTGCTCTACCACAGGTTACCTGGTCACTACACTATTTATTTAGACAAAGCATGCCTTTAATAATATGTGTTTAAGAAAGACTCTATACTTAGGATACTGGTAGTGGTAAGCCACGTGTAGACGCATTTTCTTCCTGCCTCTCAAAAGCTGTTACTATTTGGGTGACACAGACTGTCCATAAAACTGTCCATCTATCCCTGTTTTCAGGTAGCATATCTTTTACAGCTTTTTTCCCTCCCCACTCCTCCCTACCTCTTTTATTTCTCAGCTAGCTTCAGGCTGAATGTAGCTGTAGGCGCTGCAATTACCCTTTGGTGTTTAGTGGGAAGTTGTTTTCCTAGGTTCACTGTTTCATTTTCCAGTGTTGTAATTCAAATCTATGCTTACTAGACCATCCTTAGGACAACAGATCTGTAGAACTGGCCTGTGACGTATCCTCACTAATGAAAACATGCACTTCTTAACAGAGCTGTATATTTTAAAGGGCATTGATCAACAGAAGAAGGGCATGTCTACCCTCTATCTAATACCTTCTCAGTGCAGAAAATGTTAGTCCCTTGAGCCAAAAAGGAATAGCTGGTTTTTGGGACTCTGATGGAGTGGAAGACATCACAGTCTACAGCACACAGGACAGCTGGGAAAAAAGTTTGTTTCTTGGCCTCAGTTCCACAATTTGAACTATGGCTGCAAAAGTTTAGTCATTATTGTTCACTCACTGCCTGTAGTGGCTAGATTGCCCACTTCCCTGTAAGCTACCCCAAAAATACACATCTTACTGCATTCACAGTGACAGTATACAGAAAAAAGTCTAACGTGTTCCTTTTTTTCATCTGGGCCACAGCCAATGGTAGGTCTCACTTGTTTTGTATTGCTGCTTTTACTCTAGGTTAATTATTCCCCACTCTGGCTAACTCCTTCAGATGATGTATTTATGCAGCATTGTGTATTTACACCCTCGTTATGTTTTTAATGATGCATTTCATTACAGTTGGCAATTGATGGTTTTCATTACTGAATAAGCTGTTAATTTACTGCTAACACTGTTTTAATTGTTGGCTTAGTTTGATTTCCTTGGTTTAGTTCTTTCCATCTGTGAGGGGAAAAGTTTTTGTCTGTATATGTGGAACTGCAAATTTTAGACTAAAATTTTAATTCTTTCTCAAGGAGTTTTTAGAGGAAATTATTGATCATTTTCTTAGTAATAGGTTTCTGCCTTGCTCTTTTTTAGCGTGTATTTGTCTGTCCAAAATAGCTTATGGCTCACTGAAGACCTCTGGATAGGGCAGCAGTGCTGTTAATATTATGTGGCCAGGAACACAGGGTATCAAACATTACTCCTACCTTTTGCACTAGTCGAACTTGAAGATACCAAATATAATGCCTACATAGTGTCTACTGCAGCCTTCACCTTTCTGAAAAGGTAAAAGATCATAGAGACTACATTGTATTTGCCATAAAATATGGTGTTAATAACTTTCATCACTGCTGTAGGGATGTCTAGCTAAAAACTATGAAAAGTCATTGTACCCTTCATATCCTTGAGCACATATTGACTGTGACATGATGGAGGATAAGACAACCTCTGTTCTGCTCAAGAAACACTGAAAGTATTTTGAGGCACTGACTTTGTTTCAGAGAACATTAAAGCAGTGTTGGGATTTTGCAAAATGTAGCTCCCTCTGTTTTAAAAATTATTTGTTTACACCAACAAAGGTTCATTTGGAAGTGCAGGAAGTTTGTTGTATTTTATGTAAAACAGCTTATACTGTCTCTTAAAAACCCCAAATTTGTCAAAATTAGTTGGCATTCAATCACAGCAGTGATAGTTCTTCAAATTAGCATGCAGTTTAGAAACATATCTCATCCACTGATTATGGCATTTTGTTAATATTTTAGAAAATATGCTAGCTAGATAATGAACTTCTCTTTAGAGGCTTTCCTGAATAGTTTACAGTGAATATTGGAGAATATCTCTGATAGAGTCATGTGATTATATAAACAGTAGACCAAAAGCAGAAGAAAAAAAAAAAACTAGTTAAGATAGATTTTATTTGCCTCTGTGTGTGTCTAAGCTAAAGTTTCTACAGCAATACTGAACTTTTGGAAAAAATAATGCTGGATTTATTACACTCCTCTGATATTTCACTGGCATAAGCTGTGCCAAACGGTATAGTTTCATTCTTGGTATCATAGTTGAAATCATGTTATCAACTTCTGAAGACCGAATGTATAAAAATTAAATTATATGCAGCTATTATTTCCTAGTAATTCCTGATTGAATTTACCCAGTTTACAAGTAATGCTACTGTTTTTCCAACTGTCAAATCTACAGGCTTGAAGCGGCCTTAAGGTTATATCTATCTGAGTCTTCATTCTCAAGTCTTTTTGAAGCTTTTAGAGGAGGTTGCATGAAGAGGACTGCAGTATACAGAATTTTCAGGCTCTTACTTGATTTTAAATATTAACAGGGAAGAAAGTGAAGTTTCAAGTGAGTTTCTTGCGAATAAAACAGTTTAAGGCACAACGTGCATCACCATGATCTTCACCAGGGGCTGCAGGGGAATCTCTTCTCTGGCACCCCCTCCCTCTCTTTTCTCTTCACTGACCTTCATGCCTGTATAGCTGCCTGTCTCACATCCCACTCCTCTCTCCACTGCAGGTTCTTTCAGTGGCTCCTGAGAAACCCCCAGCTCTCAGGCTGGGGCTGCACTGGGTTGGCTGGCCGGGGCTCTGCGGCAGAGGCTAGGTGGGAGCTGGATGGACCAGCTGGGCTGAGCTCTGCCCAAGGCTGCACCACCCCTCCCTGTTCTGTGCCCGCTCTTAAGTATGTTATTCATAGAGGCACTGATGGACTCAGCCTTGGCCAGAGGTGGGTCCGGAAACTTCCAGAAGTTTCTCTGCTCCCTCCATCTCTGCAGTGCTCCCTCCCCTGCGACCAAAACCCTGCAGCTGGGGAAACTCTTAGCAGTTACTTACAGAAGCCATAATTGTAGTCCCTCCCCTGCTACCAAACCAACCCACCACACAAAACCACAACGGACATGTTTGCTATATTTGAGATGTTTGTATAGGTTATGGACTGTCTTTCAAACACAGAAAGATTAAACAGATTAAAAAAAAAGCAGGATAAATAAAAGTAAGGATAGAATTGACACTGATGAAGCATGAAGGAGTTTAAGGACATATCCAAATAAAGGCAAGTTTCATGTGAAAAAAATAAAGACACCATAGGATAAAAATAAGTGTAGGACATTTCAGGAAAATAAAGCTGGAGGATCTGTATGAAATTTGAGGGGAGAAAAAAGTCAATCTGGAATTCCTTCTTCATAGTTTTTGACACTGTTATTATGGGCATCATGCCAAGCTCTCCAGAAAATAGGTAAGACTTTATGATCTCTTGAGAAACTGGGTTTTGCACAAACTCTTTGTCTGCTTTGCTATGTGATCAAGCATGCAATCGCATTCTGTTTATCATCTGAGGACTTGTGCAGTCCTAACATTAACATTTAATATATCTCAGATATATTAAACTGTGCCTATTTCTCTCCATCAGGGAACTGAGGATGACTAGTCCAGGTGTAGATGTCTACTGTTCATGTGTCTCAATTTAAGATAAATTAATTCTATCCAAGTAAGCTATGTCCAAAATTACAGAGAAGAACTTACAGACCGGTCAGCCTCACCTCCATCCCTGGAAAGGTGATGGAACAACTTATTCTTGATGCTCTCTCTAGGCATATCAGGGATAAGAAGGTCATTAGAGGCAGTCAACATGGCTTCACCAAGGGAACATCATGCTTGACCAACCTGATAGCCTTTTATGAGCACATTACCAGGTGGGTAGATGATGGTAAAGCAGTAGATGTGGTCTATCTCGATTTCAGTAAAGCATTCGACACCGTCTCCCACAGTATCCTCGTGGCTAAACTGAGGAAGTGCGATCTGGATGATCGGGTAGTGAGACGGATTGTGAACTGGCTGGAGAAAAGAAGCCAGAGAGTTGTGGTGAATGGGATGGAGTCTAGCTGGAGGCCTGTATCTAGTGGAGTCCCCCAGGGTTCAGTATTGGGACCAGTGCTGTTCAATATATTCATCAACGACTTGGATGAGGGAGTAGAGTGCACCCTCAGCAAGTTTGCTGATGATAGGAAACTGGGAGGAGTAGCTGACACGCCAGAAGGCTGTGCTTCCATCCAGCGAGACCTAGACAGGCTGGGGATTTGGGTGGGGAAAAATTTCATGCAATTTAACAAGAGCAAGTGTAGAGTCTTGCATCTGGGCAAGAACAACTCCAGGTACCAGTATAAATCGGGTACTGACCTGTTGGAGAGTAGTGTAGGGGAGAGGGACCTGGGGGTCCTGGTGGACAGCAGGATGACCATGAGCCAGCACTGTGCCCTCGTGGCCAAGAAGACCAATGGCATCCTGGGGTGGTCAGTAGGTCAAGAGAGGTTCTCGTCCCCCTCTACTCTACCCTGGTGAGACCTCATCTGGAATATTGTGTCCAGTTCTGGGCCCCTCAGTTCAGGAAGGACAGGGAACTGCTGGAAAATGTCCAGCGCAGAGCTACGAAGATGATTAAGGGAATGGAGCATCTCCCTGATGAGGAAAGGCTGAGGGAGCTGGGTCTCTTTAGCTTGGAAAAGAGGAGACTGAGGGGTGACCTAGTGAATGTTTATAAATATGTGAAGGGTGAGTGTCAGGAGGATGGAGCCAGGCTCTTCTCTGTGACATCCAGTGATAGGACAAGGGGCAATGGGCTCAAGCTGGAACATAGGAGGTTCCACTTGAATATGAGAAAAAACTTCTTTACGGTGAAGGTGACAGAGCACTGGAACAGGCTGCCCAGAGAGGTTGTGGAGTCTCCTTCTCTGGAGACATTCAAAGCCCACCTGGTTGCATTCCTGTGCGATCTGATCTAGGTGTTCCTGCTCCGGCAGGGGGATTGGACTAGATGATCTTTCGAGGTCCCTTCCAATCTCTGACATTCTGTGATTCTGTGATTCTGTGAATATGGAACAGATGTTTGCCGATGCCAAATATATTTTGGTTTTGCATGGAAAATTCTTAAAGTAACTAGGTTAGTGATTGTCTCTTTGCTTATTTCACTAGTTTCCAGTGCCCGTCTTTTTAGTTTCTAGTTAAAGCATGGTACAGTATCTATTTTAAGGGAGATAGGTATTCTCTTTTCTGATATGGAAATAAGTTGTGGTACATTTTCTATGCAGTAAAAGGCAAAAGTACACATTTTCTAGTAAGAAGATGTGATTTTTTTTTTTGACTAAGCACATAAGTTATTTAAAATATGAAAAACATGTCCACATTGTACTACTGTCATGATTGAACTGTGAGATCTATCAGATTACCTTTATAACTTCCATTGAATTTTACTCATATTGAAGAAGTCATCATCATATCCTTGCAAGAAAAGTATTATCGGGGAACTGAAATAACGCGTGGTTAGGTAGGTGATTATGCTACTTATGAGTTGTGGCAAAGCTAAGAATTAAGGTCACTTCTTGTTTTCTTTGGGTCATTTATTATAAGAACATTGTCCAGTTTTTTTCCTGTATGTTTCTGGGACAGAAATGTCGTGAAACAATCTTTCAGAAACCGTAATAATTATTCATCTTGTTATCAGAGAGAAGACATCTACAAGCTTTAGAAGATAAAAATTTGGTTGTGGGGTTAACTTGGGTAGATTTCAGTCTTGATGCTGGATTTTAGGAAAAGCTCAACTACAAGACTTTTGTCTAGTTAACTATTATGACTTGGAGTTGTTTTTTTCATTCATAGGTTATGATTTATTTTGTGTTTGAGATGGATTTTCTTTATTTATTATTAAGATAATGATAGGACATACATTGTGTCACCTTAAACAAACGTGAGTCTCTGTGGACTGTGAGATCTATCTTACTGTCCTGCTGGCTCAGAGTTCTGCTAATTACAATTATTTTGTGTATTTTGAGGATAGGAATCTACAGAAAATACTAGGAAATATTGAGCCTTTCTCCACATATTGTCAAAATGTTCACTGAGCAAGGGAGGAGAGAAATCGTCACAAAATATCTCATTTGTCACTTTATGCTTTTCCAACAAACAAAAGGTCGAGTTTCCTGTGAGGCTCATATCAATTTGCTCTTGTCTCCCAGCTGCAAACTCTAATGTGTTGCTGTTGCAAAATCAAGTTAAGATTCCTTAAATACTTTTTGAGGAAGAACAAGCAAGCATAGTGGAGGAAAAAGAGATTATACTATATACATACACACGTATGTATCTTTCATCTGTAGAATATTTTCCCCATCATCATGGAAGGCATATGTCCTCTCACTTTAATTTCATTTTTCCGTTTGAAGGCTCTTTCTGCCTTCTGATGACTGTGAGCTGACTAACGGGCTGCTGACAGAGGTCATGAACAGGATTAGTAATGTTTTGAGTATAGCCTCCTCAGTGGGGTCGTGATACTAAAGTTATAGTCTATCTCCGAGAAGATCGTTATCATTATAAAGTAACACACACCATTAAAGAGAAGCTCCCTGAAGACCATTATCATTATGAGGTAACACATCATTAGACAGTATCTTTAGCTGCACAGCCCATTGAGGAGGGTACACTCATAAAATGACAGCTCTCTAGAGTGACACGAGTCACTCTGGCCATTTATTTCAGCAGGGATTACTTATGTCTCAGTGATTTCTCTTGGCATCCTTTCTTAGCTACCAGTTGTTAAGCAGAAGGAGTTGCTCTAGGATAAGCCCCAGGGCTCTTTGAAAAAGAAAATTCCCACAGGAGTTGGAGTACTCCTTTCAGCAGAATCACTGCTTGATTGCAAAGGGTTCAGAGCTGCCGCCTCTGTGCCAAGGTGAACAGCTGGAACAGGACATACCTTGGGTGCCTGCACATTGCTGATGGATTTCACAAGGGGCATGTGAATGGAATGATGGAAACCAGGTAGGCACTGAACATGTGAACACACAGCTACAAAGCAAATCTGTTCCTAAGTGCAACAGGTACACTTGGCTGTCTTATTTATGCCATCAGGTTATGAAAATAGCTCAGTTATCCAAAGTTACAATAGGCTGGGAAGAAAACTGGACCCATGCTACCTGTACATATTGTGTAGTCATGATGAAATAAGACAGTATAGAAAGGTCATACCTATACTTCAGGAATCAAATTTAGATGCTCCAAACACATTTATTTTTTTCTTTTGCCTACATAATCCTGTCCTCTTCTCTTTAGGTATACTGAATCAAAGTTAAATTTGTTGCCTATTGCAGATACAGGAACAATTTCTTTTATCAATCTATATTCATGACTATTGCCATTATGCTATATTCATAATAAGATATGTGTTAGATATTATTTTGTACCAATATGCTGCTCTTCATTAAAACAATGTACTTTTTACTCTTAAAATATGTCCATTTCTTTTGTGTCCTATCAGAAATCCTAATACCTAAAACATCTTCAACTACTATTTTACAAGAAAACATATTTTTTAAGTGAAGACATTAATTTTCTGCCTCCTTTCTCAACAAGGAATTAAAAAACTTTGAGAATGAATTGTGCATATTTTCAGAGAAGAAAATTTAGAAAGGTTCCAAATTTGTGTTCCATAGCATGTTTTCGAGAGCCAGCAGAGGGTGCATTTTCCACAGCACAGTTTAATTGGAGTTCTAATTAAGTATGTGAATAGTACTATTCTCTAATAAATATATTATTTTAGAAGTAACTTTCAGTAAATCAGAGCAAAATCTATCAATATGATGAGCAGGCCATCCCTTTTTAATTGTTGCATCATAATTTTATAAATAATAAAACACCAATTGCAATATTTCCTATTCTTTCATTCTCTTTGCACCCAATGGCTCAAAATGGTTTCCACTTATAACACGCCCTGAATGCTCAAGCACAACACTCGTAACACCACTACTTTAGCAACTTTGTTGTATATATGAATAGTGAATGGGACCAAATAAATGCCTTCCTTATTTGACAAGAATCACTTGGTAAGAATTGGTGTGCAGATTAAAACACCAATTTCTCAGTCAGCTTTATGTATAACGTGACATTTCACCTCCCCTTTTGAATGTCGGAATTGAGAAACAATGCACAACCAGGATGCGGTGGGTGTGCTGCAACATACAGCGTCTCTGAAAACACACAAGCTACACGATCTTCATACCAACCCCAAATACAATGAATATGTGATGGCAAGTCTACTGAGGGACAGATCTCTTCACATATACAATCATTTATTCCTGACCATGGTTTTACCTGTTGGAAGAACTGTGATTTGTGGAGCTGCAGGTAATTTTCAAAACATATCAAATTTCAAAAACATATCAAACAGGTATCAGCAACAAATTACAGATTTCCTTTCCATTTTTTCACATTTTGCATAACTGTAAGGAATATTTAGTGCTAGTGTTTCTCTGTGTCTTCCAAGACAGCAGCATACTTCAAGAGTCGGTACATATTCCTCGTCCACAGCAGATCATATTAGCTACACAACATAGTGTGTCACTCTGTACCCCTTGCACAAATCCTGGGGTCTGGAAACTTAAGCATTCTTAACTGAGACAGTCCTTAAACAGCTCAATTTTCCTGCCTGAAAAGACAGACGTCTAGCACAATCTTTGTCTGCTGCCAGGATTAGTGCTGCTAAGGAACCCCTAAGAAGGTCAATGAAAAACTGGTGCAAGCAATGATACTGTTTTTATGGAAGCCGCTTCCACATCTACATGGCAAATGAGAGGTCCTTGCTGCACTCAGCAAAGATGAGGCACTTTTAGTCTGCATGGGAGATCTTCTCACCTCTGAAGCTGTAAGGAGGGGCATAGTTTTTGCAGCTAATATGCATCTGTCTCACTGTATACATAATGTCTCTCTCTAGTGGTTCCACTTTCTAGGTGGCATTTACTTAACTCTATTTTGTGTAGCAAACATGCTTCAGAGGTCACTCAGAAAGTAACTTTCAGAGACAGTCACTCCTAATATGTTTTCTCCTGAAGATATACTTCTATCATATTTCTGAGCTTACTATTTCTTCTGATTCACTTGAGAGTTTTTAAGAACCTAACCTTTTGGTGTTACTGTTTTTTCAACATAGAAATATAAAGTTTAGGATTCCCAATGTCTTTTAACACAATTTGTAATATAATTAATTCTCACTGGTAAATCCCAATGGCACTATATTCTCTTACAAGATAGTTCTCTTAATCTCTGATTAAACTGATAATTTCTGATGGATGTCTAAAGATTTAGTATTGCTGCCAAATTCCGTGATATGGATAAGAACGGCTTTAATTTAAGGAACGGGAGGAGAAATTCAGCAGTGACTGCATAATCTCTGCATCTGCTTTAGGATGCAAGAAGATAAGTGTGAGAGACAAAAAAAAAAAAAGGAAAGTGCTAAGTTTACTGAATCAGTAGCTGGATAAATGAAATGGAGAATTGAAGTGCTCTGCCTGTTTCCTCTAGAAAATTGAGTCAGAAAAACTTAGCAGAAATATGTTCTGATCAAAGCCTGAAAAACAAAAGGCCAAAACTTGAACTTAGGATTCAGGATTTCAGATGAGATCAGAAGGGAGAGGTTGACTTTGTGTTGAAGGACCGTTATCTCCACACTCTGACTGAACTAGTGTATAGGATGTGCTGTGTATGGGAGGTTGACTTGCTTGTTTTTTCTCTGCCTTTCTGGCTCCAGTACTGTTTTAGTTGGTGCCTGGTCCTCAGGAGGAAGGCCAGTAAGGGAAGGGGGGTAAAGTAAAAGATAAAAATCCGTAAGTAATGGGGCTTCATTAATTCTGCTGCACAGGGGGCAAATCTTTTTTTTCTTTTTTTTTTATAGAAACCAGCCGAGGATTGTTGTCTAACTGCATTGTGTTTGTAAGTGACCCAAGAAGGGACTTCATCTCTGAAAGACAGAAAAAGTAAAATTTGCCCCAGTTGTGCCCTGTGGTAGGGATGTCTTTAGGAAAAAAAATAAAGACGTGGTGTATGATGTGCTGTTAAGGAAGACAAAATAAAGAAATGTGTTGGAGTAAAAAATTACATTGTTCCTGACTGTGGCATAGTGGGAAGGATGAATAAAACAGAATATCTTTACCATCAGGATTGCTTTAGGGAAGCATAGTGGGAGGAAATTTTTTGGTGTCTCTCACAGGACACATCTCAATACAGACATGAATCATCTGTAGTATTATTAGTAAAATATGTATTGGGAACGGTTTCATTCTAATATGTCAGTGAAATATCTTGACTTTCCTGAAATATATTGTATCCTGCTACTATTAAAAGTAATGGTAACCCAGTTATGCTTGCGAGTGGCAGCCAACAGATTTCTTCACTAAATTGTCAATCAGTTCTATAGGTTATATTTTCAAAATATCTTGTTTTCTATGATTGTTGCTGTGGCAGTATCTAGTTGAGCAGTCATTAATTCATTCAGACAAAATTAAATGGAAGGATAAATATTTGCAGAGAGAAAAAAACGTGAAAAATGAAGGAAATTAACTTCTGTGAGTAGATGAACCGCGAAGAACCAAAACCTCAGTAGGAGAGATATGAAAATAAACAGGCCTGCTGGTTGCATCTCAGCATAGTTAAGTTTCTGGAACAAATATAGATTAAAAAATATGAAATACAAAACATTAAGGGGAAAAGATTATAAAAGTTATGTGGACATATTGTATGTAATGATTTGATAAATGGAGTTCAATTGCATGCTTGCATCCTTTATTTCAATTCACTAAAGCATTGAGTGTAATGTGATTAGTGAAGCATAAGAAGACAGGGATGTAGCAGACCTATCGTAAAGCAGTTAGAAAATGAATGAAAGGCAAATATTAATGGGTAAGTTGGAAGAATCATGCATTCATTAGTGGGGTTCTTCAGGAATTAGGATCAGCATTATTTAATATATTAATATTAAATTAATATTAAAATATTTTCAGTATTAAAAATGTACTGGCAAAAATTACTGTTGACAAATTTGTTATGTGGAAAGACCTGCATGATCTTTGATAAGAAGAGAAGTCTTTGGTTCCTCTGAGCAATGCCGGGATATTTGTGCTACCAGTATGATGCAGCCCTGAGAATGGGAAATATGACCCTAGGATGTGACTCTGTATCGTACTGGAAGAGAGGTATTTCTGCCCCTGTGCAGGGCACTGGTAGGCTCTCACTGAAGTACGATGTACAGTCCTTTTCACCCAGTTTCAAAAAAAGAAAACTCAGACTAGGAGAGATGCAAAGTAAAGCTACAAGAGTGACTAGGTACAGTGAGTATTATAAGAGAGGAAAATGAAGGGTATTGTCTTAGACAAAATGGAAAAACCCCCAGTCTTTGGTATTGCTGTCTGTAAATGCCACAGCATGAAAAACAAAATGTGAGAAGAGATAAGGGAAAATATCACTAGAGAAGTAGTTAGGTGTGAGATGGCTGCAGATAAATGTATGTTGAAAATGAAGAAGTGTTTAACTGGCAGAGTCACAAGATGCTGGAAAAGAGAAGCTTCCACTGGGAATCAGGGGGGCAAAAAGTTAATTAGTTTTAAGATGGAGATTAATCCTATTTTTGAACAGATTCTATGATACGGCCACCTGAAATAACAGGGGATTGGACTTTGTTCTGCAAGTTTCCTTTACAAGCCAGGTTCTGGCAGTTCTGTCACGAGTCTTGCAGAACCTGCTATTTTCCTGAAATCTCTAGTGGCTTGTAGTGATATGAAAATCTATTTTTTCAGTAACTACCTACTTCTAATGATTACAGTGAACTTGAAAATGTGAACTTCAAGGGTGCAATATCCATGGAGAAAATAAGGCCACATTTGCATATATTTTAATACTTGCAAGATTTATTGCACTAATATCTAGGAGCTGGAGCCAGTGAATTGCAGAATCTGAATGTTAATCCTTTATTGACTACCAAATGCTGCCCATGATATCTTATTTCAATTCCTATGTATACTTCAGGCTGAGTATTTCAGAGCTTGACCTTCATTAGACCTCTTCTATTTTTTATGTGGACTAAGCTTACCCTTAATCTTAAATCCTTGCCAAAAAGGAAATGTATCCCTCTGGAAATTATTTACACCTTGATCTTGCTCAGCAAAAACTTACATGGGTCACGTATATGTAACCAGTGAAAAGGCTGTCTTTGAATTATCAATTATTTCAGTAAGGTTGCTGACAGGAAAATTAACACTTACGGATCTGTACGCAGAGTTATGACCCTGATTTGGGAGCTCATGTGAACTCCAGGTGATGTGCAGGCTTGGAGGAGAGCTTCTTACGAAGAATGGAACCATTCAAAGGAGACGGCTGTGAATCAGATCAATGATCCTCTTTTTCCCAGCTGAAAACTGTAGTTGTATGTGCAGTGAAATACTTTTCTACAGTCCATAAGATATATTCTTGGCTCTCTAAATGGAGAATGCTGTGCTCTGGTGCATTTCAAGACTCATAAGTGATGTGCAGTGGTACCATATGGAAATGCCTTTTAAAAATCCAATCAAAATAACTGATTTTTCTTAGACAGAGCTCAGTTTATCATCAAGTTGCATTCCTCACAAACCCCTTAGAAACACAGACTGCCAATAAGATATGCAGAATGATTACAAAACTACTGTCAGTTTTGGTTGTGATGTTTGTTTTTGCAGCCTTATGGTGAAATGTTTTATTTTCTTCCAAGACTGAAGTGCCAAGGAAGAATATTATTTTATTCTGTAGCTGCCCACTAAACCCCCCAAAACACATGGGTAAAATTCCAGGCTTTAGTGAACACGCTTTTCTGACTATGACTCATCTATAAATAATAAAAAAATCATTAAAACATCTTTCTAGGCAGATGCATCATAAGAGAAAAATGTGTTAGAACATGTATTGTTATAGGAATCGAACCTTATTACAAAATTTATATTTTTAAACATAAACAGATTTAAGGTAAAGTACTAATAGCACTTTCAGTGACTTCAGCAGAATGTCTTTGGTTTGGATTTTGTTATGGGCTTTTTTAAACTGTTTCAGCTTTAAAAGACAGAAATGCAGAAGAGTAACAGAATTTTTGTATATAGTAAGGAAGGGATACATAGCAGATGAAATTCAGTGTAGCTCCACTGAAACCAAAGGGGTTTCTTCAAGCTCCAAAAATTGGACAGAACCAAAATCTGGCCTATTATTTTTATGGCTTTTTTAAATGGGCTTTCATAGGCAGCTCAGTTTTCCCTCTCTTTTTTTCAATAGCCCCCATCAATTCACAGATGGTTGGCAGACGTGCTAGGTAATAGAAGTGTATTTTTTGTTAGGAAAGTGTGGCTGTAATAATGGCATTCACTGTGATTTTACCATTGAATGCTTAAGTCCTACAGCCTGACCCAGCCAGAAATGAAAACCCCTGCATGTCACTTTGCTCAGAGCCTTTCTGATTTTGGTGGTTCTCAAAACTGACACACGAGATTCCGTTGTGTGGGCCCAGTTACAAGATTAATGTCAAATATTAAAGCACCTTATCAAAACACTTAACTACTGCTTTCTGGATCATGAGAATCCGCACTTGGCTGTTTATTTAGTGTCAAAATCATGTTTCTTCATTTACATTAAATAAGTATATCTATAGACGGTACTAGAAGTGTGATCAAGGTGCCTGTATGCTTTGTGTTGTGAATGGACTGACAACAATTCAACATGATAAGTATTTATATTACACGTGGATTTTTGTAAATTTAAATCAGAAAAATGAGAGTTCAGTCCCATTACAGTACATTCTTTTTAGATTTAACATTTACTTCCCTGCTCTTTTGTACAGGAGTATTTTGAGAGTTTTTGGTAACTGCTAAGTTTGAATACTTGCTCTCCGTTCTCTTAAAAAAAATAAAACAAGGGAAGAATACTATTGAATTATTTAAGATAATGAAACAGATTTAATTTTATCTGCAAAATAGATTGAAATATATGGCGAAATACATAAACTCAAGCCAGTGATAATTTTCTGTCATCTGTTTTAAAATCAGCTGAAGTTAAATAGGTTACAGGCACAGTCTAACTCTGGATGCGGTGGGACCAGCAAAGTCACAGGCATGAGAATACGGCTGTAAACAGCAAAACCTGTGCATAAAGATGAAAAATAAATGTAAGAAGTAGAAGTTTGAATTATTTTTCATCTTAAATGCTGGATCTGACTTTTTTTATCAGTAATTGGTTTGGCACAGAGCAGAGGTTGCAATTGGATTTCTAAAAAGCAATTGAAAACCTGTGATACTAGAGCCAAATTCTGAGTTCAGTGACATGGTCACTCCCTGAGAGTTCAGGTGTGTCCCACGTGGAGCTGTGACCCATGTGGTTACCCTGTATCCTCTCTTTCACCTGTTGAAGAGAGGGTGGCACTCAACATAGTTTACCTTTATGTCTTTCTGCCACAACTGTTTTTAAATGCTCTGGAAGCTGAAGAACAAAAGCAGCTTTTGAGTCTAGGGAGAGTATTTGGTTTGTAAAATTTTAATTATCCGTCTCACTAGCCTGTGTTCCAAGTGAAAGAACATAAAAATGGAGCTTGCTGAATAACATCTAACATCAGCTGCCCTTTTCCAGCAGAAATTGACTTAATGCGCAGAAGGACTAATTTTCAACGTAAAGTTTACAATCACACTGACAAAGTGACGGTCATTTTGCTTCGTTCTTTTGTCTCTTATCTTTTTTTTTAGTTGATAAAAACGCAAGGAAGAGAAGGTAGATAATTTACTGAAGAATTATAGCTAGGAAAAAAATTGAATCAAGTTACAAAAGAATTGTGTATCCCACAGGACAGTCCTCCTGCCTGGTTGTGTTAATTACTTCCTCCGTAAGGAATGCCAAACAATGACTATAAAAACAAAATCAGTCTCTTTATTTTGATTGGGATACAGCAATCCTAGGAGGGTGCTGTCATACCTGTCTTTTATTTGTAAAAGCTGACAGTAATTCTAGACATTGCCAGTACAGTACACAAACACATGCAGAAATTACTGTTAGATATTAACTGTGTGTATTGAATGCTTCATTGCATATGTTTAAGAGTCTCATGAGAAAAATCTCAGCGTATGCACAGAAATGACATGTGTTGCCACCACAGCTGCTACAGTATTTTCACACTTTAGTGTGCTGTCTCATGGCAGTCAGGCAACTATTATTTTGTGGAAGAAATAAAGAAAACTTGAAATGGCAGGTTTTGTTATCCCTCTACACTTTGTAAAAAAAAAAACCCCACACCCTAATGCCTGCAATTTGCCTCCGAAAAAATCAGCCAGCTATGCATTCTCCACCTTCTGTCTCCCAGCATATCGTTCCTTCTCACTTGACAAAAACACTGCCTTTGGCTTTTCATCAGAGTGGAGCGTAAGATGTTGTGAAATCCGGGATCCAAATTATATGGAACCAGATTTGCCAGTGCAATGCCAAGTTATCAGATTTAACGTACATGCTTAGAATATGTTTTCACAAATAAACTGAAAGAAATACCCAAGCAAAAGGTGCTTTAACTGTTTCTCAGTTGCAACTAGATGGCCTGATGCCACAAAGAAGGACCAACATGATGATGTTGCTAAGGTTCTTTTACTTCCCTCTGAATGCATTATAGTTTATTTGCATATTTAAGTGTCAGAAGAATGAACATCGTAAATGCATGTACCAAACAGTATTTTGATAGTATACTTACAAAAAAAGAAATCTATGTTTCTTTAGAATCGGATAATAGGCTCATTTCAAAGCCTCAGACTCTAAACTCTGATCCAGTGGCAAGAATAGAAACTAACTCGGTAATCTGAGGAACAGGATCCTCTCCGTAAAACAGCAACAAAATTTCCCTGCATAGTTTCTTTTCAGTATAGTGGGATCATAGCTGTTAATCTGTACATGGCAGCTTCCCAGTTAGGGAGCTAAATGCATCTGTCCTCCCACCCCTGTTCCCAAAGTATTGCTGGGGGCTTGGCACAGAGATCCTGGTATGTGTGTGCAGCAACAGCCTTCTCCTTGCTTCTCTCCCCAGTTAGAGCCACTCGGCTGAAAACTGATTTTCCTTCAGCGTCCAAACCACACAGAAAGGATTTGGGATTTCCCTTGTTGCACTAAGCTATGAATTTTCTATGTGAATCTTGAAAGAGTCTGCCTAGTATTCTGCAGCTTGGAACACCAACAAATCCCACGTAGAGCAATGGAGTTCTGCGGCTGCTCACGCCATCAGTGAGCGCACTGTAGTGCAACTATCGGTGTAGACTAGAAAAGACCATGAAACTTCTCAGGTAAGAGTTAAAAAAGGAACGGAAAACGATCACTGCCTCTGGGTAGACAGAAGACAAGCTACAAACAACATATTTTTACCCGGAAGAAAGTAACAGATGTTCCTGGGAAAGCACAGAGAGCGTCTGGAGTGCCTGTAGCGTGATAGCAGCATCGATTCTGCCATTCTGTCGTCATCTTAGGTGGTTTAGTGTATGGAGTTAAAATCTTGGCACAACTTTCATCAATGAAAAAGACATAAAGCTGCATTTTTAACAAGCTATGTTTAAACAAAATGTTGTAAAGTTTTAGTCTTTTGTCTTGGGAAATGTTTGGAATATGCTGCTTTTCCTCTCCAAACCCTCCTATTTATAACAATAAATGCTTCCATTACCAAAACGGAAATACAAATGCCCAGAAGGTTTATGGTTTTCACATTTTGTGTGAAAATATGTGCCCACAGTCAACCAATAGAGTATTGGGACAATTTCTTATTTCTTTTCCTTTATTGTTTAAAGACACAGAGCTTGATCCACCACTGCATTGTTTCAGTCCTGTGTATTGTCACTCCACTGAAATCAAAAGGGTGACACACGGGTTTCAGCAAGTGTGAGTCAGCCCTGGGCACCTGAAGTGGACATTACTTTGCCCTCCAATGTCAGAACTGCTCTGAGCTGCAGCTGTATTTCGGTTCCCTGTGACGAACACCAAGAGGCAGTGTGACTAAGAACGAGTGAAGCCAGCAATGGAAGGAGGCAGCCAGTGCCTGATTCCCACCATACCAGCCTCTTAAGAAAGAAGAGTGCCGCCAGTGTGCAGGAGAAGAAGGGTGTGCTGAGCCCAGAAGGCTGCTGCCAACCCCAGAGCGTAGCTCTTCAGGGAGAGGTTTCCTTCCAGTAACGCTGTGTGGCCACTTTGTCTTGAGAAGGGGCTCAGGCTATCTCCTCCTCCTGCGGAGTCGAGCTGCTCCATGAGCCCGAGCCAGCAGGTCTGGAGTCTCAGAAGGGCAGGTAGCTGCACTGACATGGTTAATTACCCTGCAGAACCAGTAACAAATTACACAATTAAGAAATATATACTGTTTTCTGTACGTATGGGAAACTCCTAATGTTGATTCAGTGTAAATAAAGAGCAGTTTAACAAGGCATGGGGTAGGAGAACAGTTGACAATGTTCCACATATCCTACCAATATTTCCCTGTCCCACTTAACAATTTACAGGTTGCAATAAACAGTAAACAGTTTTGAGGTCTGTTGTTTCAGTATTTTGACAAAATGAGGCAACAGCCTAACTTTTTCAGAGAGATGGTTCTTACTAGCAATGTAAAGTGTTAAAATTATCCAGCTATATATGCTGTGTAGACTATTAGAAAAGCAGAACCACAAAAGATATCATGATATTACTCTATGCATGCACATCTTTGTTCCGAGAGACGTTTGGCTCTTCAACAGACGTTTGTTCCAGGAACTCTGAGGAAACATAGATACAAGACTTCTGCAAAGTAAATGCATACAGCTTCTTTTAACACACACGAAACGATAAAATCCTACTGAAAATTTCTTAGGTAATTTTCCAGCAGGTTTCTGTCTTCTGTTAATCCGCTCTATCGCCATAAAGACCTCTGTTTTTTTATAATAACTTTTAAAATAAATGTATTTCATATCACAGAGAATTCACCTTCCCTCATTCAACTTACACTGGCTTCTTACACTGGGACAGGAAAGAAAAGTCTTTTCCACCACTGATGTTCATGCATCTGGAAAGAGATCCAACAATATTTTGTCGTTTTTCAGCCGCTTTGGCTCATTCCAGGCCAAGACAAGAAGACAGAGTTTTTACACAAAGTCTCAGCCCTCCGTGCCTGTCAAGACTCTTCCTACAGTTGCAAAGCCTTTTTCATGCCCTAGTCTGCAAAGATTTGAAGGAACTTTAAGACATTGCCATAAGAAGTAGAGATGGGGAATGGGGGAGGCTTAGACAGAGCAGTATGGATGAAGTCCGACAGAGCTGTGTTGCAGCATCTGACTTCTCATAGCCTTATACTAATGTCCTTTGTCTTGATCTATTCAGTAAAGCATTGCTACTGTGATGCAGTATGATTAAACCAACAGAAACTTTAATTAAAGAAGAAACCGGCAGACCATTTTGCCCATTACAGTGGTACTACATTTAGTAGGTATAAGCATATTATTACTGTTTTGTGTCTTAGTATTTTTCCTAAAAATATTATCAGGGAAAAAAAATATTTTCTATGTACATTGCACTGTGACAGATTTTTTTTTTTTTTTGTAAATTCATGTCCATAGCAGCTACCTACTGACTTAGTAACCAATTATGTGAAATCATGTAAACTCATTGAACTACCAGCAAAACTTGACCAACTGCTCTTAAGTTTGGCTATTTCTATTCCACTAGCTTGTAAATATACAGTAGAATTACTTTTGTGATTATAGCAGAAGAATCACTGATGATTTATCAAGGAGAAGCTTATTATTACTCTTGTCAGGATGACAACTTCATTAATTATCCAGTGGTTTTGTTGATCATTTTATTTCTTCATATGAATAATTTAAAACTTTGATACATACAGTAATTTTCATGAAAGGCCTTCATATTGGTCAGCTTGTCTGCTGCACATAGAAGACTTAAATCCCAAATTAAATATCTAGTGTTCTTTGTAATCTCAGTGAAGTTAATTGAAACAGTTGCTTTCACTGTATCTAATCCTGCTGTAACAGTCTAAAAGAAATTACCAAAATAAAATGTCTTATAAGCAGAAGCAAAATTTTAATTACTTTTATATTTTATTTCATTGCTACTAAGTTTTTGTGACACAAGTAACGATTCCATATGCTATTTCCTATCTATTCCTTATGGCAAAGCAAGTTGAAGAATTAAGAGAAAGGCACTAAGGGACAAGTAATAGATGAGATAATAAGGTGATAACTGTTGGAAAGTATACCTGTATTCCCAGTCCTTTAAAAAGAAACAGAAACAAGTCCAATATAATTTTATTATTACATCTATGATATGGAATTGCTGAGGAGCAATCCTAAATGAAGTATCAAACATGAGCTACAGTTTTGAGTTACTGACTCTAAACAGCATTAATATGTATCTGTTTTTATTTTTGTGTTAGGTACTGATATGTTCCTCACTACCACAGCATCTGAAGACAGAGACACCAGTACATTTGAATACATTGCCATATTTTCACTACTTGTCTTTGGTGCATATTCTTTTTTTTTTTTCTTTGGGGGGTGTGTGTGTGTGATAGGTAGTACACCTTAGTCCCATCTCACAGACACAAAATGGAGTAAAAGTCTGGTGCCTTTAGAAATGCCGTTCACTACTCAGTCAAGCAGTCTGATGACAATCATTATCCTTCCTCTTGCTTCATCATCCACTAACACTTTGATAGCAGGAAAACTGCTGCTGTCCCTCGTAAAGAATGCAGTACAGCTGTGACGTTGTTCTGGGGGGGAGAGGGGGAGAGGAATTAGTCATTAGTAATCCAGGTGCTAATTAATTTCATTTTTAATGTAGTAGTACATTAACAGAGGAGTGTTAGGGTGTTTGTCGATAATTACTTTGAGGAAGATAAGGTGCAAAAGGAACTGGCTTCTACCAGTGTGAAATGTGTTGTTGAAGCATATCCAGTTACATGCATGATATAATACACCTGTAGGGATATTACGAATGTGATGAGTAGCTTAATACAATATGCTTCTTAATATGAGATTCAAAATAATCCTTTCCAAAGCTACAGAAATACAGAAATCCCATACTTTAGTTTTTTAAGTTTTAGATTTCAATGAATTTTAAATTTTCGCTAAAGTGCACAACATCTTCTATTGTTCATGAGACTGGAGGAGAAGCAGAACTAAGCTCATCTTGGCATATTATGCACATGGGATGATTTGTTTACAAGTAAAAGCAGCTTTCGTACTTTTTTTTTAATGGAAAAGAGAGTAAAACTTTTCAATTATGGACATCAGATACAGTTTCAATGGCAAAGTCTCGTACTGCTTTTGTCTCTGAATATTTTTTGCTTTTATAATTAAATATAGAGACCCAGACAGATACTAGGAACCATGCAATTTTGCTGATCAAGTAATGAATAAACAAAGAAATAATCAAAGCAAAGTGTTTACAAAGAGAAGAAAAACTGTGATTATGGAATATCAAAAGTATACTTTGAGAACTAAATGTTTCACTGCAATAAACTTCCAATCATTTCTTTATTCTGTTATTTAAAATGTTCTAAGCTGTAAAAGAGAATTCAAGAGAAAACTGAAAAATGTATTACTCAATTCAAAATAGGTAAAAAGACTAAAACAAAAGCTTTAGACCTAAAGATTTTGATTTAAAAAAAATGGCAGGAAATAAAATTATATAAACCTCAAGTGTTTTCATATTTCTAAGTGTAAATGTTTTAATTAAAAACACAAAACCCCAGCAACCTAAGTATATGTAAGAAAGTGATTTCTTCTAGTTGTAATCAACTGAAAAAGGAAAAAAATATGTTCTCAGATTCTTTCATTTGACTTTTTATACACTGTAAAAACAGCCTTTTAAAGTGGCCGCTGCAGCTAGAGAAGAGTTATTCCATTCCGTGGTATTGCACACGTCCTTTGTAGCTCCCAGCAAAGGAGGTATGGGTACAATAGGATAAACAGTGACCCTGATCGGAACTTCTGTGGCATTTCTGTGTGCAGTTCAGCCAAATAGGCTGCAGTAAACAGCAGCCACTCAGACAAATCAATATCTTTACCAAGGCTGCAACAGTCCCTGCTGCAATAGTTCAAAGTCCTCACAGTACTAAGGTAGCACTACGTTTGGACTACTGTAAGGCTAGTGTGAGATGCTACTCTCCAAAAGGAATTTAATATCTTTATATTAAAGATGTCTTTATGGATAATTCCAGATAGGTGGCAAAAGACCTAATTGGGCTATACATTGGTGAGTGGGAAGAATTTTGCTTTCAACAACAAAATTCTCTTTCCTGAGTTTCCAATTTTCAGAGTAAACATCAAATTCTGAATTCATGCACCAAGGAATAATGAATGCTGTATTTTTCTCTTCTGGTATTTAGAACTTGGGTTATTTAGATGTATATGTATGTGCATACATATAAATTTACATTTTTAATATTGATAGCTTCTTCAGAAAACCCCAGGAGAGGTGAGATTTGTTCATCAATTTGCTTTTACATAGGCCCACACAAACTCCTTGAACTCCCATTAAAAAAACCTTAACACCAAACAGCATTCTACAATCCCAGGCAACCTTAGCAAAGATACAACATAATTAAAACATAATTGCATAAATTCACAAGGGGAGAATGAACTCTGTAGACCAAATGCTAGTACATTTGCAAAAAAAAATTTTAAAAAAGAAAAAAAAGCAACAAAACCGCTGCGTCAAACAGCCATTAGAGCAATAATGCTGTCAGAATTAAAAAAAAATAATCAGTACAGTAGCATCAAACTAGGCAGCTCTAAAATGTGTGGTTAATACACTTGACATAAATAGTAGACTGGGCAGCTGTAAGAAAGTTGTCTGGTTTTTTAAATTTTTGTTTAAGAAACAAATTTCCTGAAAACACCAGAGTGTGAATGGTCAGTATCCGAGTTCAAAGATGGCCTGCAAGTAGAGCTACCTGTCAGAATTGGGCCTAAATACTAAGGCTATCGTTTTGCCAAATTGAATTAGGACTATTTTGCCTAACTTGATAACATAGTGGCCTTGAGTCATGCCACATGTTCTGGAGTCGCAAAATGTCAGGAATGGTGTGACAAATCAATAGGTTTCAACAATGACATATGGAAGCATGGGGAGAGTTCAAGTAGTTGGGGAAGAGGCACTTTTTCTACACAATCTTAATAAATTAATCATGTGAACCACAGAAAGTGATCTTGGACAGCTGCTAATTGCCAATCCTCATCCCCAATTATTTCCTTTCACATGCTCCTTTCACTCATTTCCACCTACTCTTCATTCCTGAATGCAGGACTTTGGACTTCACTGCACTCTGTGGTGCATCTGCTTCCCCCTTGCCATGTGGCTGGTGTCCCACTTCCACTTCACCTGCCTGACCTCTTCTTTCTCTTTGTTTTCTTGTGTCAAAACTTTGATATGACACAGGGGTGACTCCTCTGACACTAGTTTTATCTGTATGGTTTGTAGAGAAAAATAACCAGTCCTTTGCTGTAAATCATTAACATGCTTCTTCCTTCAGGAGGACTTACTTTGTTCCCTGTTATTGATTGTAATGTTGAGTCTAAACTTGAGCACTAATCGTGGAAACACTTGTCTGCCTGGCTACTTGCCGCAGTGATCCTATTGACTCAAACAGCAGTTTTGTGTGATTAAGAATAGTGGAATTTGGCATTTCATCTTCCTCTATTAAATACAAAAGATAGTCCTTTTAGTTGTATGACACTTTCAGGAAGCTATCAGAGGAAAAATATCTAGCAGCAACCATTTCTGATCTACCAGTTTAAAAAAAAGTAAATAAAATTTATTCCCATGTAGGCCTGATTAAACTTCAATTGGAACTTGTCCTGACCAGAAAATAAATGGCTTATGGAGTCTGGATTTTTTGCCTATTTGTGTAGGCAAAAAAGCTTGTGTGTGTGTGAATATGTGTGTGTGTGGAGAAATATGATTTATGAGAGTATTGATTTTTTTGTTAAATAATGAATTAGATGTCCTACCACAATATTATTTATCAAACTTTTTTGTCATATAATTAAATTGTCACATAATGGATTGCAACCATATAGATTCATTAAATATTAAAACCTACATATGACACAGTTCACTTTTCCTTTGGCTAGCAGCTCATTTCCTCTGCTCTTTTCCATTAAGGTCAACAGTAGCCGTTCTTCAGCCTCGTCAGAAATTGCAGTATCTGTTTTCTAAGGTTGGAAAGTAGATGGCAAGGAAAGCCATGACTCTTGTAAGTTTACTTATGTTCAGTTTGGAAGCTAATTCTTCTTGGTGATCCTACGTCTGCTCAGTAAACTTTAATTGTAATAGTAATGGACCTTTTTGGCATGGAGACAGTTATTCTGTCAGTTGTCTTCAGGTGTGACATGAGCAAATCTGCTGAACTGTAATAGAGGGGTTAGAGTCAGATCTGAGTTCTCATTTTAGAGAGAAATATGTATTGAAGTCTGGATGTGACTAAATTCTCAGCCTGTAAGCAGGGAACAAGAAAAGGACTTGAGAGAAATATTTTCTCTCACAGTACAGTATTTGAATAAGAACAAAGTGAAGAAGAAGAAAACAATGTTCATCACCATATCGAATGGATCTCTCAATGGAATTTAAAATATATTAAAACTGAAATGTTTTAATCCACACTGGAAGAGATGTATATAGATAAACGGTCAAGTAACAGTAACTAGAAATTGTATTTGAGAAAGAGAAGAGGAAGTTATGAGATAGCAAATATAACTGCATCCAATGAAAGGCACTAAGACCCCTTTAAAGAATGTGTTCTTATTCAGAAAAAGTCTAAAGAAGCTCTAACGGAAGAGAATGTTTTGAGAATATGTTCATTGCAGAAATGAAGTATTATATGTTACTGCAATTGAGTGCTGAATTATCTCCAAATAGAGATTAACCTAGTGATCTCCCACCTGGCAATATTGTTGACTCTCCAGTAGTACTTCTGAGTATTCATTAAAGACAAGACAAAACAAAACAAAACAAAACAGAACAACACCCAAACCAGAGAAAAGTAAACCCACTCCAGACACTTTTTAATATTGTGTCCAGTTCTGGGCCCCTCAGTTCAAGAGGGACAGGGAACTGCTGGAGAGAGTCCAGCGCAGAGCCACGAAGATGATGAAGGGAATGGAGCATCTCCCTTATGAGGAAAGGCTGAGGGAGCTGGGTCTCTTTAGCCTGGAAAAGAGGAGACTGAGGGGTGACCTAATCAATGTTTATAAATATGTGCAGGGTGAGTG
>WKFP01014095.1:281929-293625 GCA_011057875.1 Pterocles orientalis
CTTTCCTTTCTTCTTTTTTCTTTTTTTTATCTGCCTCTCCTGTTCCATCTCCTGGGAAATATTCTGGCTGGCTCTTTGAGATAGAAGAGGATGCGTCTTATCTGGTCATGTTCAAAGTAGGTTTTGTGGGTTTTGGGGCAGATACCATACTTTTTTTTTTTAATAGAGAATTAAGAACACTTCTGCTTCTAGATATACGTTACAAATAAGACTCATATAGTCTACTTGCAACAGCAGGATTTAGACTTTGTGTTAGCGAGATGAGAGAATTTACCTCAAAAAAAAGGTACAGATTATGTGGAGGCTACCCACAGACATACGTTTCTGACTGCACAGTCCATCGTTATGTGAGTACAACTAGATAAGTACAGGATTCTTTACATCACATTAGCCAGCTCCTCAATCTTTTGACAATTTTTTAATCACTATTTTTACAGGTACTCTTATCATTTTCATTAATCTCTATTAGCTTAATTGATATCACATTATTTTATTTCACCTGATTTTAATCTAATTTTTCTTCTTGAACTTTGTACATATTCACATAAACATCATCTGATTTTGAAGATTATACTTTGGCTGTGTTACCAAGGACTATGCAGGCGGAAAAAAAGCACTGCCTGGATTTAATTAAAGCAATTATGCTACCAATACATTGAAATCAGAGAAATCTCTGAAAGTCATGACATCAGTGGGTTGGTTTCTAGTGGGCATTTCAGAAACTTAAGCTTCCATTATTCTGTAGAGTCCAGAAGTTATTAAGTTATTCCTTTGGAAAATGTAGAAAAAAATATGTTATTTATTATATTCTGGACTTTTCGTCAAATAAATATGTGGAAGGGAGAAGACTACTCAGGAGGGTGAAGGGGGGCTGTTTTGCAGATGTGGGGTACAGAGTGATTATATGTCCCTCACAAAGACATTTTACTAAGATGAGAGCAGTTCATGATGAATTAATAAATCTGACGCCACTTCAGACTTTTCAGAAATTATTCTAAATTTACCTCAGTGTAAATTGCTAGCTCTTGCGTTATGGCGAGTTGCTATTAGAAGTCATCTCTGCAAAGGCATATGGATGGAAATATTTTAAAAGTCCTAACCTTTAAATTGGGTAGAAATATTGCTCTTAGGCCCAAAGTTTTAGTGTCAATAAGTGTGGAAAAAGTCTTTCCAATGTATATGGTAAGTCCTATTATAAATCTACTGCAGACTCTAAATTTTGCATACCAGCACAAGTTCTCCAGCTAGACTTTAAGCAGATCTGAGTTCACAGTACCCAGAAATTGAAGCTGTTGCAGAATCAAACCTTGAATTTTATAATTTTTAAATTGACTACTGAATTAAAAAAAAATAAAGTTACTTAGGAAGCTCAATTGGAATGACTTCATTATCTAAGCCATTTCTAGTAATGGAAATTGGCTTCCTAAATCATGTGGTTTCTGTTGAAAATTTTGCCCAGAGTCCTTCAATAGCTGAAGGGACATGGGGAAAGTTGCATGGTAAGATGTACAATTGCCTCTGCTTTTGAGATGTTTTTGGTAGCAATCTGTGTCTTTTGCATGACCACTCTGTTGCATTCTAAGAAGAACCAGTTTCGTGCTGCTTTTACAAAGAAACAGAATCTGTACCTTTCATGACGTGGGAGCTCTTGGCTCTTTTGCCATAGTGAAGGACAACCAGAGTACAAGCCTATACTTTCCTCAGTCCATCAGGATATAAATGCATCAACTTCATAGTTGTTATTCCTAATTGTGTATACAATTTTTTTTTCATTTTAATAAATAATATCGTTATTCTCATGCAACTAATGTAGGATACTTGAGTGATGTTACAATACAACTCTGTATGTTGGTGACTTTTTCAGGGGATCATTTGATTTTGATTAGTAAGTAGAAAATTGTATTTTTTTTAAATATGTTTATATGTATACAGAGTGGAGGGATTGTTGCTTACTATTTGTTGGTGTCTGTTTTCCAAATAATGAGGTCAAAATAGCTAACCACAATTTTAAGAGTTGACTAATATGATTTGTTTTCTAACCTAATCAAATGAAATAATGGTACAAGTAAAAAGGTTATATTGTTGATTTGGTGAAGTGACTAAAGATATTTCTCTCTGATTCCAAGGCAGCTGTAGATGACACTTCTAATTAGTAGTGGCACAGAGGAAGAAAAATAACACATCTGCAATTTTGTTCCTGAATTCTATGGATTTCCAACATGTCACATGGATGATCAGTGAAAATGCCGGTCTTCAGTAATTACGTTCAGCACTTCAAGGGTTTGCACAGATATGTTAATAAACCCATTAATCTTCTTCCTATATATGTAAATCTGTAGCCCAGATGTTGCATCATTTGCAAATCTTGCAATTAAAACATTTTATAACTTGCAGTTATGCAAAGGGGCAGTAGACTGGAAAATGGGTAAAATTGCTTGGCTAGGACATTACCATGGCAACACACTGACCTCCATTCAATTAGTTACAACTGAAGATCCAGCTATTAATTATAATGGTCAGAAAAGGATATAATCTGAATCTCCTTTTACCTTTTTAATATGGACATTTCTCACTTGCCATAAATCTCTGACTTTAAGAGACGAAGCTCCAGACCTGAAGCATTAAAAGTGATAGTGCTTAAACACTGATGGAAAGTGGAAGGCAGTAAAGGAATCTCATTTATCAGCTATATTCAAGGTACTTCTTTAACTTTTTGTAGTCTAAGCACTCTGCCAGGCAAGCTTCAAAGTGAATATTCGTTATTGCTCATTTTAGCTTTTGAAATCTACATTATGTGTGCCAGCAATTATCTCTCACTTTAGAAAGCTACTGTTAATTAGGGCAAAACTAATCTACCATGGGGCTTGTGGAAACAGATAGCTGCCTCCCTTTTTCAGAGTTTTACATTTCACTGTAGCAAATTATTATTTTCTTGGCATGTTATAATAGAAAAGATATCTGTTAATTATAGAAGACACTCCACTTTCTGACACTGGAGCAGTCCCACCATAGTCATACAGCAATGATTTGGCTGGACAGTAAAAGTCTTGGTGTAGGGTCATTTTTTGGGAGGTTGTGCAAGATACACTTGCCTCACCACATCCCTTCACATTGTCTCCAAAAAAATGCAAATCTTGAGCCTGTGATATGTCAAAATTCTCAGGAGTTGGGTGTCCTTTTTTTTTTTTTTAATTTTGGTTAGCTCCACATTATGCTGATCAGTAAATAGAAGACCAGGTACTCAGCACAGTGACTTCTTCTCCCTTCCCCCTTGAAGTGCAAGACATTCAATATTCATGTAATTAATGCTGATATATATTTATCCTCTGTAGCTTATTCTTAGGATGTAGGGGGTTGTGGGGTTTTTCTAGTGGTAGTGGTTGGTGATGTTTTGGGCGTTTGTATTGGGAGGGGGGGGATTCTGTTTTAAAAAAACCAAAAAACAACCCTTGCCCTGATAATTACTGATGAAAGGAAGGGAGTGAGCAGAATGGCCTGAGAATGGAGTCTCAAAATCACTGGACTGTGCAAAAGTTTAGCTAAACACAAGGACCTGGCAAAATACACAATTACTCTGTAACTGTCTTCCAGTGGTTCTGGATTAGACCCATATAGATGAAAGTATTCATTTAAATATGTATCTCTTATGTAATAACTGCCAAGAAATCTCACCCCAGAAGGTGTTTCTGCATTTTTTATGATCATCATACCCCGCACAGATGGCAAGTGTATAAATCGTATCCTGGTTTTCGCAGCCCTGTGCAGGAATCTGATACAAAACAAGAAGCACAGAGAAGTGTGATACCAAATATTCACTGAAAATCTTTTGAGGTGATCCCTATGCAAGATGCAAATTTACACCACTTAGACCAAAAAAATGCCACTGAAATCTTATCAATTGTAATTACAATGTGCCAAGTGATGGACAGCATTATCACAACTTCCTTTAGCATATTGATTACATAGCTGGACCCATTTATTGTTGTGATTTTTTCCCCTCTCTGCCTCTAAGACTCCTTCCTGCAAGCCTGCAAGGAATTTACCTGTGCAATTAACCTCATTGCCTAGGTCTACTTTGCAGTTATTTAAGGAAGCATATCAAACCTGTAGCTTGAAGACAGAGCAGGATAAATTACCTTGTTTATCATAGGGGTTCCCCTATGTAAATAATAGCCTACAGTCATTGTATAGTATGTGGTTCAAAGATGCAAATCCAACATAATTCTTTTCTAAAGTCTTCAGATTATTTGTGGTCCAGGATTGAATACAGAAACTGTAACTTTTTTTTTTGTCCCCCAAGGAGATTTTGCAATAAGTTTTGCTGGGGGTTTTGGAGGTTTTTTTTTTTTCTTTTGTAAACCACATTTACCTTGCTCTTCTCCATGAAAAGGTGATGTGTACCCTGTATCAGTCAGGGTGTTTGAACAAAACTCTCTCTTTGAGATTCTTAGAATTATTTTGATAATACCCTCTTTCCTATTTTTTTTAATTAAATAGTAAACAAAGAAATTGTAAATTCGAGGAAGGATTTGTAGTTACTCTAAGGGAAAGACACATACCTATTGCAAAATGTATGTTAGAGAGGTAGATGAGGCATTCACATAGAAAAAGAAATTTAGACAGTCCAATGAGGTGGGGGGGGGGGACTGGAAGGTTGAGAATAGAAAGAACAGAATTGTAAAAAAGCCTTTGGAGCCACAGAAAAGGCTACTTCTCTGATTTCCAACATAATCCTCAGCTTTTATTTGCAAAAGTGCTCCTGCTCTGGCAGGGGGATTGGACTATATGATTTTTCGAGGTCCCTTTCAATCCCTAACATTCTGTGATTCTGTGATCTGTAGAATTTTCTTCACACTGTCTAGGCTTCTTACCATTTCCAGTTGACTGCACATGCAGAAGAATTTCTGCTCTGGATCAGGGCAATAGATTTCAGAGGGTGGTGTTTGCCAGTAGGCAAATTTACTATTTTTAAATTCCATTGAGTCAGCAAATTTTCCATATCATGTAAGCAATTTCTGCCTACTTCTGCTTGAATTGAGTTTAATGTTTCCCACTCCTTCCGTAAGATATATATTCTGATTGAATTTATTCTCTCTGTGTTCCCTAAAAAATGGGTCTGGCCTTTCGAAACACTTCAAAAGTATCTGGTTTACATTTAACCAATATCCTTTTGAGCTTTTAAATGTTTTCATCAGCTCAAATTCAATAAGCTAACTCAATTGTTTCTTCTTCAATGGGTCATTTTATGTCTCACCTTATGCAGGATAGTAGCCAAGACTTCAGAGCCAAAGCATCAAAATAAGGTACAGTTGGGATCCAGGAGCAAAATAATGGCTACACCCTAGAACTTTCCCACCTATCTGCATCTTATTTATTTCCTTTGACATAATTATATGAGTAGTCACTTGAGTAACTGTTTCAAATATTGTGTATATACAGAAGCAGTTTGTCGTACTGCTGAATCTTCATATTCTTCATACTTTCGTGCTTTGTCAGAGTCTGGAAGGTAGACTTCAGAGGCTATATCTATTATAGCAAATAGATGGAGAAAATCCTGTCGTCTGGCCCTGCAGATAAAAGGCATAACACAGCTTTTTCCATATCGTTAATTTCCCTCCTTTCCTCTCTTGCCCCCTTCCTCCCAGAACAGAGTGGCTTGGTTTCTTCTGCCTCCTGAGAGCAGTTCTTGATCTGTGACAGTCCCCCTAACTATCCCTGCATATTTTTTTTGGATTAAACTAGTCGGTACAGGCCAAATGTGTGTCAAGAGAGTGCCAACAATGTGTATCACCACATCCTAGTGCTGACCTCTTTGGTTTGCTGTCATGGGTGTAGCTAAACAGTTTTATCATCTGTATGCATATGGGAGATTGCAAGTAGACATAACCTCAGATCTAGCCACAGATGAAGTGGCAGGACAATACAGAAGCTGTGTGATAATCCCAGTGCTGCCAAAACGGCTATATTATGAATATCCAGAAGGCTTATTATTTCAAGCTCAGGATTGCACTTGTATTTTCACAGGACTTCTGGTTTCGAGTTGGCTTATGTTCTATTAGCTGAGGAGGCATAGCTCTCTTGCATCTGCCTGGAGAATACCATCTGCTGCTATCTTTGCACTAGCAGATCTAGTAACAATAGCCATGTGTGGTTTTACACAGAGTGAATTCCGCACCCAAAAATCTCTTTTTGGAGTGCTGATCAGTCTGCTACCAGCACAGGTGAATGAGGCTGAGTTTCCATGGAAATATGTCATAAAGCAATGAAATTATCTTTTGTTTAGCTTTTAATACAAGTATATAGTAAAAAATGCTTGCTTACAGTGTGACTACATGTATATGTATATGCATGCACACGTGCCTACAAGCATGTGTGTATAATGTGTATGTATACTGTAGATAGTATATATTTTAGAAGTTCAGACTCTAACATTTGCAGAAAAGTTATTTGATAAGGAGAGGGGTGAAATTGCTTTGCCCTGAAGAGAGGAGTTGGGAAGGAACAGAATTAATTGTGACGTATAGGGGGTAGGCTTTGTAATACGTACAAGGGTAATATATGTTGTCCCATGACTACGCATATTGCATTATTCATTTGTGTGCAGGTGATATTCAGAATTCACCCATTTCTCAGAAAAATGTCAGAATGGTTTTTGCTTTCTCTGTCAGAGCAATGAGAGCAGGAATATGAGCTTCCATTTTAACTAGCCCTTGGTCCATTCATAAGGAGATAAGAGGATCTTCTCGCAAGACTGTCTTACGTTGCACTGGTGGGGTGGACTCTGCAGTTGAGCAGCTTCCAGTGGTTTCTATCCATAGTTGAGAAGTACACTGAACATATAAGCAAACAGAACCAGACATATGTAGAGAGGGAAAACTATTATTAAATTATGCAATATATAATGCTATACTACATGGATGCTCTCCATGGTTTTGTATTTTTTTTTCTCCCTCAAACAAATTGAACTTGTGATCTAAAACTTATGTTATGACAAAGCTAAAATCAGATGAAAGAAGTCCAACTTTGTTACAAAAGGCTGACACACTGTGACCCAAATGTCTGACCTGATATTTCTTTCATTGCTAGTAGTCACCCTACAGGCATTATCAAAGCATTTAAACAACTGTACATTTAATTTGCAGTGACATAATTAGAACATTAGTAAACTTGGCTATCTAGTCATTGCAAGTTATCGTTTGCATACGTGATGAGGTTATAGCAGTATGAAGGCTCTGACACTTTAAGGAGTGACAAACTACAAGTTAATTTTTAGAACATTGCAACATACAAAAAACCCTCTCTTTCCTTTTTTTTTCAAACGTGCTGCAGATATCCCTACAGTATGATCCCATGTTTGCCAAAGCTTTGACATTGAAACATTGTAAAGTGAACCAAAAAGACAACACAGAGAAGAGAGTTGTGTTTGGCATACAAAATAGCCCCCTTGCTAAATCAAACTGCCACACGTCTTTCCCTGAACATCAGTAGCTTAGCTTAGTCCCATCAATAGTTTACTGACCTGTGTTGTGATAACGTTTCCATCTCTGGAGTGCTCAGTATGTGACATTTTGCAAGTACATTTAATGGGGAATGGGGGAAGGGGAGATGATGCTTATCCTGCCTGTCGGTGCATGCTGGATGGGGCCAGGGGTATCGACTGGGCAGAAAACTCTCCTCCTATGACTGATTGCCACCCTTATGCTTGTACGGTCTTTGAACTTTGTCGTATCTGAATAAATGGAACAGCTTCCAGTGAGATCAGTTAGGTCTCAGCAAAACAAACATCAGCCAAATTGAACAAAAAAAATATAAATAATCAAAGAAGCTCTTGACGCTGCCTCATGCATTAGGTAGCCACAGAGAGGCTTAATTCTCTTGCAGGCTATTTGACTAAGAATGTAGATGACTGTTTGAGATGATAAAAATTTTAAGATCTTGTCATACACTTACTTCCAGAATGACTGTCCTTCCTGTTAGCCTCAGGTCAGCAGTAAAAGTGAAAGGTCAGAATACCAATTAACTTATCTTCCCGACAAAAAAATGCTCAGTTCAGGGGTTTATGTAGCTCAATACTTTGTTAATTGGGGATGGCTTTGATCTGCATTTACTTCATGAACTGATATCAATTTTTAAAAATTACTTTATTAATTATTCATATAATTGGAAATCAACTGTAAGTTTGAGTTAAAGATTTTTGAACTTTGTATTTATTTTTACCACATCTTGATTTTTGTGTAAGAGGCAAACCAAAAAATGTTAGCTGCTAACCTTTAAAGTCAGCCTGCTTCTTTTTTTTTATTTTGACTTGGTGGCTGAAAAATTATTGTAATATTGTACACTAACGTATTCTGGAAAAATGACTCTGATATTGTACACTAACATATTCTGAGAAGAGTTTTCCTATTTAATAGCAATTTACAAGTTCCCTAAAAAGTTAGTGGGGAGACTGAAGAGCTAGGGATATGCAAAAACACAGCTTGGATATATGAAGGTAAAGAGTTTGTATTTTCTCCATTTACATTCTTGGACGTATTCCTGATTTGGGAGAACCTTTTTTTTTTTTTTTTTTTTTTTTTTTTCTTATTGGCTAACTTTTTCAGGAATAATTAATTCATTAACCACAATCATTGCATGTTTTACGGTGAAATAACACTTACAGAAAAGATGTCTCCTGGTTTTCTTCCATGCAATGCAGAATACCCACACCCACTGGCTTTGCCAGTATTGAAGCACTACGTAGACCCTTTCTGCCTCCTCTGGCAGAAAGAAGTACAAGGACATGCTCTACATAGACGACCAGCACCTCTTAATAAACATTATCCAGTACTCCATTTATCACGCCAGCCTTAGAGTCTTAACTTCTTTCCTCAAATATTTTTTTTTTCTGTATGGATTTTGCTGTTCTTGTGGATAAATCAACAGCCAAGATGCAGCTGGTGGCTCTAGGCTTCTCTACATTAGCTTCTCAGGCACAGTCATTCAACTACATGTAAGGCCTCAAGGAAAAAACAGTTCTTAACCACAGAGGGAGAAAGGAAAGCTTTTAGAAGGCTGTTACTCTTTATTCACTTCATTGTGTTCATTCCCAGGTTTTTAGCTTGTCTTCTACCCCACCCCAGAAGACACAAGTGCAAGGGGCATTTCCTGCCTTGCGTGTGAGCTATTTTGGAATGTCTTGTGGTGAGAAATGTGTAGGCAAACTCTCCACTTGTCTCCTTATGGCTGCATGCTCTGTGAAGCTTATCATATTTTGCCATGGCAGACCTGTTCTTGGGCAGCTTCTCAGCTGAGTTTCTTGGCCTTGACTTAACTGTGTAACCTCTTTTGGACCTTAAACTATTTTGATGAGAATGTTAAAGCTTTTGGGGAAGGGCTGTAAATAGTGTCTCAGAAATTACTCTTGCACAAACAAACGTGTCCAGGTAAATATTTGAACTAAGACACCATGTCTGAAATGGCTGAGCTGGAACTGGGAATCCAAGAATACCCCAGAAAGAAGCAGCTCCATATCACGTGAAGTAGAATTTCGTTGCTCTAGTCTGTCTCTCATTTGAATAAGCTGTCCCCGCTACTAAAATATTGCTACAAAGAAATGAAATACTGTTGTTCTCTACTTAGAGAACTCTTGAACTACTTGAGACATTTAACCTGATGTTTAAGACTTCAGGATTGTGTTGGAATATCGAGTGAAGTTCCACTCCATTTAACAGAAACATTCATGTTTAATTAAAATTCACAGATAGCTAGAAACGTGCAAATATTAACTATCCACAATGCTCAAAGTGCTAGGGAATTCAAGCTGGGTTTAATCCTATTTGAATCTCCTGCAGTCTTCTTTCCCTGCAAAATAAGTAATGCTGTCTTTTTGTTTGTTCATTCTTTAAAAAGTGTTCTTTGTACATCTAGTGTTAAATCATATTTTATTAAAACTGATTTTTTAAAATCATACAATTACATAGATAAAGCTGGTTTGTGGGAGTTTATATAATGCAAACAGGCAAGAACAAATGCATAGCATTTTGTCTCATCAGTGAAACATAATGTGTTCTTTGCCCTTCTAGTGGAACTGCTTACTGTTCTATAGCTTGCAATTTTCTTCCCTTTTTCTTCTTTTTTTTTTGGTCAAACTGTGACATTTATTACCAAAGTATTTGACTACACCTCTCTACAGCTTTCCTTCTAGGGAATTCACCCTATCCTTTAAACTCTGTTTTCAAGAGGTTATAAAATACACATACATCCTCTGGCAAAGCACTGTTCAATTGTAAAAGCTATCTTAGTAACCAAGTGATGGATTAGTTCCATGAAAGAACCAAATCAGATAAAATGACAGGAACTCATGCAAATTTGTTAAAAATAAAGGGACTTTTTTGAAATAATAATAAAAAATCTTTAGCTGAAAATATAATGTGCCTTTAGGGCATGATATTGCATATTGCTACATGAATTAAATTTCAGAATGACAGGATAATTAATATAATAACTCCTTCCTCATAAACAGCTCCAAATGTATGAAGAGGTGTTTATAGGAAAAATGTATTTCTATCAGCTTTAGACCTGTAGGGCAAAAATGGGGTTCATATATCTAGGAAGAATTTATTTTCTTTTCTGGCACCGAAAATATAGTACACTAATTGCCAACATTTCCTTATTATTTGTAACAAGAACTACACCTGTCAACACAGCTGGACAGCATTATAAAAAAAAAAAAAAGAAAGTTGCAACTTATTTTAGTGTTCTGGCTCAGTTGTGTTTAATTCTACCATGCCCTAGACCCAGAGTCACCAGTGAGGACCCCATACTACTGTACTTAGTGCTCTAAAATTTCTACAGTAACGTCAGAGCCTATTTCATAGTTGCTTGGCTTAAGCAAGCACCCTCTACCTCCGGGGAAGGGGAAGGCAATTGATTTACTGAACAGCACAGTTTCTGATTTGGAGATGTGAGTGAGACAAACACAGCTTCCAGCTCTGGCTGAATCCATTGAGTACTTTACGAAGACAATCAATGGAATAGGATAGGAAAAAACCTGCGACACACTTAATTTCACTCTTCCTTCGATTAAATCTCTCAGGGCTTTTTGTTTATTTGCTTGTTCCAAATGATGGTCTGGAAAATAATCAAAATACAATGTCTCCACCTCTGAAAAGTTAAATCAACAGAAAAGATGCAGCGTCAGATAGGTTTGCCTTCTTTGCCTTTAAAGTAACATTTTAAGTGCTCTACTGATGGGAGTAACGGATATTCCCAAATTCAAGTAGAAGTAAGCATACTTGAGTTGTAGGTGTGCATTCTGGTGTGGGTTTTGTTTTGCTGTTTTTTTTGTTTGTTTGTTTGTTTGTGTCCTGGGTCCAGCTGGGATAGAGTTAATTCCTCACAGAAGCTGGGAAGTGGGTAGCCAAAGGGATATTCCATACCATGCTGACGTCATGCCCGGGTCTTGGGGGACAGGGCCGGTGGGTTTTGTGAGGCTCCCGGTGGTGAGATATTCATTGTATCAGTGTTTCCATTGTATTTTATACCTTCTCTTATTGTTATATTCTCTTTCCTTTTGTTTTCCTTGTGTGGTGTTATTAAAAAAAAATCTGTCGTTATCTCAACTCACGAGGTTCCATTTTTTTTTATTATTTCTTTTCTTTTCTCCTACCCTTTCCCATCTTACCGGGAGGGGAGGGGGAAAGGGGGGGGGGGGGGGG